>CP131457.1:31980000-32400000 GCA_030664755.1 Microcos paniculata | reverse complement strand
ATTTACCCAATAGCAGAAACCAAATAGTTAACCAAAAAAAAAACAAAACAAAACAATATGAAAGAAACGGACAAACATAAATTTAAAAGGTCAAAGTTTTTTACCAAAGGACCCAATCAAGTTTGGATCTCCTTTGTATGTTGATTACTTATGGCTGCTGCTCTTTTTCTTGCTTTTCAAAGACCAATCCCGTGGATCCCTTTCTCCTTCTTTGTTGGCAGCGATGAAGTGCTCCAATGGCACTTATAGCAATTTTCTCTGTCACTCCGTCAAATCTCTCTCTCCTTCCAATTTTTGAGAAAACAAAAGCATTGAAATTTTTTTTCAAAAACAGCTGTGCCCTTTTCTCAACCCTATGTACTCCTTATATACTATTCTAAGAATTAGGGTTTCAATAGGTTTTCTTGCAGACTAAGTATTAGGGTTAAATCCTTCATGATTTCTTTTCCTTTTTTACCAAGATTTCCTCATTGATTTTTATTCTAAAATATTCCACAATTTTAAAACTCACTCATAAAGACCCAAAGCCCAAATATTTTCATTTTAAATTAAAGCCCAAATTTAATTTTAGTTTCAAATTAAAGTCTAGCCCACTATAAATTAAAAATTTATCTAATTAAAATTTGACTAGATTTAAAATTGAAAATAATACTAAAATTAAAACTTTAACTTTGAATGAAAAAAGGCTATTTTTCGGACAAAATGTGGTGTCTACACATGGTATAAGTGTCGATATGAGAGTAAAACCAGGATTTTTTCAATGATAGATAAACCTGAGAGGTTTCATGCTAGGCCTTACACACAGCCTTTGGGTGGTTTTGGTAATCCCAAGGATCATTATCCCGAAGCAAGCTTGATACCACATGAAAACTATCAGCAGTGGTCCATAGGCAGAGGTTACTTGCTATGACTGAAGTTACATCAAGGGCTAAAACAGGGCAATGGGCAGCATCTACAGAGTCATATTCACCTTTTAGAGTGGCATGTCAATTCGGTCTCGACCAAAGTGCATCTCCTACTTCTTATACATCATAAGACTTTTCTACTTGTATGAAGTTGTTTATCCGAGAGACCCTTCTTTCCTTTGCAAGAACCTTTATGCCTTCTTCTACTAGAAGAGCTTATTATAGCAATGGGTGGTCAGCCTTCTAGGGTGAATGTTACACCTGATGGTGTCAATATTATAAACATAACCCATTGCTTCAGACAAAGTTAGTGGTTGAGCGCATGGCATGTGATGACATCTCGCTTCGCAAAATTACTCCACCCAGGTCCAAGAAAAGAAAGAAGGTAATTCTAGTCTCTCATTATTTGTACCACTATACTTTAGTTGTGTATTCTTATATATGTTGTTTTTTCCTTTTTTTTTACGCAGCCTCATGCTGATACCCATGATGAAGGTGATGCTGAGGATAATGCCGTAGAAGGTGCTGAGAATGCTGAGGGTGCAGAGAATGCTGAGGGTACTGAAGGTGTTGAGGATGTGGATTATGCTTCAATTCATGAAGTGAGTGAGCCCATTAGAACTACTAAGTTCATCAGTATTAATGCTGTTGTGAGTGATGATGATGATAGAATAATGACTCAGGCGATGAAGATTATTGGCATCTTTACTCAACAGCTCGTCAAAAGGCTCAGGTTAGCATAAGAATAATATTTTACAAACAATTCTTTTATCATTGTATTTACTTTTATTACTGATTTGATACCACCACTGATATTACTGCTATCGTGAAAGAAAAAAGAGATCCATTTAATGGATGATAATGATGATGATGAAGCTACCGGCATCTCTGATGCAGTTGATAGGGCTCTAAATGTTATCACTACCATTGACGCTATGCATTCTCGAACAGTTGAGGCCATCAGGAATGTCTCTCCTAGAGGAGGCATTATCCCTCTGGCCAATCTTTCCTCCCCAGTAAGAGGAGAGTACATAGAAGTGTCTGCCAACCCTATCACTCCTTCTGATACTCTTCCTATTACTCCTCATCCTCCTGCTGTTAGGACTAAGTTCGTACACTTCCATGGCTTTTTAGTGTAGGCAAAATATGTTGCATTCCTAGAGAAAGCATATGCAACGAGAGGTGAATTCTGGAGTAGTTGCCCTCTTAAAGGGAAAAGAAGAAACGATTATATTGTTGAGGCTTTGAATGATCTTGGAGTAGCCCTTTTCACTGCCCAGAGACCATGCAAGAATCTTGGCCTAGAGGATTTAAAGTTGATCTTGGAATATCTTGACAAGTGCATTACTCTTGGCTTCAAATTGGACTTTCTCGGAGAATATAAGAAATGGATCAAAGATGCATTTGCCATATGGTCTTTGAAGCTAGATGAAGCAATGACACAACTTTCTCAGAAAGAGGCTAAAATTAATGCTCGTGAGAGGGAACTACAATGAGCCAGAGCTCTACTTCATGAAGAAATGGCACAAGTTAAAATAGCATTTGACATTCTTATTGTTTTTTGCTTAGACACAGCTTATCCTTTTCCTTTCTTGGCTAGGACATAGCTTTATTATCATCATCATCATCATCATAATCATCATCATCATCATCATCATCATCATTATTATTATCATCATTATCATCATCATCATTATTATTATCATCATCATTATTATTATCATCATCATTATTATTATTATCATTATTATTATTATCATCATTATCATTATCATTATCATTATTATTATTATTATTATTATTATTATTATTATTATTATTATTATTATTATTATTATTATCATTATTATCATTATTATCATTATTATTATTATCATTATTATTATCATCATTATCATTATCATTATCATCATTATCATTATTATTATCATCATTATCATTATCATTATTATTATTATTATCATTATTATTATTATTATTATTATTATTATTATTTATGAAACATGGGATATTCTGAATTTTTTTGTGGTAGGACATGAGATTTATAAATATGCATTTTCACTATTACTAAGTGTTCTCCTTTATATGTATATGTATGTAATAGTAATGCTCAAGGGATGCACTCTTACCCTTTTTAAGGAGGTGCATTCTTGACCCCGCTAAGGAGATGCATTCTGCTCCTGTTAGGGAGCTGCACTCTTGCCCCGCTAGGGAGGTGCACTCTTACCCTTCTAAGGAGGTGCACTTTGCCCATGCTAGATAGGTGTATTATTGTCCCCGCTAGGGAGGTGTACTCTTGCCCCCGTTAAAGAGGTGCATCATTGCCCCTGCTAGGAAGGTGCACTCTACCCCCGCTAGGGAGGTGCACTCTTGGCCATGCTAGGGAGGTGCATTATGCCGAAGCTAGGAAGGTGCATTTTTGCCCCACTTAGGGAGGTGCAAACTTACCCTCGCTAGGGAGGTGGATCCCCACCCCCGTTAGGGTGGTGCACTCATACCTTTCTAAAGGAAAACAACACTTAAATATTTGCACGCATTAAATAATGGGCTACCAAGGCCAGCATGCATTAAATCAACTAGCATCAAAGGCCACGAGTACAACTTATACACTTGTGAATAGTAACAAAAAGCCATAGTTAAGTATGGAAATATGACATATGGCTATGATTCATTGCATACATAAGTCTTCTGTACATGATAGATAATATAAAAATATAGACATTAAACAGAGGAGTTTCATACATGGTACTTCTTGATGTACTGAAAGTTGATAGGAGATATGACAGCATTATCATTCCTAGGGTTAAGTAATGTACAATAGCCACTCTCATGTACTTCGTGTACTATATATGGTCCCTCCCACTTAGGACTGAACTTGTTAGGATGGGGAGTGCCTTTCATCACGTAATCTTCAGAACGAAGTACTTGATCACGCTACTCAAAGTTTATTTTCCGTATCAACTTATCATATGCCTACCTAACCTCCTTTGATAGACAACCAAGTTTTTCTTAGCTTTGTCTCTCTTCTCTTCTAGTGATTCCAACTCCAATTTCCTTGCTTTCTCATGACTCAAGCTAGCATCTATAGCCATTTTTGTAGAGGGAATAAGTATCTCAGGTGGGACAATAGCCTTTGTCCTATAAACTAAAGAAAAGGGGATAACTTTGGTAGGCCCTTGCTTGGATGTTCTATACGCCCATAATGCTACTAGTAGTGCATCATGCCATGTCTTGGGATCATCATGCACCCTCTTACTCAACACCCTGAGCAAAGTCTTGTTTGTAGCTTCTGCTTGGCCATTTCCTTGTGGGTAGTATGGTGTGGACTTTATGTGATCCATATCATACAGAGCCAAAAACTTTCTCACACTGGAGTTCACAAAAAGGGTGCCATTATTGAAGATGATATGCCTTGGTATGCCAAACCTACATAGGATGTTCTCCTTGATAAAGTTTGCCACCACTGGGCTCGTTGCCTTTCTCAAAGAGATTGCTTTTGCCCACTTGGTGAGACGTTCCGTTGCAACCAAAATCCTTATACGTCCATTAGAAAGTAGGTTAATATGACCTATCAGATCAAATGCCCAAGTATGGAAGGGCCATAGGGTAGTGATACTATGAAGTTCTACCGCTGGGGCATGGATGGCATTCCCATGGACTTGACACAAATGGCATCTCTTGGCATGACTAAAGGCATCTATATCTATGGTAGGCCAATAATAGCCTCGATCTAGCAACTTCTTATACAACCTGATACCTCCTTCATGCTCTCCACTAGCTCCTCCATGTACTTCCTCTAGCAAAAGAACAGCTTCAGCTGGTGAAACACATCTTGAAGGAGACCTGCAAATGATGTTCTGTATAGCTCATTCCACTTAAAAAAGAATCTCTCAGCTTTCTTCTTCAACTTTCTTGCATCTTCATAATTGGTGGGTAAAACTCCATTTTGAAGATACTCAATATATGGTCTCCGCCAATCACCTACACTGCCTACAAAATGACACTCATTTACATCTGAAGGCTCAAAACACTTGGTACACACCATTTGCACATGTGCAATATCCCTACTCATAGTCGACCAATAATACCCCGCTCTTTGCATTCTATCACATAATAGTGGTCCCTATTGTCCACACCATTGTTTGTGCACTACCTTAAGCCTCTCATTTGCCTCTTGTTTAGAAACACATCTAGCTAACACCTCATTAGTAACCACATGGTACAAAACTCCTTGAATCATAGCATACCTCTTGAGATAAAGAAGGGCAGCGGAACTCCTATCTTTGAGTTGTTGTATATAGGAGTACGCCAATCCTCTCCTACCTCATTCTCATGGTGTTGAAGTAACAGAGTAAGTGGACTAGGCACAAACCATCTTTTCACTGAGATGGATATCATGTGCTCCTTCTCATGCATTCTAATCTTAGAAGCTAAAGTGGAAAGAACATCCGCATATCTATTGGATGACCTTGGGCTGTGCTCACACCTTACTGATTGAAGCTTATCCATTAAAGACTGAACTAAGTCACGATAAGGGGCCAGCGTGGGTTCTTTTAATGAGAATTCTCCATTGGTCTGCCTCACTACCAAGTTAGAATATCCAATGATACATAAGTCACACACCCGCAATGATTTTAGTAGTCTACAAACCCAGTACCAGTGCTTTATACTCTGCTTGATTGTTGGTATATTGGAAATCCAATTTAAAGGCCATAGATAATACATCTTCATACGCACGCTCTAATTCAGGAGGAATTAAAACAATCCTAGCACCTCCTTAATTGGCAATTGTACACCCATCAAAATACAGTTTCCATTCTCCACATAACTCAACATAGTATACTTCACTATAGAATTCTCCTGGTATGAAGTCTAGCCTTAGCTCTTCATCAGATGGGGTAGGAAAGTACGCTAGAAAGTCAGATAATGCTTGAGACTTGATTGCCTTGGGTTGCATAACACAAATATCCAACTCTCCTAGCATGAGTAACCACTTTGCCACTCTTCCTGACAGAGCAAGCTTTAAAAGTAAGTACTTAATAGGATCTGACTTTGTCACCACTACTAATTTATGGGTAAGGAGGTAGTGGTGTAGTTTTTGTGTGGTAAACACTAGTGACAAGCAATGCTTCTTTATAGGTGGATAATTGAGCTTACTCCTATGCAAACATCTACTCAAGTAGTACACCGACTTTTCTACCCTTTTATTTCTTGCACAAGTAAACCACTTATGGAGTAATGGGTAGATGTTAAATAGAGCATCATAGGCTTACCTTTGACAGGGGGTATCATAGTAGCAGGGGAAGACAAGACCTCCTTCACCTTTACAAAAGCTTTCTGATGGCTCTCTCCCCATATGAAAGCAACCCTTTTCTTCAAGAGACTGTGAAAAGGAACTATGATTTCCCCAAGGGCTGGTATGAACCTTCTAATATATGACACTCTCCCAAGTAAATTCGTCAACTGTTTCTGATTGATTGGAGGCACAGTCTCTTGAATAGCCTTCACCTTCATTGGTTCAATATCAATCCCCTTCCTATGAACCATAAATCCTAAGAACTTTCTTGACGTCACCTTGAAAGCACACTTTAGAGGGTTCATGCGCAGCCTATATTTCCTACACCTTTCAAATAGTCTCCTTAAATCAGATAAATGATCAGACGCCTTTTTAAACTTCGCTACTAGATCATCAACGTAGTCTTCTATACACTCATGTATCATGTCATGGAATATGGTTGTCATAACAAGCTGGTAAGTTGCACCTGCATTTTTCAATCCAAAAGGCATTACAACGTAGTAAAAATTACTGAAGGTTGTTTTGAAAGTCGTCTTCACTACATCATTTGGGGCTATATTGATCTAATTATACCCACTGAAACCATCCATGAAAGAGAACATTTCATGACTCGTTGCGGCATCTACCAGGGTATCTTTACTAGGAAGAGGGAAATCATCTTTTGGACATACTTTATTTAAATCTCTGAAATCTACGCACACCCTGATTACTCCATTCTTTTTCTTTGCTGGTACTACATTTGCTAACCAAGTAGGATAGTGGATAGGTTTGATAAACCCCACTCGAAGTAACTTATCAATCTCTTCTTTAATTTTTACTTTTTACTTCTATCTCAGGCCTGAATACATGGGCTAATTGTTTCATAGGCTTAACACTAGGAGAGACATGTAACTTATGAGTCACCAAGTTTTCTTCTAACCCTGGCATTTGCTTATATGACTAGGCAAACACATCCTCAAACTCCTTCAATAAATCCAGCAATGCATCTCTCTATCCTCTTGTAACATTTTTACTAATAAACAAAAGCTTAGGTGTTTCTCCTTCAAGGGCCATGTTTATCTCCTCCAACTCATCACTCTGTGGCTTAGGCTTAACTTGAAATGTCTCCGGGGCTAGAAGTACTTCTTCAGTAGTAGACTCTGTCTTCAAACAATTCAAATCTCCATCTGGAAATTGTGACACGGGGTGAAGGGAAGAGGCTCCTCACACCCTGTGCACCTTCATAAATAATAGACAAACTTACCATCAGACTTAACACTGGATGTGATGCTGCTATTCTTTCCAACAGTCGTACTTCCTCAAGAATGATTTCTACATCTCTTTTTCCACCACGTCTGGTGCACTTAAAACTAGTATGAGAGCCTTCAACCTCAGTGTACTCCTCCCAACATGGCAGTTTTATCCCCATGGGTCTGGAAAGGGCTCCTTCTCCTTTTTCAGCCATTTCAACAAAGAAAGAGGCCTCAACATATCTAACTTCATTCTTTTCAAAAGGTGTCTTTGTGGCTGGTATGAATACTTCCTTATCATTCCAATACCCTTTAATACATTGATAAAGTGTGGAAGATAAAAGATAATGATAGTGCAGCCACTTTATACCCATGAGTACATGGTATGCTACATCCGTATCCACTACATGGAAACATGTCTGCTCCTGAATATTTCCTATCTTGAAATTCACCATAACACACCCCAGAGCGCATATCCCAGTATTGTCAAATTAATTGCTGGTCATAGGGTGGCGCAAGCTTGCCTTATTTATGCCAATAGCATGGATGGTGGATAATGGCATAAGATTCACTCCAAACCCATCATCTATAAATGTCCTCCTAACTAGCATCCCATTGATAACACTTTCCACGGAAAGAGGCTTATTGTGGTTGGGATGTGAAGCATACATGTCTGCCTCATTGAACACAACAGTATTCTTATATGTGTTAACCATCTTTTTTATTTTTTAATCTACCAAACCTCATTCTCCGTGGCACTTATTTGCTACTTACACCAATGTTTCTGCAATTTCATTTCTTGCATCTTCTGAAAAACCCAACTAATCAAAGAAACATCTAAAATTCGGGGTTTTTAACAAAGTGCTAGCTATGGAAGAGGTTACCAGGGCTGCAATAAGTGCACCCTCATCTTATGGCAATTGTGGTTCATCATGAAGAGAATGAATTATTTCATTCACCTGTGCCCTATGAGTAGGCAATGGATTGATTTGGACTCCTGAAGTGTTAATAACTATCTCACTCCTTTGCAACCTTATGTGGACTAATCTTTGTATGTTCCTGCATTCAGTAAAGGGGTGATTGACCGTATGATGGTAGTCATAATACTTTGGCTCAGACTTCTCTTAATTGGTTAGAGGTCGTGGAACATCAAGAAGATTAATCTAACCATCTTTTATCCACTCCTATAAGAGAGCATGCACCCTTTCCACTGGGACAGGAAAAGGTGGTGCATCATCTCTTTGATTGTCTCTCCTTTGGAAGTCCCCCCTGGGATGCTTAGCAAATATATCTTCCCTTTCCCAAGCTTGAATAGCATGTACTGCAGGGCATTTCTTCTATACCTGTTTGACTCCTTCTGCCTTTCGACGGTGTTATTAGTCCAACAGGCTACTTTCACCAAAGTAGCAAAGGTGGGGAGAGACAAATTCTCCAGATGCACACGATACTCATCAAACATTCTTTGTATGCACACCTTCACTAACTCTTTCTCATCATACACATCCTGAATATCCAACACCCTCTCCTGAAATTGTTGGATGTATTCCATGAGGTCCTCCCTGGACTTCTAATATTTCCTCTGTAAGTCTATGAATGTCACCTTCTCTTGTGTAGAGAAGAACTTCTTCCTAAATTGCATGCACATCTGTTTCTAGGACTCTGTAGACCCAGGGATCAAATTCACATACCAGATGTATGCCTTACGTGTCAAGGACTTCAAAAATTCCTTCAATTTCAAATGATCATCTAGACCTACAACTTTCAATGTCTCCACAAATTTCATGACATGCTCCCTAGCATCCCCACTCTTTCCATCAAATAGCTTAAACTTTGGGCTGGTTGTAGTCTTTAGGGTAAGGTTTGGCAACAATTCTAGCTGGATAAGGAAGCTTAAGGTCAAACTCAGAAAAAGTGAGGGTTTTATTCTTTTGTTCCAGTAACTGTTAAAGCTCCTCTTTGGTAATGTAAGTGTTGGTATCCATGTTAGCCGCATTTGAAGCACCAAGGTTAATGGCAAAGGCTTGGTTCTGGGCATCATTTAGTCTATCATTGTTAACCTTAGATGTATCTCTACCTATATTACAGTTTTCGGTAACATCTGGGCCTTTTTCATTGTTGCATGTATCACCCTTATGGGCTGCCTGAGAGAACTGAGTAATCCTTTCTTCCATAGCAACCATCTTTGCATTGTTGGCTTTTATCATGCTCATAATTTCACGGATATAACGAGGAATTGTAAAGTCATCGTCACTCATTGTTGCTCACGGTTTTTTACAGCACCGTTTTGTGATCGCTCCTCCCTAGTAGAGTGGCCAAAATGTAGAACAAGTTCTTGATTGAGAGGTGAGGAAACATCAGAGACACCATAAGAAGGTGCAAGAGGCGGCAGAAAGAAAGACTAGAGCAGACCCTGAGAGATAAGTATGTGGTGGTAGGTGGCGGTTTCAGCCTCTAAAGGCTGGTGATTTGAAGTTTGTAATGTATTTTAGTTTCAGAGCTTTTTAGATATCAAATGTGTGGGTTTTCTAGCTAGAATTTCATCAATCTTTCTCCTTGTAAGAAAAGAACTATTTATAGGCAAGAGAAGTAACCACCATTTGGAAGTTACTTTAAGTAATCTGAAATGAACGTGGGATAGTGGGTTTATGGGTGGTGAGTAAAATGTGGAATGATGGATGTATAGGTGCGACAAATAAGGATCCATTATTTGTTTAAGAAAAAATCAACTGACATAATTAGAAGAGGTTGTAAGGAATGTGACATCACTATCTCCTCAAGGAAAGGCTAGGAGAGGATCCCAACCTCATAATCTGATCCTCCAAGCCAAACCCTCCGACATATCCCATGATGGGGTTGACATTGAGACCCTACCACACATCTTGGGTTAACACCATCAATTATATGAAATTTATAATAGTGACAAAAATCAACATCTACATATAGTAATCTCTTTTAGATATGCATTGAATATCATGGGAAAACTTTTAGATTATAAAAGTATAAAGACTTTAAAGTGCTCTTACATTTTAAAAGTTTATACAACTCTTTCAAAGGTGTCTTAGCTTTTGCTATATAAGTTCAAAACCAGATCATGGATGGCATTTATTATCTTTTTGTCAAGATCAGATTGCTACATTTGTTTGTTGATTGGCATTCATTAAGTTATATTTTACTGGTTACATGCATTTGCAAAGATTTGGCTAAAAGAATTACATCATAACTAAATTGTATAAGTTAAAATTCATGGTGATTATTCGTGATTTTTTTCTCCAAAAAATCAATATATAAATGTTTCATTTAAGTATTTCATGTGCAATGGATGCAAGAATTAATAGACAAAAGAGGAAGGAAATTTTGTCCCAAAAAAGTTTCAAAAAGTGTTTGGGCATGTACACAAAATAATGAAAACAATCATCCAAATTATGTTTCCTTACCAAATCAACAAAGTCCATTTACACTTGTGCAATGAACGTCCAATCTTGGAAACGATTTTCTCAGTTCAAATTATGCACATTCAATTTCACAAAGGAGTTTGAGTAATTTAGCTCACAGTGCTTCTAGAACAATATCTGTACTTGAAGGTTAGACATTGAGTACTTATCTTTTGGTATTTTAAAATTATTTCATTTAATTTCTATTGTATGTAAAGGTCCTAATTATGTGCCATCATAAAAAACCGCCAATTCTAATAGGAGCTATCCAAATCGACGGTTGCCACTCATGCTTGTTTAAAGATCATTCAACTTTGGAAATTTTCATGATACTTCTAGGTCAATATGCCTATCACAAGGTAATACATCTCATCAATTGACTACCTTTTTTTTTTGTAAAGTTTTAAATTATGTATGATCTCTAAAAAATGCAATCTCAATGTTTTTTAACATATTATTTCTCATCACTCTCGCTGCTTCGTTTCCTCCTAAATTCTAAACATTACATGTGTAGAGAATGGGGAAGTCACATTTGGGGTTGGGTTAGATGTCAAACTCGCTTCTTCACTAGCAAGTCTCGATGTCCACTACCTTAAAGGTTGGACGTCGAACCAGTTTTTCTTTACTGGCAATTCTCTGAGTAGGCTATCTTGGAAGGTCGGACAAGACATCACATATCTCATCATCTCAAGGGACTTACTATCCCTTGCAAGGTTTGGCTAACGAGTAGGAAGGATATTAGAAGTTGAAGGATTGGTCTTAGGGATTTCTTGGAAAGCTTGCCTTACTTTCACGAATCTCGAGAAAAAGATAGTCATGGCGTTATTTCACCTAAAGACCACACTCGAATATCTTATATGGCGGCATATTACTAAGAAAGGTATTCTAAGAGTAGGTTTAGGTATTCATGACGCATTTGAGTAATCATGTACTCGAATTTTGGAGTTTAAAACCTAAGTAATCCACTGGTTTTAAAAACATTCGAAAACATTTGAAAATACTTTGAAAACGCTTTTCATCTTTTGAAAACTTTTAGAATCCTTTAAATGCTCTGATACAAATCAAATTGTCACATCCAGACCCACCGGTCCGGCTACGCAACAACCGCAGTACCACCTTAAGACACGTACCGTGAAAGGTGAGCTATCCAAGATGGCATAAGGTATAGAAAGAGTATTGTCACTGCAAATCCATTAAAACTAAACTTTAATTAGAAAACATTTATAATAATAAATATTAAAAGGAATACCAGTGGATTAATTTGAGGGATAACCTACGCAGCGGAATATACTAACTTCTAAACCACCAACCATTCTTATGAGCCTCCAATCCATCTATCGCCCTTGCACGTGGGAACTGCATCCAACAATTGGATACAGGTGAGTGATAGGGTTTAATGTAAAGTAAAAAAGGTTTGGGGAGTTTGGGTAAATTCCAAAACAATTTTAGAAAACATTACACGTTTCTTTTTTAAAAAAATTTTCAAAATATTTGCCCCAAATTCTTTTTTGAGTAAAACAATAATAATATAATAATAACAACTTCTAACTATGGCCTAGCCATGAAAACACAACGAGCCTCGACCTTGGCCGTGGCGAGGATATCATATCGTCGAGGGCTATTTCTTTTCTTTTCTCTTTAAAACTTTCCTTTAATAAGGAAACTATTTTCTTTTAAAATCTTTTCTTATGAAAAAAAAAATATATATATATATATATAAATATATACAGAAAGATATATGTATCTCTCTCTAAGCCCGTTCCTTCGACGGTGCCATTTGCAGTGTGGTCACAACTACATCGACCTTGGCTAGTCTCCCTCCGCGCCTCTCTACCCCAGGGTCCACACACTCACCGTGCCCCTTCAAAAAGGCGGTCCATGGTTACCTCGCATGTATGCACCACCTCGGTCTACTCGCTTCATCATATGAAGCATCGAGTCTCATCGAGTCCTCTCTGGCACTCCATCTCTCATATGTATGATCATGCCCCATCGGGCACTCGTATCATACCTTTCATACTTAAATATAAAAACATACATACGCACATCTTATAAATTTAATTTTCTCAAAACCCCTGCCCATGTGGCATATAAAAACGTGTGTGACGGTGTAAGGGAATACCCGAATCCCAAAATATTTAATTAAAACATTTTTATAATAATAAAAGAGTTTAGCCCTAAATGGTTAAACACTGAAACAAGGCCACTCACAATGTTGGGAGGTTCATATACTCCTAATTATCCCACGAAGATTGATCTCCAGAACGTCACCGTACTCGATCGTCCGGAACCCTAATTACACGGAAGTATACGTTAGCATTCATAATCAATCTGTGAATGCACCTATAAGGCTCTAATATGACCTAAGATGATGTTTGGATCTGTTAAAGGCTTAGAAAAGTGTCTGAAAAGGTTTCGGGTCAAAATTGGCCACTTAACGTAAAATTATGATTTTGCCCTAAGCAAAATTGACTCCCGTGCGGGAATTGGCAAAATTGGTCACTCCCGCGCAGGATTGACTCGGATCCCTCACAGGAGGTGAGTTGTGAGCTCGAATTCTGAGGTATTTCCTCAATTTTTGAGCCCGTTGCTCCACGATTTGGCCCGATCGAAACATACAATCCCCTAGACGCCCACAACGCATTTACCGAAAGAAAAAAGAGAATCATCGGCTTAAAGTTCTTAAATCTAAAATCTAAAGATATATTTAACTAAAAAGCTAGATTTAACTTTGACCTGAAATTTCTCCTAGACCAATGCATGGAAATACGTGCAAACTAGGTATAACATAGATTGAGGTGAATAGAACAATTTACTAGAAACTCACCTTGATTTGTCGTCATTTTGTCCAGATCAACCAAAAGTCCGAAGTGGCTCCGAAAGAGCAAAAGAGAGAAAAGAGAAATGAAAAAATAGAGAAAATGGGGGGAGAGGCTCGGCCTCCCCCTATTTATGGTGAGGCCCGACACAGGGCCTATTTGGACCTCGGGCCAGGCTTTCTCTCCTCTTTTCAACTTATCCTAACCTCGATCATTGGCCTAATCTGCCGACTTTTACACCAATGGATATCTAATCCATTGGCTATGGACTTAAAGAAAGTCCAATTGGAGTTTAGTTTTTTCCATGATGGTCAATCACCTCATCTTCCAACTCCGTCTTATCCTAAACTTGACTTTTCTTCATAACCAGACACATTCAGACCGACGTATTATTTGAATTAATACGCCATTTACACTGTTATGTTGGTACGAAAAAGTTGGATTAGGTCCAGGTGTGTCATTACTCCATATAATCTTGAAAGAACAAGGACGATGAATGTACATGTACTACAAATAAGGGTTTATTCTTTATAGAAATCAATTAACATAATTAGGAGGGATTACAAGGAAAGTGACACCACTCTATCTTCAGGAAAAGGTTAGGAAAGAGTTCCCAACTACCTCAAAATTTAAGCCTTTAAGGTAAACTCTCCAGCACATCCCATGATGGGATTGACCTTAGTGCCACACATCTTGGGTCAAACCCTCATTTAATATGAAAATATATTTATGATAAAAATCAACATCTACAGCAAGCTTCTACAATTGTGAAGAAAGATGTTTTATATTTAATAATGTTCGAGTGTTTTTTGGATTAGTAGATGTCTTATAGATCACCAGTTTACCAATAGATGGTAAACTTGTTATCAATAAAGATAGAGATTATAGAGCTTTGTGCCAAGAATTTTTTGCAACTAAAATCATTTATGACAAAGATGGTGGTGGGATTACGTTTAATTAGTAGTGTGACCTATGCAACTAATGGCAAGTTAGGGAAGACCAGGATGGATATATCAGGATATTAGTCTTTTACATCATTGGGTGCATCATTTACCCTTCCTCGTCCATTGTTGCATCTCCTATTTATTTGAAGTTTTTGAGTGATGTGGATGACATTAAAGGGTATGCATGAGGTGCAGGCATGCTTGCTTATCTCCACCGTAAACTTGTGAATAAAAAAAAAGTATAACAATGCTACTATGGTTAGACATTCCTATTTCTTATGGTGAGGATAACAATGTTGTTTATATTTATAGTTTCATTTTAGTGATAAATTTTCTCCTTATGTGGATTAACTTTTTCTTTTTACTTTCTTGTAGGTTTTTATATTTGAGCATTTTTCCAAAGATTGCGCACTATGTGATCCTACATAGGGCTTCTTGAGATCTTGCTTCCTTATTGGATTACCATGAATTGCCCAAGGGATTCCCTCCAATGTAAGATTAGATTGAAATATTAAGAAGACCACATAAGGATCATTACACTCGACTAAATGTTGATTTGTTGAATGTATATTTTACAAATTTACGAGTAGAAGATGTAAGTCCTTTTCTTTTTTTCTAATTATTTCATTCAACTCTTTTCAAATTATTCTCTTATTTACAAAATTTTCCTATTACAGGTCAAATGGGCACCCTTATAGAAGACTATTGGTTGCTATTAAGCTCAAGCAATACGCTAACCAAGTTCAATACGAACTTGCTTTGACATCAATTTTGTGCAAGGATAGAGTAGTTCTCCACGATCATGCAATCCTGAGTGAAAGGTAGCTTGCTATTCCCTCCAACAATCTTGCTAAGTATAAGCAATATTTACGTGCAGCTCATCGAGAGCATGATAATTCAAATAAAAACATATTGAGGCAAGGATCAAAGAGAAACTGACCAAAAATACATAGGAACTTTGTTACAACTTGGAATAATTATGCGCAATACTTATTTACTTGCACAAACCGAGCAACTATTGTGATAATATAAAAACTCAGATATGTGAATGCTTCATTCTTGTTTTCTATCTTTTCTTTTTTTTTTCCTTTGGTATCATAATAAAAGATAGCAATCTTGCCAATATAATGATGGTAACAAACATAAATGATAGTCTTGTAGAGAGCTTAAGCAATATTAGTCTTGCCAATATAATGATAGTAATAAACACAAATAATAAAATTGTAGAGAGCTTAAGCAATTTTAGTGTTTTGGTAAGTTAATGAATTTATCATTTGTTAAAGAGAATCATGAACATGGGCATGAGAATGCTCTTTTCAACCCTATTAGCCCTAGCACAGCTCTCACGCCTTGGCCCAGAGGCTCGACCATGTGATAATCGCCATACCATCTCGACTTACGTGCCATCAGACATGCACTCAAAATGATACAAGGCATAGATAATGTGTATATAGAGCAATAAAATGAAAATATACTTTCAAACATTTAAATAATTATTTAATTTATAAAATATTAAATAAAAAGCAGCATCTGAAAAGTGGCACACTTTACAGTGCAAGTGTACAACAAAAAATCTTAATAAAACTCAAAATACAAAATAAATACCAATAGTCCCAGTGGAGTCACGGGAATATAAAAAACCTAATGAGCATAATCACAGTCTTTTGGGCTACAACCAAGAATCATTGACCAGTAGGACATCGAGAATAGGGAACCGGATTCTCTACAAAAGTGAAAAGAGAGTGATGAGTACAATAATTGTACCCAGTGAGTGATCAAGTCATAATGATCGATCATCTCAGGTTGGGGATATGAATAAATCCAAAATCGATAATATTACAAAACAATATAATTTAAATAAAAACAAATTGAATCCCAAAACAGTCTTTGCTAAAATAATTTAAACAAATGGGCTAGCAATTAAAAGAAAACATCCAGGCTAGCAATTAAAAGAAAACATCCAAGCTAGCAATTAAAAGACAACAGCCAAAGGCCAACCCGTACACAGACTACCTACTGGATTGTTGAGAGTCAAATCTCATATCACATAAAATCTAATAAATATATCTCAAGTTGATCCCCTCATTGCCATCACTGTTGGTTGATATAGCTACCATACACTGGCAAGTTACCCTCCGTGTCTCACTTTTTCAGGGTTTACAAAATTCGTGCCCTTCTGATAAGTGACCCACATAATCTTTATTTCAGGCTAGCATGCTTCCTTTCGGTCCACATGCTCTCTATTAAAGCACCGAGCCATGTTCTCAAGGAACCACAAATCATAGTATATAAAATCATAAAATCGATTTCATAAATAAAATAGTCTCACTTACGAAAATTAGTGTCATAAATCATTGTGTGTGCCAATGGACTATCTATATCCCAAAACAATTTATAAAATAATTTAATAAAATCATTTAATAAAACTAATTTGGAAATCAGTTGACCCTCGATGGTCAACCACTATAACCAAGTAACTCACAGTTTTGAGAGGATTGTACACTTCTGAGTATACTCCCAAGTCTAGAATCGAATCTCACCCTCGCTCAAGCTCGCACCTAATTAACAATCAAAGAATCCGATTAAATTAATTTAATCAATTGAAATATTAATTTAGGGTCTAAGAATGCTCAATTTAAGGTTTCTAAGGTCTCAGGATTGAATTAGCGAATTCCAAAATCAAATCGGATTAATTTGTGTCAGATTGGGAAAATTACCAAATATCCCTATGTAGGGTACAATCAGTGTCGGTGGATAAATGGTCTGATGCTAGACCATATGGCGATTTAGGCTATTCCACTCGATGGATTTTCAGCACCGATTCATTAGACAATCGGTGTTGGTTGTGTCACGCCCTGAGTGAAAGGCTCAACCATGTGATAATCACCGTACCACATCCAGATGCATGCTTATGAATGCGGGCATCCAAGATGGCACAAGGCATAAAAAAGGTGTAAACAAACCAATATGATAAAATACAAAATATGAAATATAGAATATGAAAGTAAGAAACATAATAAATATATAAGTATTTAAGTGTAGCATGTTTTACGATGCAAATGTGCAGCAAAATACTAAATACGATATAATACAATACTATTCCAAGACCAGTGTGTCACAAGCAGTACGGGTGGAACGTACTACAAAATTAGGGTCTGTTAGGCTAAGCCAATGATCACTATCCAATGGGACGTCTCCCGTCTTAATCTCGATATCCTACAATAGTGAAAATAGTGTGGTGAGTACAATAGATGTACCCAGTTAGGGACTCAGTCATAATGATCAACAACCTCAGGCTGAGGATATGAATAAATCCAAATAATAATTTAATAAAATAATAACTTAATTAAAACAATTAAAATCCCAAAATCAAATGAAATTAATTACTCGTAAATGGGCTAGCATCTGAAAATATCCAAAAGCACACATGTGCACCTAAGTGGCCAATTATTTGACCATCAAAGGCTCTAACCTATATCTCATAAAATCCATAAGTCATCCTTAAGTCCGTTCCCTTGACGTTGCCATCGCTATGGGTGGAAACTAAATCTACCCTATTGAGTTTCCCTTTGCGCCTTACTATCCTAAGGTGCTCAGATCCATACCCCTCAATAGGTGGCCCATGGTATCCTACATGTCAGGCTATCATGCTCCATCTCGATCCATTCGATCTCGAATAGAGCACTGAGCCACGTCCTAGAAGGACCATCCTTCATCATGGATCATTTGTTTCATAACAATCATAATAAAAATCACATAATAAAAATCAATTTATAATCATTTAATCCCACCCATTAAAATGTGTCATAAATCATATTGTGTGGGGGCGGACAATCCATATCCCAAAACATTTATAAAACAAATTAACAAAACAATTTAGAAATTGATTGAACCTCGGTGGTTAACCACTACAACCAAGCCATTCACAAGTTAGAGAGGTTTGTCTACTCCCAATTTGTAATGCCTAGCCTCAAATTAACTTAGATTGGAGCCATAGGCTAATACATTGGAAAATTTTACATGACAAGCATGTGAATATATTCTTAAGGGAATTAGAAACAACTTTCACCTAGTGAAAATTTTTCCATTTTGAAGAACTTAATTCCTACACCATTAGGGCAATTTCTTCCATGATAGAACAAGGCTTATCTTGTGTATTATTTTTCAAAAATTCACGTATCACCCTTCGAGAGCTACTTAGCTTCTACAAAAAAATTAGGATACTCCCTAGTGATTCTAAGAATTTTTGAAGTTGTTACGGTATTTTTCTGAGCATCCGAAGTTAAAGAAAAATACAGATGGCATTTTCATAAATATTAGCAAAGTCACAAATTGAATTTTTCTTCATTGAAAATGATTTTTCCTACAGTATTGAAGAGTCTCATACTATTATACACTGTCCAAACTTGAAAACTGCCAAGTTGCTGTTTGAAAGTATCAGGTAAAATTTACCGTTTTACCCTTATATAAGTTTTAAATGCCAAAATGGGGCAATTGTTTCCAATAGCCTAATGACTTAAGTACTTTGATAAATCCACCTCATTTTTATAAAATTTTGCCAATTGGTTTTAGTTTTAAAATTCTTTTAGTTTATCCCAAATTCACATAATTTCTCTTTAGGATACAAAGGTAATTTTTGAAATTTAATGACGGCATTTTTGTAAATTGACCAAATGAATAGTCAAGAGTTTTCAAGACCACTTTTTTGGCTTTCTTCTTCCCTTTTTTTGTCAAGGCCGAATTCCCTCATAGCTAGCCTTCCTCCACCATTTTTCAACTTCCAAACTTCTAGTTTCTTCCACACAAACCTTTCCCACAAAAACTACATCAAAACCCCTATCAAATTTCATCCAATTTTCCAAAAAAAATCCATCACTTCAACTTCCAAGCAATCTTTCCATCAAGAAAGTTTGAAGAAAAACCTTGCAAATTTCACCAAGTATATAAGTTTCAAGTTTTCATCAAAACTCAAGGTGTGTTTTCATTTCCTTTTATTTCTTTTACAATTTTAACAGTAAAATGATGATTATTAAGCTTCATATATGAATATTTTTCATTTTCTTTAATTTGCTATTAGTTTATGGCTCCAAACTTTCATAATATTTATTCTTCATGAGGTTAAGCCATAGTTAGAGAATGGAAGTGTTAGGATAGTCTCTTGAATGTAGAAAAAACATAGATGAATAGAGAAAAAAAATAGTTTAGCACTTAAGTGGTCATTTTCCACAAGAATGACATTAGGTCATCCTAGAGAAAGTGCCATATTTTGGGTATTGGCCATGGGATTTTATTCCATAAATGGTAGTTTGACAATATTAGAAGATGATGTGAATCAAGAAATTGATGGAAAGAACAATAGTTAAGGTAGTTATAGTGTAAACCTCCATTATGGCCTAAAGGAACCCACATTGGGCAAGTACCATAAGGAGACCTAGTTAAATGCCATTTAGAGTTTGCATAAGTCACAAATGTGGTAAGAAATAGATGTGGATGGTTAGTGTAATCAAACAAACCCTATAGTGAAAAATGGCCATTCTAAGTCTATGGAAAAATCACATTTTTGCCTCCAAACCACAATGTAGGTGTTCAAATCTAATTCTTTTTGACTTGTGGCATCCTTAGAACACATTTAAGCCTTAGGAATTGAAAGAGCTTCCTCTCAAAAACCTCTAGGCCGAAAATCACATAATGTAGGGGCAAAATCATCCAATTTTTTCGTTTTAAGCTTTTAGGCAAAATGGAAAATTCCTATAATGACACGCCCGGACCTTGTCCGCACGTGTCAAGTTGTATAATTATGTATTGTTGACTTGTTAAAATACCAAATTTGTTTTCCATGGATGCTTCAAACTTCGTTTAGCTCAATTTCAAGCTTAAAAACCCTAAAATTGAAGTCCGGGGATGTGGGCCCCACTTGAAATTGAGACCCGAGGCATTTGGGGCTGAGTTGACCGGAGTCAACTCAGATTTGGGTGACTTCGGCGCTGGAGCTGGTCGGGTCCGGCGCCGGACATGTCAAATTTTAAAGGGGTCTCGGCAACCGAGACCCCCATTTCTCACATTTCCCGAGACCCCCATTTCTCACATTTCATCTTCTCTTCACTTCTCCGATCTCTCTCTTCCAAATCTCTCTGAACCAAGCCCTCAATCCCTCTTCCAACACTTCATTAATCATCAATATCAACTTATTTTGCTTCCTTGAAGATCAAAACATCAAGATTTCTAAGGAAATTTCCAAATCTTAAAATCTGGAAATCTGGCGACAGTTTGTTCATCAGCCGATATCTTTTGATTTAACAGTGTGTTTTAGCTGAGAATTTGGTATGTTGTTCTAAACTCATCAAGCTTTAATTTGATAGTTTATACGCTTGATTTCATGGTCTGTGCTAAGAGAATTTGATGATCGAAGTTGAGATTTCTGTTTTGTCCGAGTAAAGTCAACTCTTAATGTTTTGATTCAAAATTCGAGCATGATTTGTTGTTTGATTCCGTTCTTGAAGCTGTGAATTCATAGGTCATATGTTTAACTTGCTGTGTTTCAATTTTGGTGCGGATTGGTGTTGAATCGAAGTCAAACCGAGCATGTTTTGGATGAAGGGCCGAAACCGGCCATTTTCTGGGCTGGGTCCGGCGCCGGACCTGGCAGGTCCCGCGCCGGAGACGGCCAAAATACGGGAATTTTCCCGTTTTGGCTCACTCCCACCCGGGAGTGAGCAAACTGTCGGCAAGGGGTTCTGTAGCACCAGGGGTATTTTGGTAATTTTGTAACCCTAGACCCCATTTGACCCCAATTGACTCCAATTGACTTCCGGACTTGTCAATTTTAGTCTGAGACCTTTAATTGGTGTTGTTTTATGAATTAATCATTGGTTGAATATTTTATTAATCAAATTAGATTTTAATTTGATTATTTAGGTACGTGATCGTACGAGTTTTGGACCGGTTGCAATTTGAGCTAAGGCATTCGTGGGTAATCGGGGAGTATACAATTCTCCTCACTAGTGAGTGGCTTGGATTATATTGGTTGACCATTGAGGGTTAACCGTTTACAAATTTATTTACAAATGCTTTATTAAATTGTTTATTTATGTTTTGGGATATGAATTGTCCACCCTCACACACTGAGTTTATAAATGATTTAAAGGGTGGGAATTTCAATAAATCATATACATATTGATATTATTATTGTTTATTGTATGGGGAATGGTACCCCGAGAGATGAGAGTTTGAGCGATTTTTCCTCGGAGCTCCAATATGCGGGAGCATGGACCGAGGGAGAGGCATGCTTACGAGGTTCCCGTGGACCGCCTTTTTAAAGGGGCACGGTGAATATATATGAGGTTCTCGTGTACCGCTTTCTTTTTGAAAGGGCACGGAGAATATTCTGGCCTGGAGTAGAGAGGCGCGGAGGAAAGCTCGCTAGGTCAGAGATAGCTATGTTCCACCACAGCGAGACAAACGTCAAGGGAATGGGCCAAAGAGTAAAGTAAAATGTTTTAAAAGTATAAAGTAACCCTTGACGGTCCAGTGGATACCCAGTGCACGGGTATACCTTATTGGGACGATTTCAGATGCCAGCCCATTTGAATATATGTATTGTTATTGATTTGATATTTGATTTGGTTGGGATTTCATATATTTCAGTAAATGATTTATTAAATTAATATTTGGATTATTTCATATCCCCAGCCTGAGGTGATCGGTCTTTATAACCGAGTCTCTCACTGGGTACATGATTATGTACTCACCCCATTCACTTTTGTTCTCAGATCATCAGACTTTGGACGGTGGACGTCCTGGTGGCCAGTGATCCCAGTTTGTCTCTGTGGACACGATTATGTAGGTGCCACCTCATTTCACTTTGTGTATCTTGGCTCGGATTATTATTACATCTTACATATATATATTTGTGTATTTATAAATAATACTTTCCGCTGCATTTGAATTCCGTAAGATGTGATATTTTATTTTTTTAAAATATTTTGAACTATGTTATCTATGATATTTCATATGTTTTCATACATTGCTCGAGTATCCTTTATTTTTAAGCCTTGTGCCATCTTGGTTGCCCGCCTGACGAGGCACGCATCTCGAGGTGGTACGGCGGTTGTCGCGTGGCCGAGCCTGCGGGTCGGGGCGTGACATATAAGCACTGTTCATCGAAACAAACTTGCTCATAACCTAACCATGCCAATAGAACCACTAGAACTCAACTTAGACACTAAGCATCCATATTAGTAAACTAGTCAACAACTAGTCCAAATTACAAACTCTCCCACCATAGCTTGTATTAACACGTTAAGTGAATAATTGTATAGGTTGTGAGACTTCTTCAAAGAATAAAGAAGGAGAAGATTAAAGGGAGTGCACACCCTGCCTATACTTATGAGTGAGACTTGTTTGACCTAAAGTTGATTTTTAAAGCTTTACTACATTTTCCTTGCTATGATTTTTAAATGCAATAAATCCATGTTTTATGAATATTGAAAGATGAAATCTTGTGATAGATACAAAAATTTGCATGATTTTCCATGGAATGGAATTATTTTGAAATTTTAGTTATTTGATGCCTAGTATGTTTTTATGTTGAAACGAGAAAAAGAAATGTTGCTTTAAATCACACAAATGACTATTTGATTATACTACATAACGAGAACATCATGGTTACTACGTTGTCCTTATTTTGGTGGATGAGTAGAGGTCACTGCAGTGGCGCCTCTCACGATCCGACCTTGTGGAGGCGGCGCGAGTAGGCTTTAACTCCCACTTGGAGTGGAAGGTACAGGGGTTATTGAGCGCACTGAGATAGTGATTATGCGACCCCAGTGGGAGTACTGTGGACATAGCCACGCACCACCAGTGGTAAAGGCCCACGCCAACGCCAAGAAAACGGGCTTTTTGTTTCCTAAATAAAGAAATAAAAGAAAACTACTTCGGCAAGCTTAAATCTTATCTTGGCCGGGTGAGGTTTGAGTAATGTGTTTTGGCGAGCCCTTTAATTTCTCAAATTCATATTATTAATCAGAGTTTCATAAAATATCGAAACCTAAACTTTATAATAAACAATTTACCTAAATTTCTCATAATTTTCATAAAAACTATTTTTGATGAAATTGCACGTTTGTATTATATTTTATGGTCTTGTCTCACTCACTGGGTATAGAAAATATACTCACCCCGTTTTCTTATAAAATTTTTCAGGCCGGTAGCGTAGATATAAAGTAGATCATCCAGAGGAGCAACTCCACCAGGGCAGATCTTTTTACCGAGTATGTGATCGAGTTTTTGTAATTAGTTATGGGTCCACTGGCACCATTTTGATACTTCTCACTTTTGATGTATTTAAATCCTTAAATGAAATATTTCCTATACACTGGTAAATTAATAAAAAAGATTTTATTACATCACTGTTTGATATTTTATTTCCCAATATGAGCCAATATGCATTTTATCTACCTTATAAAAGTTATTTAATCGCAATTGAGCTGTGAGAACCATAAACCTTGCGTACTTGAAGTTTCAGGTGAGCGCGCCATTCGAAATTCCTAGTATGCGGCGATTGTCACATTTCGACCCTCTGGGTCGGGGTGTGACACAATTAATCCCTCAAATGCCTAATCTCGGATGTTCTGTCATCCACGTACAAACTCGTACTTAATCAATCAATAAGAAATTTGATGATCAAATTAGGCAATCCAATATCAATAGAATGTCAAACAATGCGCTAATTAGGATCACAAGATTAAATTGGGAAAGTCCAGAAGCCAATCTAGATCGATTAAGGTCTAAGGGTGTAAAATGACTATTTTGCCTCTACTACAGGGCAAGTTTGGCATACGATTAAATTGAGTCTTGAGCGAGACTGACCAAAGGAGAAATATTTCCCACAGGCCAACTCTGGCATCGGATATGGCTAGGTTCGAATTCTAACCGGTTCCACTTAAAGGCTTGAGCACAATTCTTTTCCCTTTCTAGCTCATTTTCGTCCCAGATCAACTCCAATCCAGGCACAATTCAATACACACAATCTATAACACTTAAACTATGAAATTACAGCTCAAGAACTAAAACCTATGGCTGAGATTTCACAAATTTTGGATTGAAGGTAGGATTGGAATGGGTTTGAAGCTAGCATGGATATTGATCTTCAAACTATGATTTCTCCTAATCTATAAAACGAATCAAGGCAAATAACTAGGCAAAATGAATCTTGAAGAGTTTAGATAAACATACCTAGGAATCAATTCAATCCAATGGTAGTTGGATTGAAAGATTGAGCTTAAAGAGCAAAGTGCCTCCAAGTTGCCTTCTTTGAAGATCTTTGAGATTTTTGGTTGCTTCGGTGTTGTTTGATCTCTGAGGAAACAAAATAATTTGATTAGAGTAATTAAGGAAGAGTATAGAGGTGGTTTGTGGTGGTAGAAATGGTGGAGGAAATAGGAGGATTCCGAGGGGAAGAGAAGAAGAGAAAGGGGAGCTCAGGATTGTGATGCCCTGAACCGAGGGCTCGGCCATGTGACAACCACTGCACCACCTTAAGATGTGTGCCATGAAAGACGGGCTATCCGAGATGGCACAAGGCATAAAAGAATGTGTAATTTTGAGCGATGTTGTAAAATATCAAAATATAATAAGAAAATATAAAATAAGAAACATAATATAATATAGAATACAAAATATGAAGTAAGAAATACAATGTAATATAATAGAAGAATGTGACACATTTTATGCTACAAGTATGCAGCGGATAAAAGAGTTATAATTATACACTACTATTTCAAAACCAGGGGAGTCACAAGGGATATATGGAACATATAAAATAGTGGTCAACTGGCTAAAATCAGGATCACTGTCCACTAGATCGGCGATCATCCTATGCCGAATGCCCTACAAAAGTGAATGAAAGGTGGTAAGTATGATAAATGTACTTGGTGAGGGGCCTGGTCATAATGATCAATCACCTTAGGCTGGGGATTAATAAATCCAAAACAATATTTAATAAAACATAACTTAAATGAAACAGATGAAATCCCAAAACCAAATCCAAATAAAATATCTCATAAGTGGGCTGGCATCTGAAATCTTCCAAAGACACACTCGTGCACCTAGGTGGTCAACTAGACTGTCAAAGGCTATACCTCTTATCTCATATAAAACATAAATCATTATCAAGCCCAATCCCTTGACGTTGCCGTCACTGTGGGTGGATAAAGCTAATTTCACCCTGGATAAGTTACCCTCCGCGCCTCTCCATCTCAGGATCTCTCACTCACCATGCCCTCAAAAGACGGTCCACGGCTACCTAGTCAGATGCATGCTCCGTTCTATCAACTCACTCTCATCGGAGCACTGAGAACCACTAAATCTCTTATCTCACATATCATCATCATTAACAATATAAATAAATAAATAAATAATCTTAATCTCATACTTTCTTTTAAATCCCATCCCCTAAATCCATTTTTATAAAGCTTGTGTGTGAGGGTGGACTATTTATATCCCAAAACGTTATAAAACATCTAATAAAACAATTTATTAAAATAATTTAATCAAAATAATTTAAGAAAATTATTGACCTTCGGTGGTCAATCACTATAACCAAACCACTAATAAGTTAGGGAGGTTCGTATACTTCCGAAATAATTCTTCAATTGCCAAGGCTCGGGCTCCTTCTCTCGTTCTTGCCTGAACTCGTACCTAATTAGTCAAACTGAAATCCAATTCGATCCATTATTGGGTAACAATTGAACACTAAAGAGTGCTTTAATTAGGTTTTCTAGGGTTTTGAAATTAAATTGGAGAAGTCGAGAAGTCAATTTAGGTCAATTGGAGTCCGAGGAGGCAAAATGACATTTTTGCCCTTGTACAATGCAAGTCCATCTCAGGACAAGGGTGAGTCCCGCGTGGGACGCAGTCGAGGAGAAAATATCTCCCCAACAGTTTGAGTCCGGCGTCGAACTCACCCATATCCAGCTCTGGCCTTGGCTGAAAGCTCTTTTCTTCACTTCTCAAGCTCGGTTCTTCTTCAGTTCAACACCAATTAACACACAAATCAATACACACATAATTCAACACCTAAACTACAAGATTATAACTTCAAGAACTGAATTAAATGGTTGGAATGCAAGATTTTCAAATTTGAAGATTAGGGTTTGAAAATGGGTTTGAACAAAATGAAATTTGATCTTCAAATCAAGATATCTCCTAGCGTAATCAATGAAATCAAGCAAGCAACAGTCAAAATAAAGTTTGAGTGTAGATTAACATACCAAGAACTTAGCCAAATGCAATGGTTGGATTGGAAGATTCGACTTAAAGAATATAATGACTCCAAGTTGGCTTCTTTTAAGATTTTGGAAATTTTTGGTTGATTTGGTGTTTTTGATCTTCAAGGAAGCTAAAGGAATTGTTTATGGTGTTTATTGGGGGTGTTTGGAGGTGGTTTTGAGCAAAGGAATTGGCAAAGGATGAATGAGATTTCGAAAGAAATGAAGAGAATGAAAGAAAGGAAAAAGGGGGGGGTCGGCAAGCGCCAGAGTGGCTCGGGTCCGTTGTAGGAGTCTACTCCCAAAATGTGGTCTTCAATTATTCTTCTGCAATCGCCTCAATTTCTGATCTCTAATGCACCTAAGTGACTTCAGAGGATAATTAGGGTTTCTAAGAGTGTAATTCAGCTAAAGGATGTTCAAAATTATTAACCAAAGTCTCCAATTCATCATACAGTCCATAAAATATAACTAAAATAAAACTTGACACATGCAGACTAGGTCCGGATGTGTTAAAGACCGACCATCCCCATATAATTGGTGAGTCTGGCACCAGACATGGTTTGGTTCGGCACCAGACATGGTTTGGTTCGACACCAAATCTGGCATTTTCTCTTCCAATCCACCTTGCTTTCATTCTCTTGCCTCGATTTTTTATTCTTGAGGCACCTTAACTACTCCAGAAGCTCATTAAGGTTTCCAAGAATGTAATTAGAGCTAATGGAGGTTCAAAACATAATCCACATACTTCAATTCATCATACATACTTTAGAAAATTAAAAATTAAAGAACTTGACACAAATGGACTAGGTCCAAGCATGTGAGGTTGTCTACTAGGCATTTTGTCCGATTTCTTTTCCTTTTTTTCCTTATCTGGTTTCTAGCTCAAATCACAACCAATCAAGGCATAAAGTCAAATATTCACTCCTTAACACTCAAACAACAAGATTGTAGCTTTAAGAACTAAAATCTATGGTTGAGATTTCATAAATTTTAATGTAAAGATTGAAGTTGAAAATCGGTTTTAACTTTTAACCTAAATGGGTTTTCGATTTTCAAACAATGATTTCTCATAATCTAGGCAACAAATTGAGGAATGTAAGTTGCATTCTAAAGCTTGAAGTATGTTGATTAAAATATGTCAAAATCAATACAATCCAACAGTTGGATTGAAAAGTGTAGCTTGAAGAACAAAGTGTCCCATTATGCCTCTTTGTTAGATTTTTTAGATTTTTAGATGTTTTTGTGTTGTTTGATCTTTGGGGAGACTAAGGAATTGTTTTGGAGTGTTAGTAGAGGTATTTGGAGGTGAATTTGGGCGATTGGAAGGGAGGAGAAAGGAGAAGAGCTCGGAGGAAAAGAGGAGAAGAGAAAAAAGGTGAGAAAGTGAGGCTCGAGCTTGGACCTAAGCTTATAAGCTTGACAACAAGCACCAAACATGGCTACAACCTGCGCCAATTGTTGCATGCAACCTTTTACCATTTGTTTCTCAATTTTTATCCCATTCAGTCCAACTGTGGTGCAATTAGGTTTCTTTAGAATATGATTAGGGTTAATGCAAATTTAATTAGAGTTAAGAAGGTTCAAAGTATATTTCATTTAGCTCAATTTCAAAAACAACTTGGGAATTTCATTTATTTGGATACTATTTACGTATGGATTAGGTCCGGGTTTCACAGTCACAGAGTAAACGTACGTCTTCTACCACTATAGGGCAGTAGAGTCATGTTGGCCAATATAACAATGGAAATGAACTCAAATGATAGTCGTGTACAGAGCTTAAGCAATTTTAGTGTTTTGCTGAGTTAATGAATTTATCATTTGCTGAAGAGAAACATGAACATGGGCGCAAGAATGCTCCTTCAGCCTTATCCATAGGGCTGCAACTTGGGTTGGGTAACCCAAGAACCAACCCAACCCAACCTTAATGGGTTAGGTTGGATTGGGTAAAAATCAACATGGGTTAAGATGGGTTGAATAATCTGTCGGTTGATTATAAATTGGGTCGGATTGGGTTAGGTAAGATGGTTTAATGGGTTACCCATGTAACTAAATTTTTTTTCAAGTTTTTCTTAATAAATTTTTTTGAGGTAATTTTATGGCTGAATACCTAAATCAGCCCTCAAAGTATATCAAAAAATGACAATTTGGTCGCTAAACTTTTATTTGGGACAATTGACCCCTCAAATTTTTATTTTGGGACAATTAACTTCTCAAACTTTATTTTTGGATTAAGGGTTTTATTGTCCCAAAATGATAATTTTGGGGGTTTAATTGTCCTAAAATAATAGTTTTTGGGGGTTAATTGTCCCAAAATAATAGTTTGAAAGATGAATTGTCCCAAATAAAAATTTAGGGATCAATATGTCCAAAAAGGTATAGTTTATGGGACAACTTAGGTTTTTAGTCATAATTTTATTATGGACCCTAATCCTTGTAATTTGTATTAATATAACTTATTATATAATAACGGAATTTTTTTCTTTGAAAAAAAAATGACGGAATTTATTTTTTGCCTTTTATCTTTTATGGAATTTTATTATGACCCAAGTATTTAAAAATTCTATGTCTATACAACATCATGGCGTTGGAAGTTTAAACTTACAAAACCATATGTTGAATTGAAATTTCTTAAAGATTGAACCATCTTTCTTGGTCTGCCAATATCTTACTTCTTGAAGGATACTAGATATTGCCCTGGGATTCGTCCCGGGATCAATATTTTTATTTTTTAAAATTAAAATTTAAAAAGTTTTTAAGGCATATTTAAAAATTTTATAAGTTTTTTATATTATTTTATCCCATCATTTGTTACCAAACACATTTTGACTAATAAATTCTTAAAACATTTCAAGAAAGGAATTGAAATAAAAATTCATGACTTAATTACATGTCCCAAGAAAATAAAAGTTATAAAAATAATATTTTTTATATCATTTTATCCTATCATATGTGCCAAATACATTTTTAATTTATAAATTTTTAAAATATTTCAAGAGAATAATTATAGTTGTTCCTAAAATCAAATGATAAAAAGTCAATTACTTAATTATATGTTAAAAAAACATAAAATTAAAATAAAATTAAAATAAAGTTAATCAACTAATAAATAAAATATATTATATATTTATATATAAGTTGAAAATATTAATTAACCAATAAATAAAAATATATATCAAATAGTAAATTTTTTAATAATAAATAACTTTTAATATGATATATAATATAAAAAAAAGAATTCTCTGAAAGTTTAAAAAAAAAAAACTCAACATATTTTTGTAGGCCTATTTAAAAAGAAAATATTAGTTAAAGAATAAAGTAAAAAAAAGGAATAAAGAAGAAAAGAAAAAAATAAAAAGAATTATAATAGTTAAAAATTATAAAAGTAAAGTAAAAAAAGAAGTTAATTAATGGGGGGTGACATATGCCCTCCATGGTAAAGCCTCCTTTACTTTTATATATTGTAAGATTATATGTGAGAATAATTTAGAATGAGATTATAATTCACATGACAAGAAAGTGAACCAAAAAAAAAAGAAGAAAAGAGCTTTTTTATTTATAAGACCCGTGGGTCAACCCGACCCAACCCATGTTAACATGGGTTGGATTGGGTTGGGTCCAAATAAAAGTTGAATTAATTTCTTACCCAACCCATTATAAATCACATTATATTGGGTTTGGTTGGATTTGAACCAACCCAAAAATTTTGATCCAAGTTGCAGCCCTACTTATCTATGCATTCACAATGCCTGAGTAGCACCACTAGAGGAGTTGCCTCCTTGACATGGAGATTACTTGATGACCAATACAGGGTAGCAATACGCTGAAGGGAGCTGTGTCCAAGGACACTACTCAATGAGCAAAAGAGGAAAAAGTAATGATAAATCATTTATCATTTTCTAACAATATTTATAGATGTTCTAACATATGCTCTAATTTTATAAGTTGTTCAATATAGAGTCCATTTGGGAGCGTAGCACAATGCCTGAGCAATAATAGCCCAATAGAGCACCTCAGCAGTAGCCCCAATAGCAAAGTCCTATCGATGAGGATGTCATGTTGTCTAAGCTACGTTTAAGATGTAAATAAAAATTAACATTTTAAGCCCTACATCATTTTGTCAAATAATAGTCTTGTAGTGTGCTTAAGCACTCTAATTTTATAAGTTGTTCATATAGAATCCATCGAGCGTAAACTGAACGCCTGAGCAACAACAACCCTAGTAACAGGGTGCTGCTGATGAGGAAGTCAGATCGTGCCAACCACATTTAAAACATAAAAAAAATGGCCAGTCTCAGTCCTAGTAATATTTTAAGCCTTAATTCAATTCGGATGCCAAGAATCCCACGTCACTATGGTGAAAAAATTTGAATGATTTTCCTAGGTATGCACAAAATGTAGACACCAAAATGTTGAAGAAGGAAAATGGAAAAGGGTAAATCAACTTTTTTTTTTGGTTTCTTTTGTTTATTTGTGTCCTAACTCAGTGTGCTTCTTATTAGATAACATACTCTTAACCATCAAAACTACATTTTCTTTAGTTTGTGTCACGCCCCGACCCTCCCCGAGCCAGCCAAATGGCAACCGCCGTGCTACCTCGAAGTACGTGTCTGCAGCCACGCATCCGAGGCACCGCAAGGCATTGAAATGGATATCATCGCTGCAAAACAAAACTAAAATTTTAATTAGAAATCATTTAATAAAAATATTAATTTATAAACGATACCAGTGGACTAATTAAAAGAATACCTATACAGCGGAAACCACTAAACCTAAGCCACCGACGTCTTCTAGTGAGCCTCCTTTCTAAAGCTGACTCGGCATGTGGATCTGCATCCATCCACAATTGGATACAGGTGAGTGACAGAGATTCAATGAGTCTCCATCAGGGTTAGGAAAAACAGGGGTTATCCAACGTAAAAATAAAATAAATAAATTTACTTTTCAAAATCTCTTTTATAATTCTCCCAAAGAGAATTTAAATTTAAATCCTTTAAAATAATAAATAATTATATACAAATGGGCTGGCACCTAGTACACTGAAGGCACGACTGGCCGGTCGTATGCCTTACTGCACCGAGGGCTATCTCTTTTCTTTTCATATTCATTTTCTCTTTATCTCATACACTAGCCCGTTCCCTCGGTGGTGCCTCACTGTGGTGGAACACAGTGAACTGGAGCTCTGGCGAGTTTCCCTATGCGCCTCTCCCAACCAGGCTCGACTCACCGTGCCCCTCGATAGGCGGTCCACGGGTGAGTAATCTGCATGCTCTCAGACTCGGTCCACGCTCCCGCAATTGGAGCCCCGAGGAATCCCACTCAAACTCTCCTCTCCCAGGGGCATCGTACCCCAATAATCATAATAATAATATTATTATTATTTCTTATATAAATATTAAAAACATGTAAACACACACAAGCTTTTGTATTTTTAAAATCATCCCACCCCCATAAGTGGGCGTATCACAAAATAAAAAGTGTGTGTCGTGGATTACCCTTATCCCAAAACCGTTATAAAACCTTTTTAAAACAATTATGTTTTTAAAACATTTTGCCCTAGTGGCTAAGCACTGAAAACTAAGCCACTCACAGTGATGGGAGAATCGTATACTCCCAAGCGCTCCATGTAGCTCACCCTCCGGAGCATCGCCGCACTCGATTCAACCGGAGCCCTAGTACACGGAAATATAAGTTAGCATTCATAATTACAATTTATGAATGCACCTATGAGGCTCTAATATGACCTATGACTGGGTTTGGATGTGATTCGGGGCTTAGAAAAGTGTCCGGAAGGTTCCGAGGTAAAAATCAGACACTTGGTGAAAAATTACGAAAATGCCCCTGGGGACCCGTGGGCCCCACACTCTGGCTAGGCCCATAGGGCCCAGCCCGGCCCGGTTCTGGGCCAGGCAGGCCCCCACATGATTGGGTCAGGCCTGGCCTGAAATTTGGGCCGAAAGGCCCATCCCATGCGAGTTGGGCCGAGCCCAACTCGGCTTGGGCCCAACAAGGCCCAAGCGCACGGATTGGGCCAAAAGGCACAGTCGGGTGCGGGACCTGGCCTGCTGGTCTCTCCCGCGCGGGAGCCGTCCGACCTCCTCGGGATCCGAGGCATTTCCTCGGTTCCCGAGCCCCTTGGTCCACCGTTCGACACGAAATTGGAGATGGAGGTTCCTCTCACCTCCCACGACACGTTTACCAAAGCAGAAACGAGAATTACAAGCTCAAAGTTCCTAAATCTCAAATTTAAACTTAAAAGCTAACTAAAAGTTGAAACTAACTTTGAGCTTGGATTTCTCCTAGACCAATGCATGGATAAGCGTGAAAACTTAATGGAATGCAGTTCAAGGAGTTAAGAACAACTCACCAGGATCTCGCCTTGAATTGGAGGTCGGTTTATCCAAATAGGCCAAAAGTCCAAAATTGCTCCAAAGCAGCAGCTGAGAGAAAAGAGAAAAGAGAGAATAGAGAAAAGAGAGAAAATGTGGGGGAGACCTCATCTCCCCCCTATTTATAGGGGAGCCCGGCACCGGGTCTACTTGGGCCCCGGGCCAGACTTTCTCTTCTCTTTTAAACCTCTCAAAACTTTGATTATTGGCCCGATCCACCAACCAATTCACCAATGGATGCCCAATCCATTGGCTATGGACTTGAAGGAGTCCACTTGGAGATTCCATGCATGGTCACCAATCTTATCTTCCAACTACATCTTGTCTTAAGTGTCACGCCCCGACCCGCAGGCTCGGCCACGTGACAACCGCCGTACCACCTCGAGATGCGTGCCTAATTAGGCGGGCAACCAAGATGGCACAAGACTTAAAAATAAAAGATATTCGAGCAATATATGAAAACATACGAATTTATCATAGATAATATAATTCAAAAGTATTTAAAAATAAGGTCACACATCTTACAGTGTTCCATGCAGCAGAAGGTATTATTTATAAATACACAAATGTATATGTAAGATGCAATAATATTCCGAGCCAAGATATACCAAGTAAAATGAGGTGGCACCTACAATATAGTGTCCACAGAGACGAACTGGGATCACTGGCCACCAGGACGTCCGCCGTCCAAAGACTGATGATCTGAGAACAAAAGTGAATGGGATGAGTACATAAACTTGTACCCAGTGAGAGACTCGGTTATAAAGACCGATCACCTCAGGCTGGGGATATGAAATAATCCAAATATCAATTTAATAAATCATTTACTGAAATATATATGAAATCCCAAATCAAATCATATATCAAATCCATAATAATATATCCAAATGGGCTGGCATCTGAAATCGTCCCAAAAGGTATACCCGTGCACTAGGGTATCCACTGGACCGTCAAGGGTTACTTTATACTTTTAAAACATTTATACTTTACTCTCTGGCCCATTCCCTTGACGTTTGCCTTGTTGTGGTGGAACACAGCATATAGAAGTCCTGGCGAGTTTCCCTACGCGCCTCTAGCACTCAGGAGCGACTCACCGTGCCCCTCGATAGGCGGTCCACGGCTGAGTAACACGCATGCTCACAACTCGGTCCACGCTCCCACACAATGGAGCCCCGAGGGAAACCACTCAATATCTCATCTCTCAGGGGTATTGGTCCCCAAACAATAATCCATAATATCAATATATAAGATTTATTGAAATTTCCACCCTTCAAATCATTTGTAAACTCAGTGTGTGAGGGTGGACAATTCATATCCCAAAACATATATAAACAATTTATTAAAGCATTTATAATTAAATTTGAAAACGGTTAACCCTCAATGGTCAACCAATATAATCCAAGCCACTCACAAGTGAGGAGAGTTGTATACTCCCCAATTAGCCACGAATGCCTTAGCTCAAACTGCAACCGGTCTGAAACTCGTTCAATCACGTACCTAGATAATCAAATTAAAATCTAATTTGATTAATAAAGGCATTCAACCAACAATTAAATCATAAAACAAAACCCATTAAAGGTCTCGGAATAAAATTGGGCAAATCCGGAGGTCAATTGAAGTAAATAAAAGCCAATTGGGTCAAATGGGGTCAAATGGGATCTAGGATTGCAAAATGACCATTTTGCCCCTGGACAGTGATGTTCCAGCGCCGGAACTAGTCAGAACCGGCGCCGGTTCTGTTCTGGAAATAAGGCCGAGTTTCGGCCTCAATCTTCTTCAGCTCGATTTAAGTTCGATTCACAACCAATCCGCATCAAAATTGAAACACAGCAAGTTTAACACATGATCTAAGGATTTACAGCTTCAAGAACGGAATCAAACAACCAATCATGCTCGAATTTTGAATCAAATCACTAAAAGTTGACATATCTCGGGCAAAACAGAAATCAGAACTTCAACCAACGAAATCTCTTAGCACAGACCATGAAATCAAGCGTATAAACTATCAAATTAAAGCTTGATGAGTCTAGAACAACATACCAAATTCTCAGCCTCAACCCACGGTTGAATCAAAAGATATGAGCTGATGAACAATCTGTCGCCAAAATTCCAAATTTCTAGATTTGGTGATTTTCTTGGAAATTTTGGTGTTTTGATCTTCAAGAAGACAAGAGAAGTTGATATTGATGTTTGATTGAGTGTTAGAAAGGAGATTACAGAGTTAATTTTGAAGTGATTCGAGGAGAGAGCTCGGAGAAGATGAAGAGTAGAAGAGAAGAGAAAAATGGGGATCTCGGGTGGCCAAGACCCCTAATAAAATCGATCAATTTCGGCACCGGTATTGGTCAGTTCCGGCGCCGGAATCAACAGAGTCAAGTTGACTCCGGTCAACTCGGTCAAACTTCCTTGGAATTCGTGCCCAAGTGGGGCCCACATCTCGGAATTTCAATTTTAGGGTTTTTAAGCTTGAAATCGAGCTATATGAAGTTTAAAACATCTATGGGAAGTCAAATTTGGTATATTGACAAGACCACAATACATAAATATTCAACTTGACACGTGCGGACTAAGTCCGGGCGTGTCATTAAGCCTATCTTCTCTTCTGACTTGACACAGCTGGACCGACATATTGTTTAATTTATACGTTATCTTAAACTATTCTGTTCGTACGAAAAGGTCGTGCTAGGTCCGGGTGTGTCAGTTTGCCTTTCTCTGCTATAATAGAGATGCTTTTCTCTCTCACAATCATGTGTGCCTGTGCACAAGGCAAATGGAAAAGGGTTGATCAACCTTTTTTTTTTTGGTTTCTTTTTTTTTTTTATGTTTTGTCCTAACCTAGTGTGCTACTTTTAAGCCTTTTAGGTGAAAAAGTTGACAAATAGTGAGATATGCAAACTAGATGACTAAACCATTAATCAGACTTAACTTTTTTACTGTAATATTTGTCTTGGATTTTCAATGGTTATATTAGATAGCAGACTTTTAACGATCAAAACTACAATTTCATTAGTTTGCATTTATTTGCGATAATAGAGATGCTTTTCTATGTCACACACATGTGCTCACGTGCACAGTGCACATATAAGCATGCTCATATTCGTTAATGGTTTATATATCTCAGGTTGTTCAGAAAAAAAAAAAGGCCAAATCAATTGAGGAGCCTCTCAAATTAATTGGAGATTCCATCAGATATAAGCATGGTTGTAAAAACCAAACCAAACTGACCGATCAGACTGATTCAATTTGGAATCAATGGCCTGTTCGGTCCAAAAAAGGGGGAAAATCAAGGTATATTAAACTAGTCAAAATCAATCAAAACTCATTTGAACCTATATAAATTAAACTGGTCAAAACCCAATCAAAACTCACTTAAACCACCATAAAACCGACGGTTGACTTGAGTATATTGTTAGTGAAAACAACAATTGTAAGTGAAAGGAATTGAACCATGACCTCTTACATGAAATTAGACACATCAATCACCAGGTCAGATCTAGTTTTTTGTCAAATATTTGACTCCTATTGTATATTTGAATACTCAAATATACCAAAATCTCATCCTAATTGACCCCACGGGTCAACCCAGTTGACCCCACGGCCCAATGACCCCAACGGGTCATGCCTTGAACCTGGTTTTTCAACATTGGATATAAGCTGCATGGTTTGGAGAATATAGCAAGAGATTCAGTGGACTTCTACACTTAGTAATGATTTTCTTTTTCTAGAAGAATTAATCTGCTTCTATTCTCTCTTTTAATCCCATTTGTAATTTAGCTATGGGCACATCCCTACAAAATTGTTCATAATACACTTCACGGTTTACATCCCTTCATATGTAACAATATCCGCATATAAATAAAGAATGAAAACCAAAAATAAAAATACAAAAAGCCACTGTACCAACCCCTACCCTAGGCGCCGGCCCCACTTTAACCTTTCAACTCCAAGCAACTGGTTTTGCATGCACAGTCAGGCTATAGGATTGCATCACACAAGTACAGAGAATGCTATTAGCAGCACTGAAAACTGACCAATGTAAATGCAAGACATTCATCTTCTGCCTCTCCTTCCCCTGCCGCGCCCTCTGCCTCTGCCTCGGCCCCGGCCCCCAAACATGGATCTATCTGGCTTTAAACCTAGTGACTGAACTCCTCTCTTCTCCCGCCGAGCCATTTTCTCCTCATCATCCTCCCTGTATTTGGCGGAATTTTTAGAAATAAAGGAAATCTGTCTCGAACCTCCTGGCCCCAACTTCACATCACTTGGTAAACCCGAAACCTGTTGGTCATCTTGGATAGCCTTTGCTCTCTCTCCCATAGGAAGAGAATCTTCCTTTGCAAGTGAAACATTACTCCAAAATGCTTCTGCATGCCGTTTATCTTTAACTTCATGCATTCTGTAGATGTTTTAGAAGGAAAAAAAAATGATTAGCAATGCAACAAGGAAAAAAGGATGATTAGCTTGACAGAAGATATCCAATATCCATAACTCATGGAAAAGAAACACCTCACCTTGGACCCTGTGACTTCCGTCTTTCATGATTGACAGGAGAATCTTCCGATGCTTCTGAGACATCAGAATCACTTGTATTCTGATCCCCATTCTCCATCACAGGTTCAAAATGCTCCTCAACCAGAGACAGTTGCCTCTTGGAAGCCATAGGATGTAAAGCAAGATACTCTTGTGATTGCTCATCAATTTCAAAGTCCTGGACAAGAATAAGGAGAAAGATGAATACATGATCAATCAGTTAAGACCATAAATAAGCACACGTCACATCATAAGCTCCATCTTCCATGATTGCAGTGACAGATGATCGACTGATTCCACCAATCATATCAAAGCAGCACTAACATCAAAACCTTTTTCCTACAACTTATTGAACGTATGAATAGTAGAACAGCAGATAAATCACACTATAACAAGCAAAAGTAAACTCAAAACTAACCAAAAATATCAGACACATTAGTTGCATCTAATTGACTAAAACACTTCATTTTTAGATACATATTCAATTAAATTTACTCAGCCAGAACTCTTGATCCTAAGACTGTTTTGTCAAATTTCAATAATGATAACAAATGTCATGGTAACTTAGGTTTGTCATCACAAATATGTGAAATTCAGAAAGTGCTAGAGAAAAAGCAGCTGATCAAACTGAAGCTAGTAAAAGAATGGCCAAATGAACAGATTGTCATACCTTATTTTCAAACATTTGGGCAAATCGATCATCTTTAAATATCTCGGTGCTAAGTGCACCTTTCTTCTTCTTCGATATTTTCTTAGTTTCATTACCATCAATGACTTTCTTTTCATTTTCGGCTTCTTCATTCTCCAAGATCCGCTCTGCAAGATCTTGATTAACCTTAACCTTGGGTAATTTTCTCTTGATCTGCAGGAAAAAAGAAAAGAAAACATAAACATGATCAATTGAATGCAGATTTACTTAGCATTGACTTATGGTAGTCACATTATGGAGGAAGTTTGAGGAGCTCTAGAGATCTTTGACAGGATGCAGTATCTAAGAAAGAAATGAGTTTTAGAACAGCATTTTAGCAGAACTCGTATGTTTTCAGTTGCCACCTCTGTTTCACATATCAACTAAACTTTGGTGTGTCTTTAGTAGTCAAGAAAGAAGAGATAAATGTTTATAATTTATTACTAATAACAGTTGCAAATCTTTACTTGCCAACAAGTTAGCAAAGGAAATTATTAATTGCAGTGTCAATTGAAAAACCCTACCAGTGCATAGCAGTTCAAGTTTCCAAACAAAACTGTTCTTTCTGTTAAGAATTAAGATATAATTTGAACATGAAGCACTACTTATGCTAGGGAGTTTCAAGATGGCTGAAATCTCAAATAAGGGTCAAAACTTTCATGAAAATCTCAATTTAGTACCAAACCTTTTAATTTTGTCAAATAAGGGTCAAACGTTTTCAATTTGGGCCAAATAAGGGCATCATGGAAAAACTACAAAAATTAGTTTTCAAGTGATATAATTAAGCAAAAAAAAGGCGAGAAGAAGAAAAAAAGTTTGATTTGAAGAAGAAAACCTCATTCCCATTCAAAGATTTTGGACGATTAATATTACTTATGAAAACATAACATGCCCATTAGACCCTTATTTGACCCAATTTAGAAACGTCGAATCCTTAATTGACCAAATCAAAAGGTTAGGGATCAAATTGAGACAATTTGCAAATGTTGAGCCCTGAATTGACAAAATTAAAAGGTTTGGTCCCAAATTGAGATTTTTGAGAAAGTTTGGCCCTTAATTGGGATTTCAGCCTTTCAAGATTAAGAAACTAGCAATGAACAACATCAAGAAGCATGGGTTGTTTAAAAGTTATATAACTTAATCAGAAAGGTAACTCATAATGTAATAGAACTATCTGACTTTTCTAAGCAAATATAGTATAGGGTAAACTCCACTTACACCCCATGTGGTTTCAATTTTTCCAACATAACACCCTGTGATTAAGTTTTATTCTCATAAGGGATTACCTTGTTAATTTCACCCAATAAAATTATGAATATATATCACTTAAGGGTACTTTTGTAATTCTACAAGGTAACATTAACATCTTAGGGGAACAAAACTTATCTACAAGGCGCTAATTGAGAAAAAAGAATCACAGGATTTAATGTGAGAAAATCTGCAAACAAAGGAGGTGTAGATGGAGAGGCATCGTGAATGCATTACTTGATACCACATACCAGTACACCGGTATGAATCAACAAAACTTCTTCCCATGTATGTGTGTGTGTAACAATGAAGCAACAAAAAAAATGTCGAAATGTTTAGTCCCTCAATTATCTAATTTAGCTTCTTTCCGATCAGCATTAATTGATATTTCTCTTAAGATTTTTAGAACAATACCATGTCCATGACATAAAATTTCTGTAAGTTTACTTTTGAGCACATGCTAGAGCTCTACAGCTTGAACCTAAGAGCTTATGGCATTAAATCAGGTAAAAAGCAATGGGAGTAAAGCTCAAAGGTGGACACTAGACACAAAAACTTCTAGACCAAGCCAAACCAATGGAACATTTTTTCAGTTGATAGTGGCTTTCTCCTCCACTGATGTTTCCCTAATGTTAACTCACCACTTATTACTTGTTTGTCTACTTGATATCTTACTGACAGTGAAGCCATATAAGCAGAGAAAATAACAAGAAAATGATGAGGCATGATTATAGTATGAATCCAATTAAATATTAAAAAAAGAAATGTAAAAATCTAAGTTACCAGGCAAAAGAAGTCAAAAGGCACAAGTCAGAATTCTGCTACTAGACATTTGCACAATTAAAATACCAACAAAATGATAAATAATGATAATACCGACCGTAATACGATTGTGACGTTCAGCCTCCAGTTTCTCTTGTTTTCGCTGCTCTATGTAAGTTTCATATGCAAAAGGATCTGCCAGTGCTTTTGCCTGGAAATGCATGTAAAGATGAATATTAAACAGTACAAAATGAGTACATTGAGCAGGAACATCATGATTTCTGCAGTGAATATCAAAATTAACACAAAATAATCCGTTTTTCTTTCCCGAATTTGGTCCGACAATTTTAACCTCATTTGTGCTTTCTTCACATTATTTTTTATGTTCTTCATGACATTTCCAACCACATATTTCCAAGCAAAGGGTACAAGTGCAGTTTTAACTGAGTTTTTAAACCACATAATATCCTTAACAAAAGTAAAAATGAAAAAAAGAAAGGCAGTCTCACCTTTTTGTACAACCGGTAGTCGATAAAGAACCCATGCATGTATGCTCGCAGAAGATTGGTCCCAATTAGATTTGTCAAATTCAACTTCTCAAGATCCTCTTTTGTCAGAAATTTGTAATTGTCATATATGCTTGTTTGTGCACCTTCCTCAAGCTCTTCCTGTAAAATATACCCAGAGTAAGCATCAGCACTATCTCCAGTCCAAAATACAGTTATATCATACTTAATAGAATAAAGAAACGAAATAAGGATGGTTCTTAAAAGCACACCGTTAGAGATTCCAATGAAGAACACCATTTAGGAACAGGTCCCAGAGCAGGTATAAAATAAGCAGGTATCTGGCTGCTATCCAATGCCAGTAACATCAGCCCACTATCATTGAACACGCAGATATCATTGATAGCCCCAGCTGTTGGTTCGATGCTGGTCATACCTTCTCCCTTGACAAAGGAAAAATCACTTAAAAGTTAGAATGAGTTTTGACATTGAAGCAGAGACAGTATTCCCCCAAATACTAAGGACAGGCACCAAAAACACATTATATGGATATGGTTTTACATGAATATGCTTTTGTACATGGTTGTGTGCACGACAAATTCATACACGTTTCACCCTCAGGAAAAAGAAAATTCATATGCATGTAGTAGACAAGTACCAATATGCATAAATGTATGCCTGCGTGCTTGCAACAGTTCCACAGAACAGTGACATACCTCTAGTGACTGTAAAATGATCATGATGATACTGAATAAGACAATGATAATGATGACCTGAAGAACTCATATGGTGATATAAGAGGATTCCTTTTGACTCTTTGGGTATATATGATCTTAGCTTCTATAATTAAAGTTAGCCCTCTCATTTCTCAATTCTCGTAAACCCAATGCGCCTATCTCCATACGCCAGAGTACTTGATAGAGTATAATATAGAACAAACTTCAAACAAGGTTTAAGAATCACATTACCTTTTCCAAAACATAGATAAACAGGAAGTTTTAAACATAGGGAAACACTCATAAGAAGGCATAGAAAATGTCTGCATATCACAAGATAACGAATTCCTGAAGAACAGGGCTAATGACCTTACTTTAGGGTCTTTTTACTTGAATGCAAGAACACTGGTATAACAGGGAGGATAAAACAATCCTATCATTTTCTGGAAAACATGGAACGCAAGCATGTCTTGAAACACACACAAACACACGTAAAAAGACACCCATCCTAATTGTGTGTATATTAGGTAACATTAAATTGCAGGAGGAGGAGAATGTTGACCTTCCTCTCTTCATTAGGGTTCCCCAATAAACACAAACACAAGAACACTATCACAGGGAGGATAATTACCGTCTCAGGATCCCATATTTTAACAATATGACTGTCCGTGGTAATTAATTTTGGTCGCTCAAAGTTCATGGTGCTGTGCCACTTAATATCCAATATTGGGCTTCCATACCTGCATAACAATGAAAGGATAAAAAAGTTAATAACTCAACCAAAGGAAAATAAGGCTCATTGGTGCAAAAGGACTACATACTCACACACACACACACCTATATTGTTCCAAACAAAGGGGGGAAATTAGACATGTTAACTAGAATTTTCTACCATTCTACACTAGCAGGATTTCCATTCCTCTCACTCTTTGGAATAAGTGTAGCAAGATTACTTTAGATTGAACGTTTAATTATTTATCGTTTAAGGCATAAGGTACCAGTAACAGCTTACACCACATTGCGGTTATTTTCTTGGCTCAAGGTGGGCACATTGAACCAATACGAAAAATTTTATCGCCTAACAATATACCTTGAATCAATAACAATTTGTTAACTTCCATCAGTTTTTTTTTTTAAATAAATAAATAAATTCTCCTTTTATTTTTCAACCTCAAATCACAGAAACCCATTCAAAGACTAAACCCAAACACTCATTAACAACTACCAAGACCATATTTTAACTCAATTAATTAATAGCCTTCACTTTTGTTAAGCCAATTTCCCTTACAGACCAATGAAATTAGCTTTAGCCCATCAATAGTAAAACCAAAATCACTGAGGGCGAACCCCTTCAAGCCTTCTTCAACCAAAATAAACAAATAACAAACAATAATAAAAAATAAATAATCACTAACTAATTGAATTTGGCAACTGTCAATGACGGATCCCTAGGTCTTGATAAGCATCCTCACTTACATGTGATCCTTAACTCGGATAGGAGATGAAGAACGTAAGTCATAGATCAGCACCTGCCCATATGTCATCCATAATGAAATGTTTAGGTTGATATAACAAAATTCGTGATGGTAGGCATGATAAAGATTGATTATCACTGCTTCAGTGTCATACCTTTCCTGCACTACTTCCAACACCCATGAGGAAACCCCCACTCCTATCAAACTCTAAGGCAGTGACCTCCTACAAATCAAGCAGTGCCAGTCACAGTTTTGAACATGAAAGAACACACTAAGAATGCAGATATTATCAAGGAAAGGAAACCCAAGAGGATGCCACATGGATATCTGCGGTGCTATGCAGAATTTATACTTAACTATGTTTCATTGTCAATGTTTCTCTCAAGCATACTAAGAACAATTATTGGAACAGAGTAAAAAAAAAGGCTACATAAAGTACATACAGAGAATGACCACTAGCAAACAAAATAGCAAAATAATCCCCGGAGTAAATATTTACGATGGTGATAGGAAATTTATAAAAACAAAAACTTGGACTGGAAAATCTTCCTCTAAACTAAAGTTCACATCGAACACACTTGCAACAGAATACTTATGAATCAAAGATCAAGATCAAGCAGAAAAAGCTACCTCGTCAGCATCACCAGCAGGTGAAACAGCATTGATTCTACCAATTGAAGATCGCATTCTCATGTCAAAGCATTCAACAGCACCATCCTCACCACCACAAGCGACTAATCCATGGAGCTGGCTGAAACATACAGACACATCATCCTTTAATGAGCAAACCTAGTACGGATATTGTTGATAGTAAAGAAGAGAAAAAGAAACCGATTTTCCCCATGAACCTTCTCGAAACCACGTTCAGGGCTCGAGATTGTGTGTTTAGAGAAGATAGGAATCGTCCCTGAGGAAGAATGATTTCAATCATCAATAAAACAAATGATAAATTTTTGGCAAAAAAGAAATTAAAAAAAAACAATATTAAAAAATCCCCAGCTTTAGGCATGCATAAGCCTTTATTCAGTCAGTAAATCAAAAGTAGAATGGAAAAAGTAGTGGAAACCTAGCAAACAGTGAATTTGGGGAAAAAACAAAAAGGCAAAATTTCCATAAAAATCAGAGAGAAAATAATAGGAATATAAAACGAAGAACTCTTCAAGCTAAGGATTGAATACAAAGCTCTATCTTTTCAAAGATGTGGTAATGCCATCTCTCCAAACTAACCACATCAAAGATGACAGTACTAAGCCCCAAAATTTCATTATGTTTTCCCTCAACAAAACTTCCTTTCCTGGCACAAAGCAAAAAGATCACCATATGCTGATCGTCTAAAGCCACTGAATATACTGACCACAGCTCCTATAACTAAATGAACTAAGAAAAAGTTTACCGCCCTTCATCACTATTGAAGAAACAAAGTTAACAATAATTATTATTATCTAGGTAATACTATTCCCATCCACAAAATGTATCATCCTCAAAACGAATAAAGAAATTCTGTCAACATAGGTCAGACATTCTTAACAGAGACAACAAACACCTGTACTTCAAATCATTTTTGTGGGCAATTGATTTGAAATTTTTAAAGCAATGTGCTGTCGATAAATATATAGCTTCTCCTTGCCAATCACAAACATTTCTTCAAAGTACAAGCCATAGATATTGACCAACAAAGATGGTTGTTAAAACAATTTTCTGTTCAATAGACAAGAAATCTGAACTCTGTTCTAAATCTAAAGTGACTAAATGTGCAACGTTAAGCTTGATTCATTTGCAGGTACTTGTGCTTCTATGGCAGATCAAAACTCGATGGAAATCTCAAATGTTTCATACGGGCAGAAAGAGACAATTGAAAGTATATATCGCTCATTAAACAATCTCAATGATGCACCTGTTCTAAGTTAATTCTGTATATATCCGGAGAAGATGCAGCACAAAGCAAGTCACAAGACCAGCAATCATATGCCATATCCCTTCCCATCCTGCCAAGCATCCGATGGATGAGACAACATCAATCAAAAGTTGTATAATTTGTTAAATAGTCAGTCAATGCCTTGCACTTTAAAGGTCACAAAGAGACAAACATCTGGAACAACAATTAGCCACAACTTATTCTGCAAGTTAACAAGTATAGACAAACGTGCAAGGGAAGATATTTACAATTTTGGGAGACTCCTCTGAATATGATCACGATAATTAGCAATTTCCATGCATAGTAAACATCAAAGCAGATTATATATATATATATATATATATCCTTAACAACAAATAATCACAACTGTTTCCTTAAGGATAATGAGCATAAAAGTATACAAAGGAAGAGATTTGTAATTCACGGAGACCCTTTCAGTTAGTATAAATTCAATTTCATATTCATAATATTATTGAAAGACATTAAGAAAAGATAAACCGTATGTAAACTGGAAGGAAAAATTGCAGAAGCAGTCCTTCACCGTCCAAATTGGTTATGTTTTGATCCCTGACCTTTCAATTGTTCATATTGAAATCTTCAACCTTACTATGGCTGCAATTCCATCAATTTGGTCCATTTAGACCAACAGATTTTTTTATGGTCATGACACGTCTAAACCTATTTGATAGGGTTGTATGCAATATATTATACATGACACTGGATTTAATCCCAGAAACAAACAGAGCAAAAACAGAAAGTAAATCAGTAGGGAACCTGGGAATCCGCAGACTGTAGTGCTTTCCATATTTTGCATGTAGGTTAACAGAACGATCAGCACATAAAAAGGCAAGTTTTGAATAGTCATCAGCCAACACCTATAGGTACAGTAAAAAGAGCACCAAATCAATAACGTAACCAATTGTCAAGAAATCCTTACACCCCTTCCATCCATTTTTCATGTCCTACCAAAATTGGATAATCTGAAAATTGTTCACACCGTAAAAGGTCATAATCAAATGCCTTGTCATGATTATTTTTATCACCTTACTGAGTATTATTCCTCATTTTTTTAAGAAACAACCAGTTATTTCTGAAAGGCTTTGTTTTTCAAGACACAGACAGGTTGTCAGGTAGTTTCACAAGTTTCAAAACAACATCATAAAAAAAGCATTGGCATTAAGGGTATATCTAAATTAAATAAGGAACAAAAGGGAGACTATGGGGATGAGGAAGAGAATTCCTAGCAAGTTTCAAATCCAGTATCAACTGAAAGAATGAACATTCTGAAACCAATGGTCAAATGTGCAACAGAAAAACCAGCCAACACTATCAAATTACCGTATCAATGAGTGATAGCCTTCTTAAAACATTAAAAAAATACCTGAAAATCGATAATTTCGGAATCCAGGTGTCTCTCAAACTTCATAGAAAATTGCCTAAGTTCATATACTTTCACTTGTGGGGGATATATACCTGAATGGTGACGGCCAAACAATAATAAGAATAGACTTCAACAAACTAGAAAAGTAACGAGAACACTTTTACTATAAAAGGCCAACTCTATTGCACCTGATGCGATAAGGAACTCCCCATCAGGAGTTATCTTGATTTTCGAGGTTGCAGTTTCAAACCTCAAATCCTGAATCAACTCAAGCCTCTCCATATAATCTAGTATTAAACAAACATAAAGGAAATAAATGTCATAAATGTCATAAATAAAGATAGATGGTAGCAATGAAATCCAGTAAGTAAAGCACAGATAACTTAAATGACTAGGGTTTAGGGTTCAAGGCGTGAGTGTGACTTCAAAAGAGTTTCGCTTACTTTTGTCCTTGCGGAGGGATCGCTGCTTCTTGGGAGAGAGCCAGGCAGCAAGGGAGCGTTGGTGGGAGGATATTGTATACATCTTCACCCCGTTTATGGAAACTGACTTCATCTTTCCTCCATGGAACGCCATGTTTCCTCTTCTCCTTTTTCTATGCTGTTAAGAGAGACGAGAAATTTTCAAGTGGCCACAGGCGGCGGCAGCAACAGCAGATGCAGGACGTCTATCTGGTTTTTGGACGATAAAAGGAATAAGAGAGAAAGGAGAGGAGGGAATTCAAGTATCTTTTGCTGCGACTTTCAGCTGGACTGGCAAAAGGAAGGCAGCTTGAAGAGGTCGCTGCGGCTGCAGGCAAGAAGGGGAAGGAGAAGGGAAACAGAGTTGACAGTTACGAGTTGGGCTTTAAATTTTAAAAAGGCTACATGAGCTTTCCTTCGAGCCTCCATTTTTTTTTTTGTTGGATTCCTCCGGCTTTTATTACTATTATATCATTAATAATCATTATTTGTTGTGAAATAGTGCATTAATAATAATTGAAACAAGAAGCAAGTAATAATAGAAAAAGAAAAAAGAGAGAGAGAGAAAGAGAGAAAAAGAAACGAAAGAGAAAGAAATTTTCTCTTAACATTTCATCAGCGCTTCGGCGCTTTTTATAAACGAAAAAGGTTACTGTGCAAAGTTTGAAAATTTTGCACGTGGACCCTACGGTTTGAATATTTTATACATGAATAGTAATATACACTATTCATCGATAGTGATATGTACTATTCATCAATAATTCATCTGACATAATTAATATATAAATAGTAATATGTACTATTCATCGATAGTGATATGTACTATTCCGTCGGCAGATTTGTCCAGATCTCATAACACTCCCCCTTGGACAAATGCCACTATTAAAATTTGGACGTGTACTGCCTCGTTAAAAACCTTAAGTCGGAAAAACCCAGTGGGAAAAAACCGAACATAAGGGAAAAAGAGTACAATACAATTAAGTCCGTCTAATATGTCTTCAGGACAACATGTGCTTATCTTCAGGACAATCTATTTGTCTTCAAGACAAAATAGGTAGGCCTACTTCAGTGGCCTAATTGGACGTGCTATTACTGCCTCATTAAAAACCTTAAACCGGAAAAACCCAGTGGGACAAAAACCGGACAGAAGGAAAAAAGAGTACAGTGCACTTATGTCCATAATCGCTCCCCCTGAAATAAAACAAATTGCTACTTCTAGAGCATCTAAACTTTTCCACTTCTGGGGAATTTAATCTTGCATTTTACTGACTCGCCGCATACCAATGCCATAAACTAATTTCTCAAATGTTGATGTTGGCAAAGATTTGGTAAATAAATCTGCAAGATTATCGGTGGAGCGAATCTGTTTAACATCAACTTGTCGACTTTCCTGGAGTTCATGAGTATGGAAAAATTTCGGCGAGATGTGCTTGGTCTTATCACCTTTAATATATCCTCCCCTGACTTGTGCAACACAAGCAGTATTATCTTCATAAATTATAGTGGGAGAATCTATCACCGGTTTGAATCCACTAGCATTATACTGTCTTCAGGACAATATATCATAGATCTTAACCAAACACACTCTCTTCCGGCCTCATAGAGGGAAATAATTTCAGAGTGGTTGGAAGATGTTACAACAAGTGTTTGCTTAGTGGAACTCCAAGAAATGGCCGTATCATTATAGCAAAATAGATAACCGATTTGGGAGCGAGCTTTGTGCGGATCAGATTTATATCCTACATCAGCATAACCTACTAAACCAGAGTTAGTAGTATTTTTAGAATAGAATAACCCCAAATCAATGGTTCCTCGGAGATAACGGAAGATATGTTTAATCCCATTCCAATGTCTCCGGGTTGGCTCAGAACTGAAACGTGCCAACAAATTTACCGCAAAAGCGATATCTGGTCTCGTGCACTGTGCCAAGTACATCAAAGCCCCGATTGCATTGAGGTATGGTACTTCAGGACCAAGTATATCCTCACCAGATTCTTTAGGACGAAAACGGGTCCTTTTGGGGTTCAAGAGACCTTATAACCATAGGGGTGCTCAATGGGTGAGCCTTGTCCATGTTAAAACGTCTAAGCAATCTTTCAGTGTATGCTGACTGATGGACAAGTATTCCATTCTTTTTGTGCTCAAGCTCTAGACCAAGGCATAGTTTGGTTTTACCCAAATCTTTAACCTCAAACTCCTTTTTCAAATATTCAGCAGTTTCAGATAACTCTTCAGGAGTCCCAATTAAATTCATGTCGTCGACATAAACTGCTATAATAGCAAATCCGGTTTCAGATCTTTTAATAAACACGCATGGGCAGATGGGATCATTTATGTACCCCTCCTTAGTCAGGTATTCATTTAATCGTTGGTACCACATGCGGCCGGATTGCTTTAACCCATATAAAGATCTTTGCAACTTTATTAAGAATAAGTTGCGGGGAGTGTATGCTTCAGGCATTTTTAAACCTTCGGGAATTTTCATATAGATATTGGAATCTAATGAACCATATAAATATGCCGTCACAACGTCCATAAGACGCATTTCAAAATTTTCTTGGGCAACCCAACTTATAAGGAAACGAAAAGTAACTATATCCACTACTGGTGAATATGTTTCATCATAATCTATCCCAGGCCTCTGCAGGAAACCTTGGGCTACGAGTCGGGCTTTATACCTCACGATCTCGTTTTTCTCATTTCGTTTCCGGACAAAGACCCATTTGTATCCAACAGGTTTTACATTGTCAAGGGTTTTAGTAATAGGCCCAAAAACATTACGTTTGGCAAGGGAAGTCAATTCAGCATGGATTGCTTCCTCCCATTTAGGCCAATCTTGTCTATGACGGCATTCGGTTATAGACCGAGGCTCATAATCATCATTCATAATCTCATGAGCAACTGAGAGAGCAAATGCATCATTGATGATTGTCTCATTTCAATCCCATATCTCATTATGATAACTGATGGAAATTTCAGCATTCCCAAGGTTGGTGATCTTTTCATGGGTTTGTACCACTTCAGGGGCAATATGCTCATGAACTTGTGCCACTTCAGGGGCAATATGCTCTCTTTGAATATTATGTTGTGGCACTTCAGGTGCAATTTGCTTTCCTCGAGAAAGATTAATGTGCTCATCTGGAGCAAAATTATACTCATCTGGAGCAGAATTATGCTCATCTGGAGTAGATTCTAAATTCCTCCCCCTTCTTTTTCGAGGAACAGTGTCTTTTGATCCCATCGGTCTACCACGCTTCAGGCGCGGGACATTTAGATCCATTTCGAGTGGTTCTTCAGGAACATCTATCCTAGCTGGAACATTCGCAGCTGGGATATGAGACTTTGTAACTTTAGCAGTCTCATTAAATGCATCAGGCATTTGATTTGCAATAGCTTGTAAATGGATCAATCGTTGCTCCTCATTTTCACATTCAGGTATTCTTGGGTCTAAATTAGACAAACTTTTCTCATTCCATGAGAAAATCTCGACATTTTTCTGCTTTCCATATATGGAAGCTTTTGGTATCCCAAGTGATGGGAATACTGTCTCATCAAAATGACAATCCGTAAATCTAGCGGTAAATAAATCACCCGTCAATGGTTCAAGGAACCGAATAATAGACGGTGAATCAAACCCAACATAAATGCCCAAACGGCGTTGGGGACCCATTTTGGTCCTTTGCGGTGGTGCTACAGGCACTTGTACCGCGCAACCAAAAGTGCGAAGATATGAAATGTCTGGCTTCTGGCCCAAGACTAACTGAAGGGGGGAATACAAATAAGAAGTAGTGGGGTGCAATTTAATTAAAGATGCAGCATGTAAAACAGCATGACCCCATGCTAAGGATGGGAGTTTTGTTCTCATCAGCAAAGTTCACATTGCGCGTTGATAATAGGCAAACATGGGACCATCTGCAGGATGCGTCCACTAGTACCATGAAATATCTAAATGGTCCACTTGCAGGCTGAATCGGCCCACAGATATCACCCTGGATTCTTTGCAAGAATGAAGGGGATTCATAATCAACCTTTGTCATGAAAGGTTTAGTAATGAGCTTTCCTTGTGAACAAGATTCACAAATGTCATCTTTGGACAACAACACCTTTGTATCTTTTAAAGGGTGTCCATGAGTATTTTTAAGGATTCTTCGCATCATTGTAGCTCCTGGATGACCAAGGCGATCATGCCAAAGTCCGAACACATCAGGGTTCATTAGTTTCCAGGGCATCGTAGCATATGATTCTATAACTCGTATTGGGACAGAATATAATCCCATACTAGAAGCTTCCAACTTCTCATGGATGGTCTTCTGGCCCATCTTGTAGGAAGTGATGCAAAGTAATTCCTTATTTTGCTCATTAATTGTTTCTAGATGGTACCCATTACGGCGTACATCTTTGTAGCTAAGTAGATTTCTTTTTGATCTACCGCTCAACAATGCATCTTCAAGATACAATGTTGTGCCATTTGGCAAAATAACTGTGGCAGTCCCATAGCCATTTATAATATTAACAGGACCAGATATTGTCTGAACATTTGCCTTGCGCAATGTCACATTTGAGAAAAAGTGTTTGCCACAAAGTATAGTATGCGTTGTAGCACTATCAAGCAAACATATATCTTCCTTTTTCTCAATGTGTCCCATTTGCATTTATCTTGACAACTTCAGGTGTCAAGTTCCATAAAATTTAATAAATTAGCAATATGATGCAAAATATAAACCAACAAATTTAACAAATATGGAATAAACCAACTGTTATGATGCAAAATATAATATGATGCAAAATATAAACAGCTTATGGATATTGTCCGCTTTGGTACTTCAGGACCTCACGGATTTAAAACGCGTTCACAAGTAAAAGCTTCAGGCCCTGCTTATAAGCACGCACACAATCCCGTGTGTGAGCGATGTGGGAACTTCAGGTTCACAACAATGATTTTATTGACGACCATATTTATTTAATATCTTCCTTGGTAACATAATTATCCAAGGGTATGGCAAAAACATAGATGAAAACCCTCAGGATCTATTTCTGGGGACTTATTATTTTCATCAACATTATATCAGAAACCTCAAAAGGTTTTCATTGCCAAGAATATGACAATTTTCATTGACCAAAACCTTATTGACTTCAGCATCAGTCTCAGTTAGGTCAATGGCATGGGTCTCAACATGCTTGCTTTTATTCTTCTGGGATGCTTGGTATAGATCAACCAAATGTCTGGCCGTACGACAGGTACGTGACCAATGACCAGTCATTCCACAACGATGACAAGTACTATCATCATGCTTCTTCATGGGCTTTTTACCTTTAGGGTTGTGTGGGGAGTTATTTATATTACGGTTAAATCTCCCACTACCCTTACGAAAAAAAAAATTCCCATGCCTGCGCTCACGGCCTCTAGGATGGCCAACATTCTTACTTGAGCCGGCATTTGCTTCAGGAAATGCCTTAGAGCCAGCAGGTCTTAAATCATGAATTTTAAGCAGCAACTCATTTGTTTGTTCTGCAGTCAACAGGACTGAGATCAATTCAGAGTATGTTTTAAACTGGCGCTGCCGGTATTGCTATTGCAATACAATATTCGAAGCATGAAAGGTGGAGAATGTTTTCTCTAAAAGCTCAACCTCAGCAAGCTTAACACCACAAAGTTCAAGCTGTGACACCATGACAAGTAGTTATTGCCACTTACATCCAAAATTTGGAATTTGGGCTTTTTAATATTTGCCATAATTTTGAAAAAAAATGGTCTCAATTAAGTTGACAACTTCTGGTGTCAAAATTATGTTGACAACTTCTGGTGTCAAAAATAAAATAACCAGATCCAATTTGACAACTTCAGGTTGTGATATGAAATTTTGCACAACTTCCGGTTGTGATATAAAGGAAAATATTCCCAATATTAGTATGATGGAAATAAGGAATCGAAACAAAATAATTTGAATAAAAAAAATAAGTATGGAGAGATCTGACCTTCCACCATAGAATTAAACCTTAAGAGAGCTTCTTCATGCTGACAGAGCCTCGTGCTGATAACGTGTTGTGAAATAGTGCATTAATAATAATTGAAACAAGAAGCAAGTAATAATAGAAAAAGAAAAAAGAGAGAGAGAGAAAGAGAGAAAAAGAAACGAAAGAGAAAGAAATTTTCTCTTAACATTTCATCAGCGCTTCGGCGCTTTTTATAAACGAAAAAGGTTACTGTGCAAAGTTTGAAAATTTTGCACGTGGACCCTACGGTTTGAATATTTTATACATGAATAGTAATATACACTATTCATCGATAGTGATATGTACTATTCATCAATAATTCATCTGACATAATTAATATATAAATAGTAATATGTACTATTCATCGATAGTGATATGTACTATTCCGTCGGCAGATTTGTCCAGATCTCATAACATTATTATTATTATTATTACTACTCCTAGGAAAATTGCCACCCTGTGGATTTTTACAATTTTAATTATATTTATTTACTTATCTTATATCCAAGCACAATAGAAGTATAAAGTTATAAGAAATTGAATATTTAGTTTTATATTTTAATTATTATTAAAAATATTTTGTGATACATAATTTTAAAAAAAATAAAGGATTATATGAATCAGTTGTAGCAATTTTTATATCTATATGTCATGCCCCAACTCGCAAGTCCGGCCACGTAACAAACACCGTACCATCTCGAGATCGTGCCTCATCAGGCGGGCTATCCAAGATGGTACAAGATATAAATAAGGGGTATGCGAGCGATATATGAAAACATATGTGAAATAATATACAAAATATTATTTAAAGTATTTATAAAGTATAAGTGGCACATTTTACGGTGTAAATATGCAGCAGAAGAAAATAATAATATAATAATATGCACTACTACTATTCCGAGCCAAGATTCACAAGGAAAAATGGAGGGCACCTACAAAATCGTGTCCTTAGTGAGATACTGGGATTACTGTCCACCAGGATGCCTGTCGTCCGTAGCCTGGTGATCTGACAACAAAAGATGAATGATGTGAGTACAAATATATATGTACCCAGTAAGGGACCCGGTTATAATGACCGATCACCTCAAGTTGGGGATATGAAATAATCCAAAATTCATTTATTAAACCATTTAGTAAAATCATATGAAATCCCATACCAAAACAAATATCAAATATTAATAAATGGGCTAGCATCTAAAATCGTCCCAAAGGTACACCCGTGCACTTGGGTGCCCGCTGGACCGTCAAAGGCTATCTCATAATTCAAATCCTTTATCTTTACTCTCTGACCCGTTCCCTTAACGTTAGCCTTCGCTGTGGTGAAACACAGCTACCTTGAACCATGATGAGCTTCCCTACGCGCCTCTCCCAAGGTCTCAACTCACCGTGCCCTTCAAAAGGCGGTCCACGGCTACTTGATTGCATGCTCTCAACTCGGTCCACGCTCCAGTATAATTGGAGCACCGAGGAACCCACTCAATCACTCATCTCCCAGGTGTATCATATCACCAATAATCATAATAATAATATTTCATATATTCTTTTGAAAATCCCACCCTTAAATCCTTTTATAAACTCGTGTGTGAGGGTGGACAATTCATACCCCAAAATGTTATAAAAAATTTATAAAATAATTTATAAAGCAATTAGAAAATGGTTGACCCTGAGTGGTCAACCACTATCCTCCAAGCCACTCACAAGTAAGGGAAAGTTGTATACTCCCAAATTTTACCCTTCAAATGCCTTAGCTCAAATGCTACCAGTCCAAATCTCGTATAATCACGTACCTAAATAATCAAATTAAAATATAATTTGATTAATAAAGGCATTCAGCTAACAATTAAACATTACAACAAAACCTAATTAGGGTTTCTTGGGTTTAGGAACTAAATTGGATAAGTCTGGAAGTTAATTATGGTCAATTGGGGTCTAGGGTTGCAAAATTACCAAATTATCCCCTGCTACAGTACCCCACCATAGCTGGTGGCTCACTCTCAGCCGGGAGTGAGCCAATTTGGGAGAAAATCCCAAAATTGGCTGACTCCAGCGTGGGACTCAATGAGTCCAGCGCGGGAGTGGCCTCCAATTCAAGGCTGAGCTCAGCCTTGCGCCAAATCAAGCTCAATTTGAGCTCAATTCTCCATCAAATTGTACAAGAATTGAAACACAGGTAGTTTAACACCTAAACTAAGGAATTACAGCTTCATAAATAGAATTAAACAACTAAGCATGCTCGAATTTTGAATCAAAACACTAAGGGTCTAAGTGTTCTTGAGCTAAACCGAATTTCAATCTTCAATTCATGATTTCTCTCAGCTCACTTAACAAAATCATGCGTATAAACTATCAAATTAAAGCTTGATGAGTCTAGAATAACATATCAAAATCTCATTCAATTCCTATGGTTGAATTGAAAGACATAAGCTGAAGAACAAACTGTCGCCGAGTTGACAGTTTTTGGAAATTTGATGAATTCTTGGAGAAATTGGTGTTTTGATCTTCTTGAGAGTAAGAGGAGCTGGTGATGATGATTAATCAAGTGTTTAAAGAGCGATTGAAGGGTTGAATTTGAAAGAAATTGAAGAAAGAGTTGAAATAATTCGGTGGAGGAAGAAGAAAAAGAGAAAATGAGGAAATGGGGTCTCGGGTGGCCGAGGCCCCATTTTGATTTGGGTCGGGTCCAGCGCCGGACCCAACTAATTTTAGTTGACTTTGGTCAACTCAGCCCAATTCGACTCGGTTTGCGTGCACGTTCGGGCCCCACCGACTCCGGTCTACAAAATTAGGGTTTTTAAGCTCGGAATTGAGCTAAAAGAAGTTCAAAACATTTATGGGAAGTCCAATTTCATTTTTTGGCCACACAACTATACACAAATATATAACTTGACATGTACGGATTAGGTCCGGGCATGTCATATATACGAAAATCATAATAATATACACTACAAACTTATAGCTTAAAATATATAAACATCATAAAATCATTATAAGGTTCATCAAAAAAAATCACAATGCTTTTTGACTTTTGTCACACCCCGACCCGCCCGAGTCTGCCACGTGGCAACCACCGCGCTGCCTCGAAGTACGTGCTGGCGAGTCACTCACCTGAAGCACCGCAAGGCATAGAAATGGATACCATTACTGTGAAGCAAAACTAAAATTTAATTAGAATCATTTAAATAAATATTAACTTATAAAGTATACCAGTGGGTTAATTTAAAAGAATACCTACATAGCAGAAACTACTAAGTCTAAGCCACCGACGTCTCCTAGTGAGCCTCCATTCTATTTGCTAACCCCGTACGCGAGTCTTCATCAGCCAACATTGGATACAGGTGAGTGACAGAGATTCTAAGCAACTCCATTAGGGGTGAGGGAAAATAAGGGAAACCCAAAATAAAATAAAATAAAAATAAAATAAATATTTTTCTTTTGAAATCTCTTTTCTGGTCCTCCCGCCGAGAACTCTCTTTTAAAACACATTAAATAAGTAAATATATATATGTGTGAAATGGGCTGGCATCTTTCTCATACTGAAGGCGTGACCCGTCGGTCATCTTATGCCTTACTGCACCGAGGGCTATCTCTTTTCTCTTTTAAAAATATTTTCTCTTTTCTATTTCTCTAGCCCTTTCCCTAGGTGGTGCCTCGCTGTGGTGGAACACAGCGAACCGGAGCCCTGGTGAGCCTCCCTACGCGCCTCTCCCAGGGTCTCGTCTCACCGTGCCCCTCGATAGACGGTCCATGACTGAGAAGTTTGCATGCTTTCTCTCCAACTCGGTCCACGCTCCCGCATATATTGGAGCACCGAGGAGCCTCTACTAGCTGTTGGCTGTTGGCTGTTGGACCACAACCCACCACCACCACTAGCCCACTCAATCACTCATTTTCCAGGGTATCGTACCCTCATAAATCATAATAATAAAAATATTTCATATATATATAATACAAATATATTTCAAACAGACAAACATAAATATAAACACACATACATAGGTCTTTATCTTTTTCTTTGAAAATGTTCCACTCTCTAGATGGGTATATCAACAAGCAACTGTGTGTGTATGGATTTCCCATATCCCAAAACCTTTGAAAACATTTATGTTTTTAAAACGCTTTTAAAACCTTTATTCCCAGTGGCTAAACAAAGAAGTCTAGGCCACTCACAGTATTGAAAGATTTGTATACTCCCAAGCGCTTCATGTAGCTCAACCTCTGGAGCATCGCTGCATTCGATTCACTCGGAGTCCTAGTACACGGAAATACGTTAGCATTCATAATTAAACTATGAATGCACCTATGAGGCTCTAGCATGACCTAAGACTGGGTTTGAACGTGATTTGGGCCTTAGAAAGGTGTCCGGGAGGTTTCGGGACTAAAATTGGACTCTAGACGAAAAATTACCAAAATGCCCCCGGGCTCGTGGGCCCCACGCCTAGATTGGACTGGGTCCCACATGGGTTGGGCCAAGTTCTATGCGAAATTGGGCTCAAAAAGCCCTCCTACGAGATATTTATATATTATAATGATATAATATATAAATATCTAAAATATATTAATATAATATATGAATATCTTAAATATAATAATATAATATAAAAATATCTAAACAAGGACTCGATCGGTCTGTTCCTCAGCCAGTCTCTCCCCCAGTTTTCGCACTCATTTCTCCTCCTTTCGACGTACAAACTTAAAAAGGCGATCCTCATGGCATCCATGACGGATACGCCGAGGCAGAAACGAGAAACATCGATCCAATTTCCGTAAAACTGAGATTTAGCTTAAATTGACTAAATCTCCGATTTACTCTCACTCGGTGCACGGAAATACGCGAAAACGGAGTATGATGTAGATTAAGGTAAGTACTATAACATACTAAAAACTCACTTTACTTCACCAGTCCGATATCTGCCGATCTGAGTTTTAAAAATTAAACTGGCTAAAAACTAAAAACTCAGATCTACACTAAACCGATGTATAGAAATGCGTGCAAACTTAATATAACGTAGATCGAGGTGAGTAGAATGACGTATTAGAAACTCACCTTGTTTTGTAGGCCGGATTGTCCGGATCTGCCAAAAATCCAAAATGCCTCTATTTGGCTCCAGAGAGAAAAGAAAAGAAAATGAAAGAAAAAGAAAAAAGAGAAATGAGGAAAAGCTTCGGTTTTCCTCTATTTATAAAGGAGTCCGACAACGGGTCTACTCGGGTCTCGGGTCAAACTTTTTCCCCTTTTTCAACTTTCTTTCATTTTTACCCGTTGGCTAAATCCTTTGATTTCTTGTGCCAACGGGGCCCATAATAAATTTCTAGGGACTTAATTGGAAGTCTTTTTGGCATTTACTAATTTCCATACACGGTTAATTACTTTATCTTCTAAATCGGTCTTATCATAATTTTCACATCTTTTCTTAATTAGACACATCCGGACCGACATATTGTTCACTTAATACGCCGTCTCATACTATTCCATTCGTACGAAAAAATCGTATTAGATCCAAGTGTGTCAACTTTTACCCAGAAGGAATAAGAAAGAATAAAAGATGGAGAGTTGGTAAGAAAATATTTTCGTTTTGATAAAGAAAAAGCTAATATTAATAGACCTCTAATCTATTTTATTTTTTTTATTTTTGGCTTTAAGGAACTGAATAGGAGAGCTGAATTTGGATATTCTCCCATGATATCTTTTCTATTCAATTTCGTGTATACTCTAACTATAGGTGGTAGCTACCACAAGGTACTCTACTTCTTACCGTGAATTTTTTTCTTAGGTGAAAGAGTGATCTACTTCCCATTAATACATTTAATAAATTTATAAAAAAAACCTAAACGAAGAGAGAGAAAAAAAATATTGATCAACATAAATAAAAACTTAAATAAAAGGAAAGTAGAAAATAAGAAAAAAGTTTAAATGTTAGCACAATTTTTAAGACATTAAATTAGTAAAATATATTAAACTCCCACATTTAATGATTTCAATAAACATTCTCAAAAAAATTATTTTCAACAAATATATAACACTTGTTACTATAAAAAAGAAAATATTTTTGGATAAAATTACAAAATAATCTATCTCTACAACTATCAATTTCCAATTGGGAAGATAAAAATGATATTTTCACATAATATTAATTTCTTTAGTACTTCAAATTAGAGAGTTAGAAAGGGGATTTATTAGGGGGATAGAATTAATATATAGGTATAAATTATTATTATTATTATTGTTGTTGTTGTTGTTGTTGTTATTACTAGCAATTTTGACCCGCACTAACGCCATAGGATTATCGATTATAAAAAATTATAATATACTATATTTTTTTATTTGTTAAAGTATATATGAAAAATTAGATTAAACTTGTGCTAATGTCATAAATTATATAAATACTGTAGGTTTATATGAAAATGAAATAAATTCTTCATATTTGTTAAAATGTATATGTTTTTAACAATATTATTATAGAAAAAGAAGACTACATGACCAATACAATAGCAATAAATCAACTGAAATAATCTGTTAATGTCTTTCTTAAAAAAAGTAGTCTCTTAATACGTATTTCTTTTTTTTTTGTTATTTTAAATCATGCATATTTCTATTTTTTTAAGGATTTGTATAATCTATTTTTTGAATAAGTATAGTATAATCTTAATGGAGTTTTTAATTCATGTGTATTTCCTTTTTTTTAAATAGTATGGTTTTAATGGATTTTTTATAAGAATTGATTTTTTTTTCAAGAATTTAAATAGAATTTCTATTGGTATTAACTTCAATATATTTAAATTAATAGATATTATTAAAAAATACAGATTAATACACCTACTTTAAAAATATATACTCTTAATGCCTATATCTTTTTTTTTTATTTTAAATCATGCATATTTCTCTTTTTTTTAAGGATTATATAATCTATTTTTTGAATAAGGATAGTATAATTTTAATGGAGTTTTTAATTCATGTGTATTTTCCTTTTTAAAAAAAATAGTATGGTCTTAATGAGTGTTTTTTTATTGTATAAGTATTGAATTTTTTATAAGAATCATACATACTATTAAAATAGCGATTAATAGAGGCCAAAGAGATGTGTCACATAGGATTTATTGTTTTATTTACAGTTTTTCCCCTTTGGCCATAAGTGTAAATTGATAAAGTATTAGCAGTATTTATTTAATGATTTGTAATTTTTTTTAATATTTTTGTGATTAGCAATATAGATACATGTATTATCATTAATTTTCTTTCATGATTGGTGTAGCACCTATTCTTAGAATAGGCTAGTTTGGAACCTTAGACTTAGGTAATGGAAGTTTTTTATACTTATATATGTAGAGGCATTCTTAGTAAAAATAAGAACAACTTTTACCTAGTGAAATTTTTCCCATTTCGAGAAATCAAACTCCTAAACATCTAGGATAAATTTTGACCTAGGAAGTAAAAGTCAACATTTTATATTATTTTTCAAAAATTCCGTACACCTCACCGAGGGCATAAATGACTTTTCAAATCATCCAGTTATCTTCTTTAGTGTGTTTTAAAATATTCGAAGCTATCACAGTATTTTTCTGAACATCCTAAGTTGGAGAAAAAAATTATAGAAAAGAATGTCGTAAAGCTCAATGGTATTTTCGTAAATATTAGTAAATTTACAAATTGAATTTTTCTTCATTGAAAATGATTTTTCTTGTAGTATTGGAAGACACCATATTGTCATACACTATTCAAACTTAAAAATTGCCCAAGTTGCTGCGTGAAATTATTAGATGAAAATTTCCAATTAAATTGAATAGTCATTTTGACTAAATGACCTTACTTTTATGGAGTAACCTAGTTTTTAATTAATTTCATAAAATTCCTAACTTGCTAATTTCTTTCAATTCCTAACTTGCTAATTTCTTTTATGGGACGTAATTGAAATTTACAACATTGATGGAAGGTATTTTTGTCAATTCAAAGATGTCTTGAATTTTCTAGAGAATGAAAGACTTTTCAAGAATAGACTTTTTTCACTTTTCTCCCTTTTTCTCCATGCTTGCCGAATTCACCATCATCATTTGCTCCCACCATTTTCTTTCTTCCATCACCAAATTCCTACCCATTTCTTCAACTTCTAAATCCACCATCTCTCCAAAAATCCTCCATCAAGCTTTCCTAATTAATAAAACCTCCATCAAAGCCTACAAATTCAATACCTCAACAAAGAATTCCAAGAGTTGATCTTCAAATTTCTTCAAGCTATTTCAATCCAAATTTTTAAGGAGTTTTCTTTCTTTTCCTTTCTATTTTCAATTCAGGTATGTAAATTTTCCTTAAAAGCCTTTATTTTGAGAATTTTATTCATGCATATTAATATGATTTATGATTCCAAAAGCCCTAGAGTATTTTATTTAATGAAATTAAGATGTTAGTTAGTAGATTTTATTTTTAGATGTTTATTTGAAATTAGAAATAGCTAATTTAATGAAAAACTCCATAACTAGACCATAATCTAGTTAGATGAATTTATGTAGTAAATTACTATCCTAGAGAAAATATAGTATTTTACCAAAGAGCACTAGCATACTATTTTATAAATAATAACTTAATGAGATTGGAAAGAAATATAAATTAAGAAAAGGATAGAAAGAAATTTAGTTTCATAGTTATAAAATAAATTTAGTTTATATTATGATGTGGTACTTTGGACGAATATAGTATAAAGATTTAATTGGATGTTATTTAAAGTCTATACAAGTTATAAATGTAGTGAGAAAATTATATGAATGGTTAGTTTAATTATGAAAATTTATGGAAGAAAATTTCCATTCCAAGCTTATGGAAAAATTTAAATATTTTACTTTAAATTCTAAACCTTAATCTAAGCCCATAAATTTAGCTTCCTTATGGTCATTATGCCTTTGACACGCCCGGACCTAGTCCGCACGTGTCAAGTGTTATATTTGTCTATAGTTGTGTGGCCAATAAACCAAATTGGACTTTCCATAGGTGGTTTGAACTTCCTTTAGCTCAATTCCAAGCTTAAAAACCCTAATACTGAAGTCCGGAGTTGGTGGGGCCCACTTGGGCATGAGAATCGAGGAGTTGGAGCTTTGCTGACCAAATTCAACATCAAAATGTTGACTCCGATGCAGGACCTGGTCGGGTCCTACGCTGGACCTAGCCATTTAAATGGGGTCTCGGCAAACCGAGGTCCTCAGTTGCTTGCTTTCTTTTCTTCTTCTTCTTCTCCACCGAATTCTCTCAACTCTCTCTTCAAATTCCTTCAACTCAACCCTTCAATCCCTCTTTAAACACTTGATTAATCATCATCACCAGTTCCTCTTGCTCTCTAGAAGATCAAAACACCAAATTTTCTAAGAAATCATCAAATCTCCAAAAACTGTCAACTCGGCGACAGTTTGTTCTTCAGCTCATTTCTTTCAATTCAATAGTAGGAATTGGCCGAGATTTTAGAATGTTGTTCTAGACTCATCAAGCTTTAATTTGATAGTTTATACGTATGATTTTGTTGTCTGAGCTGAGAGAAATCATGGATTGAAGTTAGAATTTCTACTTTGCTCAAAAACATTTAGACCTTAGTGTTTTGATTCCAAATTTGAGCATGCTTAATTGTTTAATTCCGTTTTTGAAGCTGTGGTTCCTTAGTTTAGGTGCTAAAATAGCGGTGTTTCAATTCTTGTCCAGTTTGATGGAGAATCAAGCTCAAACTGAGCTTGATTTGGTGCAAGGCCGAGCACGGCCTTGCACTGGAGGCCACTCCCGCGCAGGACTCATTGAGTCCCACGCGGGAGTCAAGCAATTTTGGGATTTCTCCTAAATTGGCTCACTACGGCCTGGGAGTGAGCCACCAGCAAGGGTGGGGTACTGTAGCATAGGGGCATTTTGGTAATTTTACAACCCTAGACCCCAATTAACCCTAATTACCTCTTGGACTTATCCAATTTAGCTCCTAGACCTTGGAGACCTTAAGTAGGTTTTGTTATGTGATTTAATTGTTAGTCGAATGCCTTTATTAATCAAATTAGATTTTAATTTGATTATTTAGGTACGTGATTGTACGAGATTTGGACCGGTAGCATTTGAGCTAAGGCATTCAAAAGGTAAATTGGGAGTATACAACTCTCCCTCACTTGTGAGTGGCTTGGATTATAGTGGTTGACCATTGAGGGTCAACCATTTTCTAATTGTTTTATAATTGTTTATAACATTTTGGGATATGAATTGTCCACCCTCACACACAAGTTTTATAAAGAATTTAAAGGTTGGGAATTTCAAAAGACTTTATAAATTGTTATTATTATGATTATTAGGGGTATGATACCCCTAGGAGACGAGAGATTGAGTAGGCTCCTCGGTGCTCCAAATATACGCGAAAGCGTGGAGTGAGTTAGAGAGCATGCATGATTCTCAGCCTTGGACCGCCTATCGAGGGGCACGGTGAGACGAGACCCTAGGAGAGGCACGTAAGGAAGCTTGCCAGAGCTCCGGTTTGCTGTGTTCCACCACAGCAAGGCTAATGTCAAGGGAACGGGCCAATGAATAAAGATAAAGGATTCAATTATGAGATAGCCCTTGATAGACTAGTGGGGCACCCAAGTGCACGGGTGTACCTTTGGGATGATTTCAAAAGCCAGCACATTTATGAATATTATATTTGATATTTGTTTTGGTGTGAGATTTCATATGATTTTACCAAATGATTTTAACAAATGAACTTTGGATTATCTCATATCCCTAGCCTGAGGTGATCGGTCATTATAACCGGGTCCTTCACTGGGTACATATATATTTGTACTCACACCATTCACTTTTGTTGTCAGGTCATCAAGCTTCGGACGACAGGTGTCCAGGTGGTCAGTGATCCTAGTATACCACTGAGGACACGATTTTGTAGGTGCCACCCTTTTTTCCTTGTGAATCTTGGCTCGGAATAGTAGTGCACGTTATTATATATGATATTATCTTTTTCCGCTGCATGTTTGCACCGTGAAAGGTGCCACTTACACTTTATAAATATTTTAAATAATATTTTGTATATTATTTCTTATATGTTTTCATATATTGCTCGTATACCCTTTATTTTATGCCTTGTGCCATATTGGATAGCCCGCCTGATGAGGCAGACTCTTGAGGTGGTACGGGAGTTGTCACGTGGTCGGGCCCACGGGTCGAGGCGTGACAGCCTTAATAACATGACAAAAGCTAAAAGAAATTAAATTGGCTAAATTGTCTACATATTAGGTTCATAGGTCGAAAATCATTTTATGTAGGGGCAAAATCGTCCAACTTTTTCATTTTGGGATTTTAAGCAAAATGGGAAATTCCTACAAGCACTGTTTATTGAAACAAACGCGCTCATACCCTAACCACGCCATTTGAATCACTAGAGCCCAATTTAGGTGCTAAGTACCCAAATTGGCAAACTAGTTAAATAACTAGTTCAAATTGCCATTTTCCATCATAGCTTGTATTAACACTTTGAGTAAACAATTGTATAGGTGGTGAAACTTCTCGTAAGAAAGGGGGACAGAGAGGATTGAAGGGAGTGCACACCTTCCCTATACTAGTGCGTGGGACTTCACAGACCTAAATAAATGTTTTGCTATTTAAGTTTTTTTATGCAATAGTTTGATTCCTTGAATTTCAATTGATTTATGATAGTTGTTTATGGTCTTAATATGGATTGCTTTACAAATTGAAATTTGTTTTCAAAAATAAAAAGCTCGATTTTCCAAAAATTAAATCCGTATATGAGATTTGATGTCTATTTATAAACCTTGAATTTTGATGATCTTGAAGTGAATTAATTTATTTCACGATATTTGAAATCAAGTATTCATATATATGGTAAATGTGGTTAAGATTATTGCGATTGAGTTCATTTCGATGATGGGCCAGTTGGCCGAATAGTATATGATTAAATAATGTTGTTTTACAATATGATTATGGTGGATGAGATGTTGGTCATTGCAGTGGCGCCTCTCACAATCCGACCTTGTAGAGGCGACGGAAGTAGGCTTTCACTCTCACTTAGAGTGGATGGTACAGGGGTTTTGCGCGTACTGAGATAGTGATTATGTGACCCCAGTGGGAGTACTGTGGACATAGCCACGTACCACCCGTGGTGAAGGCCCATGCCAATGTCGAGTATAGGGCTTTTTATCTCCCAAATAAAGCAATTACGGAAAAACCTAGACGGGGTTAGATCTCATCTTGGCTGGGTGATATTTGAGCAATGTGTTTTGGCAAGCCCTTTAAATGCTCAAATTAATTTACTGGTCAAAAATCTATAAAATGTAGAAATCTAAACTTTATGCATAAAATTTTCCTTGGATTTCTCCTAAGTTACATAAAAGTTATTTTCTGGTGAAATTGCTTGTTTTGTGTTAAATTTTATGGTTTTATCTCACTCACTGAGTGTAGCAAATATACTCATATCATTTTCCTTATAAAATTTTCTAGGCCAGTAGTGTTAAATAGAAAGTAGACTGCCCAGACGAGTAACTCGACCGGAGCCGATCTTTTACCAAGTATGGGGTCAAGTTTTTTTTTGCAAATTAGTTATAGATCCACCGATAATATTTTGTTACTACTTTTAGTGTAGTTAAATATTTGATGAAATATTTTCCATATACTTGGTATTTTATAAAAAGGACAGTATTTCGCCACTGTATAATATTTTATTTTTTCATTGTGATTTAATATGCATTTTATATATTCGATAAAGTTTATTTAATCGCAAATGGGTTGTGAGAACCATAAGCCTTGCGTACTTGGAGTTTCGGGTGAGCGCGTCATTTGAAATTCTTAGTACGCGGCGGTTGTCATATTTCGACCCTTCGGGTTAGGGTGTGACAATTGGTATTATTTTTTGTGTTACATTGAATAAAGGAGGGACAAGGTAGAAAACTAATGGGTTAAGAAACAAAAAGATTGTGATTTTTTCTAAAAGACTTTTGTTTTTCCCCAAAAATAAATTTCATTAAGAACAATAAATTGATAAATGTTGCTTTTTCAAAAATAGCTTTATACTTATTTTAATTAGACATAATTATATTTAGAAAATTTAATTCAATTAGGAGTCAAATATAGAAAAAAGCAAGCTTTTATCAACAAATAAATAGACTCTTCAATCTACGTAAAAAAATTAAAAGGTAACCCTCTTTTTTTTTTGGGAAAAATGAGTAGACATTGCACTTATATTAATAATGTAAATAGCTCTTTTTCATTCTCACAAAACATCTCATTTTTTTCATCCTCTTTTTTCTAATTAATTTTAGTCTTTACTTTTCTTACTTTTTCTATGTTTTTTTTTGACATTTTCTCCATCTCTTTTTTTTTTGTTCTTTGTTTTATATTATGGATAATAAAGTGATCTATTGCCATAATTTTCAAATATGGGAAGAGAGGTAAGTATTGCTTGTAATTTTTTCAAAGAAGTAAGTATGGCTTGTAATTTTTTCTTTTTATTCATATGCTAATATCCTCTTTTTGAAAATGTTTTTGTTTATTTTAATTGAATTTTTAAATTTTTCCAAGTTATTGACAATTTATGTGTTTCTCTCTCTCCCGATTTCCTTACTTTACGCTAATCTCATCCAAATTTTTGTCAGGTGATTTAGAAGGTAATTATTTCTTCACTTCTTCAGTTGTTTCGTTTTAAAATTTATAGTTTTTTTTAGTTATTGTTGATTTGTTTTTATTGTTAATGTTATTGATTTATTATTGTATAATATTGCAAAAATGAAACAAATATAAAATTTTGAATAAAATACCCTTGGCTAAGCACGGGCAATCCATCTAGTTTAAATGGAATTTCTAATTATTACGACAAAACCAAAATAGACATTAAACATAAGACTACAATAATTACTATATGGTTTTTTTATGGAATTTAATTATGTGTTGCAATTAATATAAAGGTTATTTTAGAAATTTTATATATTCTTAGGAAATGATCAAAAAGACATTTAATTTGATACCATATGAAAAGTCAAAGGGTTCTTTTAGGGTTTTCATATGGTGTTAACATTAATATATACAAGAGAATTCCTCGTGATGCTTCGGATTACAAAAATAAAAATAATGTAATACATGAAATTGAACTAATTTATTTTTTTTAACTATACATAGAATAGTAATTGTAAAGATAAACTCATTTTGCTTCAGATTACAGAAATGAGGATAATATAATAGATGAAATTGTACCTTTTCTTACTATACATTAAATATAATAGCAATTATATAAGATGAAAACTCTCAAAAGAAAATTTGTGGCTTGGTGGAGGTAGGGTAAAAATTTATAGGAACATTAATTGAATGAGAATGACGATTAACCTTTTAGTTACCAAGAAAATGAAACAACTATAAACTTTTCAGTTACCAGAAAAATGAAGTGTCATACCACATAAAATATTTAACATACTTAAATAATCAAAAGCTTTTCCTCAAAAATATTTTTCTGATTAAATATAATTATTTTTTACTCTATTTTTTATCCTACTTGCTACTTTTTATGATTATCATAAAATATTCATTACTTTAATGATATAAATACAAAATTAGACTATATTATATAAGAAATTTAAATGTATATATATGATAAATTAAATAACATTTGAGGTAAAAAATTTAAATATAATCAATAACCAAAAAACTTATGAAAAATAAAAAATCATAGTTTTTTTTAGGGAATGAAAATAATAGCTTAAATGTATTTAATACAATAAATTACAATAAATAACCTACACAAAGTATTTAATATACTTAAAAAAATAAAAATTATTTTTAAATTAATTATAATTATTTTTTTCTCTCTCCTCTTGCTTACATGGCACTCTCTATAGCCTCCATAAGGTTTTCCTTTTAATATAACTAGAGGAGAACCCCCTCACGTAGCTTCAGTACTAGTTTCTTTTATTGTACATGGAGCACCAATTGTTAAAGTAAATTTGCTTCACTTCGAGGTACAAAAATAAATATAATAAATAGACGAAATAATATTGATTTCTTTTTTACTATGCATAGAATAGTAATGGTAAGAGAAAAACTCAAATAATGTCGATTGGTAGAGGGTTAAAAAATAAACATAATATAACATATAAAGTTGAACTATTTTATATAAGAAATTTAAATGTATGTATGATAAATTCAATAAACCTTTGAGGTAAAAAATTTAAACATATTATAAAAGCAATAAATTTTTAAAAAACAAATTTGTGAAAAATGAAAAATTATAGGCTAAATGTATTGTAATTTCTTGTGAAATTCAATATTGATAATAATTTAAAGCATTCCAATTAATAACACACTAATATAATAAATATAATACACTTACTCAAATATAATAAATAGCTTACACAAAATATTTAATACATTTAAAATATAAAAATCATTTTAAAATTACTTATAATTATTTTTCTCTCTCCTCTAATCCTACAGACATAGCACTACCTATGACCTCCATAACACATTTCTTTAATATAATGGTATAGATGGTATAGACTAGGTTTAAATCTCGCTCCGCATTGAGATTGTTATAATTTAACTGTAAAATTTCAAACAAATCAACAAAAAAAATGACGAAATAATTACCATCAAATTTTATAATCCCTATACAAAAATTAGATGATATAAGAAGAAAGAAAACATTGAGAGGGAAAAATAAATTGTCATTAAAATCTTTTTAGAAAAAACAAAAGTCTTTTAATATATTATCATAATCTTTTTTTTTGTTATCCCTTTAACTATTTATCTAAAGATATTAATTATCAAAAAAAGTTCAAAAGTAATTTAATTCAACAAAACATTTAAAAAGAATCAAAATTGCCATTTGGAACTCTCTGGAGTTAAATTTTACCAATGAATAAAAAATTGGATCGGAACCAAAGACTGACCATAAGTCCGGTCTAGTTAAGGTGATGAAATCGTTTTTTAATGAACCGGTTTGAACCGTTGAACTGGTTAGACCGGTTAAACTAGAAATTTAATTTTTTTATTTTTAAGCTATTTTTAATTTACTAATCCAAGTTCAAAAGAAGTCTAAGTTAATATAAAGCCTAAATTCTAATGTTTTTTTTATTATGTTTGGACTTTTGATTTTGGATTTTTGAGCTTAAATTTTTAATTTTATTTATTCTAATGTATTCTGATAATAAAAATTTGATTTGTGATGTAAAATAATTTGTAATATTTATTTACATTATATGATGTATTAATATTTTAAATTTTTTCTTATTTCTTAGGAATTTAAGAAAATTGAATTGAAAATTTGAAATTTAAATATTTTAAGTTATTAATAAAACTAAAAGATTCATTCTATCGGTCCAAACGATTTAACCGGTTAAACCGATTGAACCGTTCAAGCGGTAACCTCATCCATTCAATGATTAGTCTAATTTTTTATTTTCTAAATTTTACAACTACTTTAAATAAATGTATGTAAAATGTAAGATGATATAAAAATATATAGATTCCACAAAACAAAAAAAAAAATATATATATATATATATAAATATATATAGATTATTATTATCCAATCCGCCCAAAACCCAAAACCCAAAACCCAAACAAGAAAAACAAAACGCCACCTAAACAAAGGAAAGAAGGCTCTCCTCCTCTCTTCCTCACTCTTTCTCTAGCGCGGACAATCAACAGAGGAAAGACGGCTCCCTTCGACTCCGATTCCAGCTCTGAGCTCTCCACTGGTATGTTTTAATCCAGATATCAAACTCGTAGGCCTTTTTCTTTTTTCTTTATTTTCCTTCTCCGTTTTCTGCCTAGGGTTTCCACTTGCTACCTTTCTTTCACCATTGCGAAGAAAGTCTTTTACTGCTTAAAAGGAAAACAACAAAATGCTTTGTTTTCTTTTCTTTTTTTTTTTTTTTCTGGATTTTAGTTTTTTTGCACCGGTTTTATTTTGGCTTAGATACTTTACAAACAGTCAAAACCAAATGCTGATAAAAAGTTGGTTGTTTGATTAGAAACTTATAGTTTTTTTTTCTCCTCTAAATTTAGGCAATCTGGATAAGTTTACTCTCTGATGAACTGCTTGTCACATGTGCGTGCGTATGGTTCAGCTATATGTAGAATTGCTGGTCATTACATTGCACCTTGTACTTTGAACCATTTCCATGTTCCCTTATGGAAAAGAAATTTTGACCACGCGGGTGTTAAGACTGCACATTTAGAGTTTTTCTTGACACGATTTCGCGCTCAGTGCTACTCCTCTCGGAAGAGTAGTGGGAAAAAAGCATCTAAGACCAAAAAAGTGGATCTTGAACCAGTTATGGAAAATGAGAATGATGAGTTCTTTGTAGTGAGAAAGGGAGATGTCGTTGGTGTTTACAAAAGTTTTGCCGATTGTCAGGCCCAAGTTGGATCCTCGGTAATTCTTATGTTTTCTTGTTCTTTCTTTATTTATTTATCTATTTATATATTACTGTTTCATAACGTTGATTTCTTTTGCAGATAATTGATGTGTTTTACTATCTTATTGCAGTATGGTTATTCGTATGCCTTTTAATAATTTTGATACCTGCAGCCTTGCTCTCCCCCTTTACATTGATTCATTATTGTTCTTTTTGGTCTAGATATGTGATCCTCCTGTCAGTGTATTCAAAGGCTGCTCTTTGACAAAAGATGCAGCGGAATATCTGGCCTCCAAAGGGCTTAAGAATGCTCTCTACACTATCAAAGCTGCAGATGTGAAAGAGGATCTTTTTGGCATGCTTATGCCCTGCCCTTTCTTAGTAAGTTCTTAGGCATGAACGTCATGCTGATTGAAAATTTTCTCTATGTTTAGGTAGTCTCCGCTAAAAAAAGCTTTTGACTTTTTCTCTGCCTTTCTACACATGCCCATGCACTCATGTCACTGCTTACTTAAATGTTTTCTTGTGACACCAATCTCTTGTGAAAGGTGAATGGGCATCTCCTTGATAATCTGTTCTGCTTGCAGTTTGAGGTTTTGATAAGGACCTTTATCTCTCTGTACTTTGACTACTCGGTTTCTTTCAAATTCTCACTCTGTCACAAATTGTGTTTTGTGCAATTCACTGAAGGTAAAGATATTGGCTTATATGGTTGGAAGTTAAAGTTCCCTTTCTCTTTTGTGATTCAAGGAACCAGCTTCTTCCAAGGGTGAAACATCTCATAAAGATGCAGCCAAAAAGAGATCCCAAGATGTGCTTCAATTGGAGAATAGGGTGGGTTAGCAGTTGTAACATTGCCTGAGCTACAACAACATCACCAATACACACGCAGACACAGACATTGTTGGATGTGACCAATATTTTGAAAAAATTTGTTGTACCTTTAACCTTTTGCAGGGACTGGGAGCACTTCGTTCGACAGCTGTAGCTGATCCTCTGAGAAAGCATATCAAGCTGGATCCTCATGGTGAGGTTCAAATAGCATCCTCTGATCATGTAAGTAGATTTGATGTTAACACTTGATGTATGCAGGTGAATATTGGCATCATCTTAGTTCACATTATTGAGAAAATGCAATGAAAGACAGTAAGTGAAGGCCATTGTCTTTTTTTTTTTTTTTTTTTTTCCATTTTTGAAGTCAATGGTTGAATCTAGTTGCTAAAACTAGAGGACTCTGTTTCCAATATCTAGTTTCGTCTGTAAGAATTTTTTATTGATCATGTGGAAGAAGGATTGAGGGGTTTTTGAATTGATTTTCCTGGAAAAAGAAATAATTTTTAGTTTTATGCTTGAATAATAGACTATGATGACTGTTTTATGTCTTTATGGCAGCGATCCTGCATTCTTGAGTTTGATGGTGCATCCAAAGGAAATCCTGGACCAGCTGGTGCAGCAGCAGTGTTAAAAACTGATTCTGGAAATTTGGTATGCCATTCACCATCTGGAAAAAATTGTATCTTAGCGCACCTATATCTTCACATAACATGCTATTTGGACAGATTTGCAAACTGCGCGAAGGTTTGGGCATAGCTACCAATAATGCTGCTGAGTATCGTGGGGTGATTTTAGGGTTGAAACACGCTGTGAGTAAAGGTTACTCAAGCATTCGTGTTCGAGGTGACTCGAAGCTTGTTTGTATGCAGGTAATCTCAAATATAACTGTTTATTGTTCCTTTGTTGATGAAGGTTCTAGGAAAGAAATGCTGGATGACAATGCTGGGAACTAGGTTAAGACCATAGAACAAATGCATTATGCCAATCTCATTCAATCTGTTCTACGACTTCAATTTTAAAGATATATCCATTGCAACAAGTTTTGCTGAGCTAATGGACTCCTCATTTTAGGACCCTATTGGTTTCTAGTTGATGTTCTGAGTTGTACCCTTTAGACTGTTGTTTCCTTGGCTACCTGGTTCTGTAGGGAAGAAAAATCCCCTCTCCTCCCTTCTTCTCAAAATCTTTTAAAATAAGAATAATAATTTCCCTTCTCAACTAAAGGAAGCATCTTCAACCTGATAAGAGTCTTTCCCTTTGAAACACCCCCTTCTCTACCTCTGTCTCTCTTGCTACAAGCAATTCTTTTCCCCCCAAAATAAGGAAATTTATCTCCACTTTTATCTGGCATGTTACCTGGAAAACCATAATGCCTCTGCACAAACCTATAGCTTAAGTGTTGCTATCACCTGATCTTCAATTAAGGGCCTAAATATTGGAATCTAGTAGTTTTTCTTTTTCTTTCTCTTTTTCTTTGTTCCTTTTTTCCCTGTTGAAGCATTATCATTTCAAGTTATGGACGTTAGATTCTCTCTTCTTATTTTATTTTTCCCAAGTATTCCATAGCTGGTATTTGTTTTAACAGCTGCAGGGCTCATGGAGAGTCAGACATGAGCACATGTCTGAGTTGTATGAGCAGGCAAAGAATCTAAAAGATATGTTTCTCTCATTCCAGATCAATCATGTTTTAAGGGTATAACCAGTTTGTATGCATTTTTATTTTTTGTTTTTTGTTGAAACTAGTTCTTATTCTTGATAGCACTGTAATGAGTAGACTAATTTTTTTTCTTATTTTTACAATTGCCTGCTTGCAAAATAATGTAGAATTCTAGTTGCAACTTATATCATACTAATTCTTAGATGTTTATAACGTTGTTTCAAAGCTTGGATCCTTGTTTGCATCTTAAATCCTATGACAATAGTAAGTGCATATCATCATAAACTATTTAAGCTCTTTTATAGCTTGCATACTTTGACATAGTGGAAGGGTTTATTAGATCTAAACATTTAGTTCTTGAATATGATTGATTGTGGTTGGAACAATAGAAAATATAATTAGAGTTTAGAGAGAACCTCTTCAATAAAATTCTGAATATATGAGAAAACAATGCAATGGCTTGTCTACTAGTAAACCAATTTATACTACTTCGGATAAATCCTAATCATCCATGGAAAACTAATCCTAATAAAATTAAAGTATGAAAAAAATCCTAAATAAAGTAGGAAAAAAGAATCCTGTACCAAATTGAATAAAGGGAAAAAAAAACTAACACACACTCATCCGCTGCATTACTTTCGATATTGTACCATGTTTTTGGTCAGAAACCAGTAATTGAGAAACTAGTGGCCTATGTTTTAATGACATTTTTGGTCCTAGATGGTGTAGAATGTAGAATGCGGTCTTGCTTGTGAATACATTGCAGTATAGACACATCAACTTTACATTAGTTTTATGGTAGGTCCCTAATCTACCTCTGACCAACATCTGCAATCGTATCATTTTTCTGTTGTTTCTCTTTCAGTGCCTTCAAGTCAAACTAAACCAATGTTCTGCAGAAGTGCATTCTACCAATAATATTAATAAGACTATCCTTTGAATTTTTATGAATAAGATTCTTTTGTGTTGCTCCTGTCTTCTTATTACATGGCAAATTTTAACCATTTTTTCACGCACCTCTAATAGGAACTGAACAAGGAAGCCGATGCTCAAGCCAACTTGGCTGTCAAACTTGCTGGTGAGACTCACAAGAATTTCAAGTTTTAAGCCTATCTGTATATATATTAATTCCTGGAGTTTTATGAGATCTTTCTACCGTTGCAGAAGGTCAAATCCAGGAGGAGTTGGCATAATACTTTAATTGAATGAAGGCAGAAGTTTTTCAGGTTTGTTCTCAAGTACATATATAGATATATAGATTACGAATAAACCAAGGATCTCAAGTTTCTTCCCATGCAGGTGCAAATGTTTTAGAAGTTAAAACCCCAGGAGATCGTATTGTTGTTGGCCTTTAAACTCATGTTCTCAAAGAACTATGCGGATGCCATGTTTTTTCTTATGGCGGAGACATGTAAATGGCTGCTCAATTGATTCTGATATTTTGCCAGATTCGCATCAAACGGCATATACTTTTGTTTTACTTCAAAGCTTTAATCCACAGATTACAGTGGGAACCAAAGATCATCCGCTTATAAGGCAGTGAACACATTTTGAGTAATCTGTATATGGCAGAGTTCTCTTTGATGTAAGATAACTCTTGGGTGTTCTTTTGCATCTCTCTTCACCAGGTAAGCAATACCATTTATCCAAATAAAGAAACATCAGGCATGTAATATGGTGAAATGGTTCAAGATTGAATCTCGACTCGAGGCTGGTCATATAGGGATTCCATATTCTTTATTTCCCTCTTCATGACTTATCTATAAATTTGAAGTGCATGAATAGATTACCATTGCAATTTTTTCTTCCAAGTACAGGGAACACTAATGTGCTACTAGGTACTAGGCTGCACCTCTCACTTTTGTCCATTTTGATTTTGGTGGTCGTTGCATGGTTTTGAACTTCAGATCAAAGTAAATTTGACAATGTTAGGCAGAAAAGTAGAACTCATGTGCACAGTTTTTTCTATATACTCTGGATTCTATCATACCACATTCCCATTTTCCCCACAATTATGCCAACCCCATCAGTTCGTCCTGCCAGTATGTGTATTTTAGTGATCCGGTTAAAATCTACTTGCGGATGCTCCCTGATGAGCACATCTGTACCTATGTACCTTACCTAAAAAATTATAGACAAGCTTTTATAGTTTGACACATTATTGGTGGAATAAAAAACCGACATGAGGTATAGTTTGGTCATGAAAAGCTACAAACGTTACATGATATTAAGGGCCTGTTTGATAAAGTGTTGAATATTTTCAAACTGTTGAAAATTAATTTTTTCAACAGTTTTATTTTTTCCAACTGTTTGATAAAATTTTATCCTTTACCACTTTATGGAAACTTTTCAATATAAAAGTGTGGAATTAGATAAGTAAGTAGAGACCTACTTATTGTTGAATAGAGAACACGCTCAACACTTTTTCTTTTTTTAAAACAAAAATTGGACTAGAAAACCCTTATAACGTTTTCTACAGGCCCTCGTCTTCCACAATCTCCATTGTCTCTTCTATAGCATCTCTACCTCCATTGGCTAGAAACCTGGAAAACCTTAAATCGTGAAAGCAATTGAGATTCAAGAGATTCAAGTCCAACAAATTAAAGTAAGAATTTACATTTATTGTTTGTTTATCAATTTTTTTAAATTTTTATTCATATATGATATTATGTGATGTTTTAATATTGGATGTATATATTGACTTGTGCAACTTTATTTTAGAATTTAATTCAAGTGAATATATAGTGAGAATTTCTATATTCGAAAGGTTTGTTTTAATGGCGTAGCTTTTAGGGTTTTAATATAATTTAGGGAAATTGAAATTGTGTTGAGATTGGCCAAAAAGATAAAGAAATTGATAATCTGATGCCATTAACAAAAGCAATTAATTAAAAAAAATCAAAGTGTAAAGAATACTAGCTATATCTAGGCGCTGCTGTTGCACTTAAGTGTGAAGCAACTATGGCCCAATATGACAAGACGGTGGGAATACATCTGCAAAGAGTTGTGACCATGCGGTCTGTTTCTTGTGGGAAACCAATGACAAATCTATATTGCAGTAATTCTCAGTAAGGTCAATTTGACCATTCTTATACATGAATGTTATACATTTCTTCTGCATCAATAGTACAATTACATTAGAAAGGACTCTACCAAACAGTAATTACCTTGGAATAGACTAGAAGATAATGAAGGTGCAAAAAATATGATGAATATTAGGACAGCTAGCAAAGAGCTTCTATTTTATACTCCATCATAGAAGACTCAACTAACCCGTCATGCCATGTCTAGACTAGGTAATACAGATACTAAACGGTGGCTCCAAGTTGCTTTTTTTGCATGAAAGGAGGCAGGAAATATTTGCACCTAGTCACTATTCCGAGCTAAATGGCCTTTGTTTTTTATTAGCTTGTGAAAATATTTTTATCTATATAGGTAGACATATTTCAAAGAAATTTTACTAGTGACAATGTTTAAGTCGAAGCAAGTTGTCATGGTCATAAATATTCAACAAGAAAAATAAAGAGTCGGTAGCGTGTGACCATAGTTTAGTATTCCAATTTTGGACCTTTCTCATAAACTGATAATTTAATAATCTTTCTAAAATTTTATAAGTAATAATCAACAGTTTGATAACCAGTTCACATAATAAAAAAGAATATTGTTGTTTAGACATGCTTTTCCAAATAAATACAACAACTTTGTCAGGATTTGATAGGAATTTGGTTCAATGCCTGGCAGCACGTATCAATGTTTTAATATTGGTTGTTTCCTGAATTACTACCTTTGTAATAGTCTGTTTTCATATAAAATATAATATAAGTATATATATAATTAATATTAATTTTTTTCTCAAATTATTTCATGTAGGAATGGCTTCTCTTGACACTACCAGAGCTAGTTGGAAAGATCCTTCACTAGTTAAATATTTTTTAGATTTATGTCTTGACCAAAAAAGCATATTGGGAAAAAGGGGGGGCAGCTTGCATGTTGAATCATGGGATAAAATATCAAAATCTTTTGAGGAGAATAAAAATCTTAAGTTCACTCAAAAGCAATTGAAAAACCAATAGAATTATTTGAAACAAAAATATACAGTATGGTCAAATTTAATAGGAAAATCTGGTCATGGCTATAATCCAGTAACCAATACAGTTGATTGGACTGCACAAGAGTGGGAAGAATATATCAAGGTATAGCTCTATCTTTAGTTCATAATAAAATTTATAAATTAGAAATAAATTAAACTTTTGTGTGACTAACAATGATTTGGGTAGCAGAAAGTTCCTGAAGCAAAACAATTTCGATATACTGGGCTACAGTATGCAGATGAGATGAGATCACTCTTTGATGGCATTACAGCTACTGGGCAAGAATCATGGGGTCCATCTAAACAAGGGCTGCCCAAAAATGATGCTGAAAAACCTTTATCAAGTGGTCAACCAACTGTAGAAAACTCTGAGATACACATAGATGTAGAGCCTGAATCTCCACTAAGCATTTCATCAACGAAAGAAATGGCTATACCAAAAAAGAAGCACCAAAAGAAAAATAATGAAGGAGATCTAGATGAAAAACTGCTAGCTGTTCTTAGTACATTGGAGCAATAAGATGGACCTAGCATAGAAGAATGTAACAAGAAGTTGGATGAGATTGCAACATTATCAATGGATGACCCATTATATATTGCTGCTTCTAGTATATTTTGTGAAAGCAAATCATACAGAGAGCAGTGGATGATGTTTTCACAAAAGCCAGAAGCAATTAGAATTGCTTCGATTCAGATGAATGCAAAAAAATTAGGACTAATTTAATAGTTTTCTTTTAGGTAGTATTGTGGTACAAAAGCACAATTTATGTGGTACTTTATAGTTTATTTTGAAGCTTGGTCTTGATATTAGTTTGTATTGACATTAGTTTTTTTTTCGTTCCATGACAATATTTGTATGGATAAATTTACTTTTAACTTTATTTAATTTAATTATTTTGATTAATATATTTGCATATGTTGAATATTGTTACAGGATGTTAACTGAAAAGCAAAGAAAAACTTTGAAAATCACTGCATTGATTCTAATTAGAAAGATTATCAGAAAAAAAATAGTGGGAAGAAGACCAGATACTGACTCGGCATTGAAAGGTCTTGCATATGTGAAAGAGATTGTGAATGGTAATCCAGCACATTGCCTAGAAATTTTAAGAATGAATAAGCAAGCATTTCTAAGAATTTGTGAGCATTTCAGAGCTAAAACATGGTTGAAAGATAGCCGTTACCTCAAAGTTGAAGAAAAAATAGCAATGTTTCTTATGACATTAAATCACAATGTGAGAAACCGTGTTATCAAAAGAAGATTCAACCATTCTACTCAAACCATACATTATTACTTTCATGAAGTATTGGAGGCAATGCTTAACTTCGCAAAAGAGATGATTGTGCCTACCCCAGATATTGAAGTTACAGAAAATCATCCTCATCGAAGGTTAAGAGAAATATTTAAGGTAAAAAATAAATTATAAAGTTTATTATTATTATTATTATTATTATTATTATTATATTCTTTTGCAATTAATAATAGGGTGCTATTGGTGCACTTGATGGGACGCTTATTCATGCTGTAATACCATCTGACAAGCAAGTCCCTTATAGAGGAAGAGGAAGAGGAGAATGTTATCAAAATGTATTAGCAATATGTGATTTTAATATGATTTTCACATTTGTCTGGGCTGGATGGGAAGGAGTAGCACATGACTCAAGAGTACTAGCAGAGACAATGCGTAATCCAGAAAATAATTTTCCATATCCTCCACCAGGTTAGTATAATTATCTCCTCAATTATTATTAGTAATAAATTCATAATTAATTTTTTATAATTTTTCATGTAGATAAATATTTTCTTTGTGATGCTGCATACCCACATACTCGAGGGTTTATGGCTCCTTATCGTAATGCACGATATTGGTTGCCTGATTTTCGTAATGGTGTCCGCCCTCGTACAAAAGAAGAGGCATTCAACTATGCACATGCTAGATTGAGAAATGTCATTGAGCGGTCTTTTGGAGTTCTGAAAGCCCGTTTTCCGATTTTAAAGAGGATGGCACCTTATCCTTTTCCAGTACAAAGGAACATTGTTATTGCTTGTATAGCTATACATAACTACATTCGAAAATTATCCATCATAGATACTTTCTTGGAACAAGCAGATAACGAGTATGGTGATAATTCAGGGATGTCTCAAAGTCATCATGAAGGTTCACCACAAGGAGGAAGAGCTACACAAGCTGATCAAACTTTCATGATTAATTTAAGAGAGCAAATAGCTAATCAACTAGTTGCTCATTAATTTTTATTTTTATATTAAAACTTTGGATAGTTTTAAAAAAGTTTAGATCATATTGGCCAATTTTAAACATTTATGTCCTTTTTTTTTAGATCATGATTTTTTTTATGGATTATAGATTATGGATTTGTGCATAGTAATTTTACTTTATTTTTAATAATTAATAATTGTAGTAAAATAAAATGATGTTCCACCAAAAAAATGTCATTAGAATTTCAATTTATTTTGGAATAATATATATAATAGAATGATAACAAGGGTAAAAATGTAAAAATCTATAATTATCAGTGTTCAGCAGTTACAGTTATCAAACAGCATATTTATATTCAGCATTCAGTTTCCTGTAACTTATCAAACAGTTTTTACAGTACAGATTCAGTGTTAATAAAATTCAGCACTTAATTTTTCAGCACTTTTTTTTCAGCACTTAATTTTTTCAGTTTATCAAACAGCACCTAAGTGTAAGACATTTTCATTAATATAAAAAAAAAATGATGCTGTTTATACCATAATTTACACTTTTTGAAATTGTAAGCGATCCCCTTTTAGGTCACAGTTTTGTTTATGATTTATGGTCAACAGCTTAATTTAATCCAAATTAAGACTGCACTAATTTTGGAAGATTAAAGTTTATGATTTATGGTCAACGGCTTTAATTTAATCCAAATTAAGATTGCACTAATTTTGGAAGATTAAAAACATCGGTTCAAAATCAACCTAAATTAAAGGGATTCAATTTTTAAGACAAAAATTTGAATTTAAATCTAGCAAATTGAATTCAGTTAATTTAGAGGAGTTGATCAGGATCTGTGATGGTTATATAAAGCCTAATCCTAGAACGACCAACGACACGAACAATCATTTACAAAAAGCTCTTCAACTCTTAAAGACTAGCCCGATGGCCCTTAATTTCTAGCATTTTTTCTAAGCTTTTCTAAGTCATTTTCTTTGGTGTAAACTTTTCCTGGTTCTTGTTTTACATTTTCTTTTCGCTCGAGTTTACTTGTTTTTCATTTACAGTTTTGTTGATCAAGCCACCATTGGCCTCTTTTTCTTCATTGCAATATAAAGTTCCATTTTATCAATCTTGTTCTTTACTTTTCGCAAGCAAAATATTTAGTAGGTTTAATGTATTAAACAGTCAATCTATGACTTTAAATCAGAACCCGTATTTTTTCTTAACTTTTGTTGTTTTTAAGCAAAAGCAATTGGCACGTCCATTTCATCGGCCAAGGGATTTTTTTTTTGTGAGAACAGATACATATTTCATGGTATAAAAATTTAATGCAAAGGGTATTTTTATCATTAGTCCCAAAGAAATATTGATGGGTTGATTTTTGAACTTCTCTATAGAAGTGAGAGACGATAGGTAGGAGAAAATATTTTATATTTTCATTATCTAAAAGATACAAAGAAATCATCATCTATCATATATGTTAAATCAATATATATGTATACATGTTTTAAAATATGAAAATAGAAATAGACTTAAATTAAGAATAATTTTTTATCATTGTCCATTTTAGGATCATTTCTATCTTCATTTTTGAAAACATGTATACATATGCATTGACTTAGCATATTGTAGATAATGATTTCTTTGTATTTTTAAAGAATGAAAACAGAATTTTTTTATGTACCAAACATAGTTGATTTCCAAGATTTTGTCCATTTCTTTTTTCTTTTTCTTTTTTTTATAGAAGAATGTCCCTTTTTCTTAATTCAATTGTCTCTTCCTGTCACTATCCCTCTTAATACCATACTTTCTTGTTATTTTTTTTATATATTTCTTATCTACATAAATTGTAAAGCTGGAAGCTTAGCTTCTTACCTCTCCAAACTTTGAAAACTTTTTAACTTTATTTTTTTTCTTACATTCTCAATATTATCATTTTGCATGTTATATATGCTATAATTAACATAGATTTGCATTATGTATTTCCTTAAAATAATTACAAAAGAAGTGAACCAACTTATTAAGGATTTACAACGAAATGTGGATCACTGACAGTTTAAAACCAAATTTCTTGACACACTCTCAGTGACGATTCTATGATAGAATAAGTTATGTGGGAATTATAACGAAACTGCTAGATGGAGTAATTACAATTAAAATATCAAAGTAAAATCTTAAACCAATAATACATTAGTTTAAAAAACGATTTGTTCAATATTACTGTTAAAATAGTAAATCAATAATTTGCTTGTGAAAAGAAAACGATGCATTTAAAACTGTTTAGCGTGTCTAACAAGTATCATGCCTTAAGCATATGATTAGAGCACAAAACATGATTAGCCTAAGTCCCCCAACTTCTTTAACTTCAAATCATGTCATGTTAATCGTAGGAATCCTATTAAATTAGATCTTGAATTGAACAAACCCGAAAGTTTTATATCCTCGATCGATTAAAATGAAAGGTTTCGCACCGATTTGATCAAGAGACCAAATGTTAGTCCCGAATTGAGCATGTTCATGTTTTGCAAGTTTAAGTAATTTGGGATTCAAATTATTGACATTTAAAATAATCTCAATTTAAACTCCGAGTTCTTTCAAGTTACTTGTTAGAATTAAAGTCAATTCGAATTTGGATAAATTCAATTTTAGGTCCTTTTTTGGTCCAAATCAATTAGAGTTTGTCTTCCAATGTTCGGGGTTGGGTAGGTTCAGATGGTGAGTTTGTACAGATCAATCAAATCCTAGTGGGGCAGTTTCGCCAACCATTATTAGTGTCTGTTTGTATATATATTTATATATATGTGGTTATGGGTCTATAATTGGTTTTCAAGATTCACCAAACAATGATGCTCTGCAGGAATATGAAAGATTAAAAGTGGATGACCTGTTTAATGTTCAACTTTCTAAATGAGAGACAATGAGATAATCTTCAAAACACTTCCTACTTGAACTCAACAGCCTCTGCTGATTAATTCTCATTTAGAAAAATTCCCTACGGATCATAATCTCATCATAAAGTTGAGATACAAAGCTTCCTCCAAAACCACTATAACGAAATGTGCTCGGACAATGCACTTGCTTGCCATGTTGACAAGCTACAATGAATTCTCAGTTTCGAAGGTAAGCAGGGTAAAAATGAAGACATCTTCTATACCTGAACTAGCTCTCGCAACATACTTTTAGATAGTTAAATTACATTCCCCATATAACGAGGTTTTTGCATTAATTGGAGCCAGTCCATTCTTTCCAGTCCTTGTCTACATGATCCTGAGCCCATTTCACAGCAACACGCGCAGCTTGGGGTCCTCCAGGCAACCCACGCTCGTTTAGGGTATCAGCCATGTCAATAAAAGGTATGACCGATAGCGTTCCAGGACCACCATACTCACCGTGTAAGAAAGTACTAAGTATCTGTTTGGAATAATTAGAAGCAACTTAGTTGATTACTTATATAATTTAGATAGATCACCACACTACACATTTACATTATCTGCACAAACATTATTTAATAATCTCTGAAGATCTAGAGCATACTTGAGAATGAGAGGCTTCTTATGAACAAGATGGCAGTGGACTCAAAGATAGACAAACATTGATTTGAAATTTTGCATACCAATTAGAAATACTAGTTTAGTAGATTTTGCTTTGCTATAGAGTAAAAATATGTTCATTCTTTTCTTTTCCAAACAAAGTGTCAAAAGGTGCCATTCTTATCAATTGTCTCATATGAAAGCAGCAAAAGGGAAGAGGAGGCATATTCATCAACATTAATTCCTTCTTATTAACTTTGGACTCAACTCTAGTAAGGTATAACTATATTCCAAGAGTTTTGCTTTAAGCAGATGTACAAGTAAATAAGGACACAGACATAGTTGTCCCTGTCTTAAAGAATTCTGCTGAATGAATGAGAAACAGCACAGAGCTTGTATGGAATAATCCATTAGCTTCTCCTTTATGTGCCCATCTCATTCTTAGAGTGGGATATCTTAAATCGATATCAAGCAAGTTTTGGATTAGTAGAATAATGACACCATCAAACTCGTCTGAAAATATCAAGCCATTCAGCTACTCCTCCATATAAATCATGAGCATTATTTCCTATATAGTTCTTTCACTTCTTTTGATCTAATATACACCAAATAGTTCATGAAGACATATGCACGTGGGATCCATATATGTAATGAGGTGTTTTCTAATTAAACACAAAATTCCACATAGGATCCATATATGTACTATGTCAGAATTAACTGACTTCCTTTTTTGGACAATGGGGGTTACCTATGATTGACTGCACTTAAGGTCATCCAAGCATTACCTTACCGGCAATGACACTAATTATTGAGTGACAGAAAGAATGTCAAGACATTGTAAGAATGCTAAGCTTATGTTGCACCATTTCTACTAAAATTTTTATGTTAGTTATAAGAAAATGTTAAGACTTCAGCAGCTCAAATGCGGCTTTTATTAAGCAAAGGCAACCATAGAATTAAACAATTAGAATTTATACAAACAGGCTCCGGAAAATGCACAAGCAATGAAAAATATTTACTGTTTTAGTTCAATCATCTTCTGATAGAATTAGTGTTACAAATGGAGGTTGGCAAGGTTGATGAGACCCACAGACCCAATGGACTGATGACTTATCTTGGGATAGGGTGTAATGGGTGACGGGAAAGAAAATAAATTAGAAGTAGTTCTATAGTCTTAGTAAAAGGAACCAGCCAATCATTGGCACTCGATTCGAGAGGCATAACCGTTGTAGTTGTTACTATATAAGAAACGCATTAGCAGTGAATAGGAGAGCAAGAAGAAATATGCAAATTCTCTTTGCTTACAATATATATTCATGCATAGCAGGTTACAAGCCACTAATGGGCTGGACCTTTACACAATTCGTATTGTTTGCTCAATTACAAAGGTAATTCTTAAGATGTGGTCGTTGAGCCAAGCAGGCCTTTGGTCCTGCTCCCTACCCTTCGACTGGTAAAGTTCAATTCTCCTATGTTGTAACAATTAGCGTGTGTGTGTGTGTGTGTGTGTGTTTGGAATTTGTGTTTTGACAAGCACTCAACTGTATGATCGACCAACTATGAAAATAAGCAACAAGAAAAATACTTGTTTTCTAACAAAACCTGAAAGACAACTACCTCAGTGCAGATTCCTACAACTTCCTCAACAGAGTCTCCATAGATATCCTTCTTCGACAGTTTTTTGAGCAGATGCGCTCTAAACTTATCTGTTTCCTGAATCCAACGAAAATAGAAATGAAAGTGAATTAATTTCCAACAGCATACAAAATAATACTGGGGAAAATGTAGGAGCAAGAATTAGAAAAGGGAAATTACAGGCTTACAGAATCAGCGAACTCGGGAATTGGGTCAGGGAATTTGTACTCAGCAGCTTTGCAAACGAGCTTCTTGGATGAAACGGAGAGCAAAATTGTTGGGTTTTTGCTGGTTAAAAGGTAAGTGGAGGAGTTCTTGAATGCAAAGGGAAGTGTATTCCGTGTAGAAGAAGAAGAAGAAGAGTTAAAGAGAAAGGTAAGGAGGGGAGTGGAAGAAGAAGGAAAGGAAGGTTGTGGGTCAAGCGCAGAAAATAGAGGAGCTTTGCTGCTCCACGAAGCCATCTCTCTCTGCCCGCCTTATCTTCTTCTGTAGTTTATGGGGGTTTTACGTTTGCTCTAAAACCTCAAATATTTTTTTGAATTTTTCCGAGGAACTATATTTACTATGACTACTATTTCAGTTCTATACGGTAGTTGTTTCAGAATATAGTTTAATTAAATATACATTTCATTTTTGTATTTATTTTTTTATGTCGTTACTCAAAAAAAAAAATTGCCTTATTATCACCACAAAGGAGAAAACAATTGCTTTATGTTAAATAAAATTGTAAGATAAAAAATGCTGTGTTAAAGAAGAAAAATTGGATTCGTTATGACTAGCTTCGTTTTATGCAAAATAATTAAGATTAAAATTAGCTTATACTTTTACTTTAGTTACTATTTACCTTTTTCTTAAAAAATTAATAGAAAGAAAAACATAACAAAATATTAGAAGCCGCCAATAGAGTTGGCTAAAATGATAAAGACTTGAGCTTGTAGCGAAAAACACCCGATTTTGAATCTCACAATCCTCACTGGTAGACGAGATTGAAAGTCCAATAAATCCACAAATCTAGAGAAAAGGGATTGATGACTTATCCTAAAGAAGATGATTACTCCTAAACTTTTATGTCAAAAAAAAAAAACCGAAAAATATTAACCAAACAAAAATGATACTTACCAAAGTAATAGTCGCATGGTCCATTGATGGAAGATACTAGACTCTTAATTTCAAAAACCTAAGTTTCAAACCTGGTCAATCTCAACTATCAAAATCTTTTTGGTACATGATTCTTACAACGAATAGAACTGGAGACAAACCAGTTCCATGATGAGATACTCCAGGTCCAGGGATGTTTAAGTTACATTGTTTATTTGTAGATTTCCATTTCAGCAAAAAAAAAAAAAAAAAAAAGAACAGTAGATTTCCATATTGTGTCAAAATTACATGCTAGTACTAACATTTACAACAGATGAACTGTACACTGAAGGCATACATGTGTAAAATCTAAGCCAAATCCAACAAAGGACAGGCTGATACAGCAACAAAACCTGACAGCAAGAGCCGAGTGGTCGACAAAATATCATACTTGCAACTCAAGACCACAAAAATTGGGCAGCATTTAGATTGTAGTGCAAAATTTGAGTTTCTCTGCTACATTGCCTAAAATGCTTTGAAGCGTACCCTGGACGACAATTTCATTCAACTATGGTTTCAAAGATTCCTTTCATAAGGTTCAAGCCATGGAAATCCCAGAAAATCAAACACCTCCTTCTCAGTCTCCAGTTTCAAACTTGCCGTACCTTTTACACCCTACAATGGAATTCACATGCTAACAGTAATTCATCCATAAATAGAGGTTTACCTGAAGGCTACATGCAGGAAAACCAATAAATTACCCGTTTTCCACCTGAACCATGAGTTGCTGGAAACAGCCCTGTATCATCAAGTAGGTATCCTTTAGATGCTGCTAGCAGCCTCAACCTGCACCAAAGGATCAATGTCACTGTCTGTGGCTACATAGCAGCAGAGGGTGGTTTATATTTTTCACAGTTGAGAACAAACAAAGAAAATAGAGGAGAATTACTGCATTAACCCTCCCTAATGCCATAGAGAACTGTCATCCATTGTTAAATTGTAACATAACTATGTGGACTATAAAAATTAGTAACATAAATATAATTCATGTTGATTTGGAAGGGAAATCTGAATATGAAATGTTTCTCAAAAACTTGTCAGCTATATATGGAAAATGATCATTTTGAAATCCAGAATCCAAATAGATTGCGATATAAAAGGGAAGTACAATAAAGAGGTTTAGGTTTCCGAAAATTGTCCAAGGAGTCAAATTGGCAATTACTTTCTCATAATTGCTTTGTTATCAATTATTTAACAGTAAGCACACCCTATGTCATAGAACCTAAGAACTAGGTAAAGCATCTTGTTGAGAAGACAATCACTCACCATCAAATAGAGGATAAGACATATATTACCCTAAATTACCATCAACTAGCAAAACAATTAAACTGACATGTTACACAGAGAAATACCTTCCTTTCTTATTCCACTTTTTATATAAACATAATGCACAAATTTCATGTGGACAATACAACATTAAAACAAGGAACATGCTAAAAGCTGCAAAGACCCAGGGCATGCAAATCTTCATACTGCATACTTTTGATAATTAAGGAACATACCTTCTATTTAGCACATCATTCCCAGTCCAAGCTATTAGTCCAAATGCGTATATGTCCCTCGGATATACCTACAAAATAGAAGTAGCATACAAGCAGATTACTTAAATCTTCAACCTATCACATAATAATAACACCTGCACAATGAACGGGCATGGTAGACTGGTAAGAGGATGTACTTAAGAAGTTTTTCAACCTGGAAATATCAAGTTGGGAGTTCAATAGAACATGATAAAGCATGATAAAAGAGATGCGTAGATAACATTCCGATAGAGAAAAGGTAGTCAATGGCCATTTTCCCTCTATTTCCCTTGCGATAAAATGTACTGATTATTATAATCTAAAATCTACCAAGTTACCTTTAAGTCTATGCGGTGCCTAAGGTCTCGTCCAGGATAAGTGCAAAGACCAAAATATGTGTCAACACCTGAATCAGTACCCTATTCACATAACATAAAGAAGTAAAAGTGAAATACACTGAAAAGGGAGAAACAAAGAGCAGAAGAGAGGGAATTTCACCATAAATGCATCTTAAGGTCAGACATCAAGCCTTCAGTAGTATAATCAAGCAAGAAAAAACAGCTATCATATTAAAATGGTTGATTGATGATGGAAAAGCTAGATAGACAAGAAACATAAGTAAGAAATTAAAATTACTGCTGATTAGTCTTGAAAGAAATGAAGTTAGCTCATTTCGCTCTAGCAATTGCTGTAAATAAAGATGAATATGTAATTGAAAGCACAAGTTCAAAACTCTTCTCCTTCAGCATGTCCTAAATGTTTTCTAATAATCTAGACTCCCAAATTAAGTTCACAAAGAGATCATGTAACAACAAACACCTCAACTCAGCTATCTGTGGGTTGTCGATTTTAGATGTCTTCCAACAAAAGGTAATATTTTGGCTATTAAACACTAATACAAGGGTATACAATAACATTCTGTAACCTTACACAAATCAAATGGAAGCAACAATGTTTTGCCAATGATGCTTAGTTGAAGCATGTTCTTCTTGTATGCTACTAAAGGAAATGACTATCCTAAAGTTATTATGTATCAGCCATCATACACAACCGTTTTCATCATTATTATTTATCAGTTCAGCATAAAGATAAAAAAACAAGAGAACATTTACCTCCTCACTATGGATACTAAAAATCAAGTCTTCTCTTAAAAACTTCATCTCTTTTAAACGCTTGACATATTTTTGAAGAAAACCTATATGGCTGAAATCATAGAGCACTTCAATCACATTTCTTGAAACATAAATTGTCAAGCTGAGAGCAGGAAGACTGTAATAAGTAATATAACACACATATATGAGGTTAAGAGGAAAAAAGAGAAAAAGAAATCAGATCACATTCTATGCAAAAGTGATATAAATAGGCAGGGAAACATCTTAGAAATTAAAGGATACAGCTACAAACTGGAAAACAAACAAAAAAGGTACATATGCTTCTTACAAGGCACTACAAGATAAAGATTTGATATTATCCTGCCTAACCACTAGATATTTTATGAACATGGAGCATCCCAACTTTAGCTTCCAAGATCACTTAAAAATAATAGCAGAGAATCCAAATTGATGGATTAAAAAATCTGCTTGGGTTTTACCACCCATCTCTCAGCTTCCAAGATTACTTGAACAATAGCACAGAATCCATATTCATAGATTCAAAAAAATGCTTGTGATATATTTTATGGGCATTAACATCTTGACCATGTAATACCCTGCAGCGCTTTCCCTTTGTTTCTGCGATGAGCAGAATAGTGTAAATGCAGATACCTGGAATAAAATAACCTGATCCTTTCAGCTCAGGAAGTAAGTATGGAACTGATAGACTAGGAACAATAAGGACAGAAACCAAAGAAGGAATTGGACTTTAAACCTTTTTCTATCAGGATGTGTGATTACGATGTCTAAATCTCCACAGGAAGCTTTTCCACGCCTATATGATCCCCCACATACAACTACCACCTTCAAGAGAAATATCACAAAAGAAAAGTAAGTTACCACAGGCATAATTAAGCCAATGCTGTAATGTCTAATCATATGGAGACCGCTGCATGAGGTATGGTTGTGAAATGTAAATTTGATATATATCAAGTGAAACAACAACAGCTCACGTTGCAGTAATGATCTAGAGTCCAGAAAGTGCAAGATAGTTAAACACAAATAATATCAGCACTGCATCCGGTCCTTGTAGAACCGTACTCCTTAAATCCAATCCCATAACACATCAAAGTAATGCTACATTTGCAACTACTGGAATTCCCCTTTTAAGTGTAAACTATGGAACTCCAAAAATACTCACCGGTAGGCCTACTCTAAAACACACCAGTGTTCTGTACATGAAACAAGCACCAAAAACAGTAGTACTTAAGCTACAATTAAATTATATGCTATGTGCCATATGAATTTATCTTGTAGATATAATTCAAGTACTAGCCAACTGCACCGTTATACTGGAATGTACTCCACAAATGAATAATTGACCAAAGAACTTTAGCTATCATTTATAGAGAATGGTCAAAGCATACACACATGAAGTTTATATTATTAATTCATAATTTCCTGTTTATATTAGTCTTATTCTTGCTGAGAGAAAAAGAAAAGGTGGAAAAGGATGAAAAATCGGTTTTAATCTGTGAGACACAGACACACATATCATATGTCCAGTCCAACTCATAATGGCACATCATTAAAGAATTTCTGGAAGAAGAAAATATCTTCCCCACATTCAAATTTCAAAAGTTCATATTCCAGCTAAGCTGAAAATTTGGATGCTCACCCCAGGCACAATACTTTCAGCAACATTCTGTAGAAGAGATTCCATCTGTTGAACCTACGCAACCAGGAAACACATCATATAATTCTATAAAAGGAAGGAGTAAATCTGAAATTTTTCAGTTAGGAAAATCCTAGGCAGGAACACAAAGTAGGCACACCTCATGCCGTGGAATCCTTGTCTTGATATCATCAAAATATTTCAATCCTATCTTCTGAGCATGCGTTAAAGAATCCTCATTCTTCAAGTCATCTAATTTATGGTGACCTTTCTCATATAATTTCAGAGCTGTAGCCGGACCAATTCCCCAAACTTCGCCAAATAAACTTATTGTCCTTACCTGCAAAAAGTTAATAAAAGATGTTGAAAGATAAATCAAATATTAGCAAAGCATTTCTTTTCAATAAAACTTACTACCAAGCATACAATGATTATGCACTTAAACAGGAAGTAACTTTCAGATCTCCTTTTTCTTTCTCCTAAGTAGGATATGAGATTATACAGCAGCAAGCAAAAAGACTAGTGGCATTTTAAGGAACACTGGAAGACACTGTATTTTCAGACTAGTAATGATGAAAAATCCAAAAATCTCTAGAAAACCAAGGAAAAAGAAAGTTACTTCCATTAATACAGCCCATTCTCAACTTGAGTTAAGGGATAAATTTTCTGGCATGTGGAGAAAAGATGGCTGGGAATAGGAGTTAAATTTGCACTATTGGTAAAAGAAAACTTCTTTTTGTAACATACAAGTCCAAATAACATGTAAAAGGAAAACATTGTTTAAGTTCAATAAAGAAGGGCCTTTATCTTACCTTCTCATCAGTTTCAAAGTGCTCCAACTTGGATAACTTTCCAGTAGTCACTATCTCCTGAATCTGCATAAATATTCCAATTGCCCTGATAAATTCTAGAAGAAGACTGAAAGGGTCTTTATGTGTTTGGAAGATGCACTTAGAAGGTATATTTGTTGGTAATCTATATTACTCCCAAATTACTGTCCTATTTTGACATTTAAGGTCAAATCTTTTCTTTCTAATGCCTTGATTGGATGCAGCTAGAGGAAAGGACTACACATGTCAGCAACATTACTGACTATGTTCCTATTCTAATTTATCATCAGAAGGAAAAAGCTTAACCATGAAAACTAAGACAAGTCAAACTAACTAGGCAATTACTGCCGCATGTAAACTTCAAAAATACTTACATGATCTCGCAAGGACTTTCCAATTCCAGGCAGATTTTTGACCTGATCTGCACTTTCAATTGTAAAGGGCAACTTCTCCACAACTGCAATAGCCTTGTAATAGCTAAATGATCTGCGGTCGTCACCCAGTGCTGTTGGCAGAAATTAACCATGTTAACATCCTTGGATGGCAATAAGTGCAATCAGTAGCAATGATGTATATGTACAGAAAAACCAAGTCTCACCTCTATAAATGTTGACAAGTTTCCCAAATATCTCTGTTATGTCCTTGTTTAAATCTGGAGGACTATAGTGCAAAGATGATGTTGGTGTGCCAACCTACGTACCAAACGGTATAAACTATATAAGCATTAGCAGCATAAACAATTAAAAGAATATACCTTACTGGTCAGCCTTTTTTCTAAGACTAGTAATTGCATCAAGAATACGAATGAAAAAACCAGATGGAAAAATGGGCAATTCATGTGCACTAGAAGTCAATCTTACATCCTTATCAGGAGTAGTAGGGATTTCTAGGCTACCAGTTACCGAGCTGGGAGAGTTAGGTTCAAGACTTGATGCCCCTGATAGAGTGTTAGTGTCTAATTCTCCTTTCCTTTCTTCATTAATGTGTTCCCTATCCTCAGGTGACGATCTGATCCTTTTGCGATGGGATTGTTCATCATCTCTAGAAGAAGTTCTGTTGGCTGGTTCAGGCTTCAGATTTTTGTCAGGTGTACCCACTGTTTCAGGATCCGCTTTCAGAATGTAGAAACCCTCGGGAACCTTTTTCCCAGCCGCCAAGCTGTCCTCCAACCACTGATACAGGAGAACATGCTGCAACAAGTAGAATTGCTTAATACTACTTATACTAAAAATCGGCACTTCAACAATAAATACTCAACATAAACACCAATAATATTTTTTGATTCTTCGTAAAAAGTAAATTCGGAAATTCTCAAAACAGATGCATATTTAATAAATTATCCAAAGAATAATTCATTTAACAAATTTCCAATTCCAAGCCGAGATTCTTCATTACAAATGTTTAATGAAAATTATAACTATTGCAGCAAGTCAGAAACAATAACAGATATTTAAATGCAATCGAAACTAAAAGATGTTAAAGAGAAAAAATCATTTTAAATCAAAACAAAAAACTTTACTTACCCCTGTGAAGCGAGCCAATTGGTCCTTATCGTGATGGTGCAGAAGAGAATCTGAGTTCATAGCAAAAACATGACTCACTTTCTTCGACAACTGAGTCTCAATCTTAGCTCCCATTTGCACCAGCTTTTGCTTCCAAATCTACAATTCACCCAAAGAAAAATAAAATTAAGCAAAATAAAAATGGTGCCAAGTAAATGATTTGAGAGGTTATGGCAACGGTAATGGAGCAGACCTGCAAACGACGAGACTGAACGCCGTTTTCGATTAAGAAAACCACCATCCCAGCGAACATTCCTTGTGGGTCGGGAGAAGGAGCTTTCTGTTTGGTTCGCTTTGGCGCCATTTCTTTTCTTTCGTTTTGCTGGTTGTTCTTTCAGCCTGCTTACGTTACAAGCCCCCCACATTCCACAGAGGACTTTTGTATTTTTTTGCCCTTTTTCCCCCAAAAAGAAAAAGAAAAAGAAAAAGAAAAAAGGAAGAGCTTGGCCTGGTATGTGTGAGCAAAGATCAAAAGCGAGAGCTTCAGCAAGGGTTTGACCTCCGACTGGCTTTATATATTCAATTGGCTTCACGTAGAGCCACGTTATGCTGATTGAGGTCAGCTCGTTACGCCGGGACGCAGGGTTTTGCCATATAAGCTAGCTAATTACGTATTGTATTGTTGAGCACAACCCAACAAGGCCCACTTACATCCTACCTCATTCATCCTGGGCGGGTTGACCGAAGCCCGAAACCACTAAGTCAGCCTATGACCGGCCAAAGGCATGCTCAATTCAACCCAACAAACTGCTTATATAAAGCAATCCTCAATGCATGCATGGTAAGTTTTTACAACACAGCACCTACGTTTTCCATTGCTCACTTCCCTACTAATTTAATCATCGAAGAGGGATTCACCGGCCTAAGGTTGATCCCCCTTTGTGTTCTCCTGCAGGTTATTGTCCTGAGGGCGATATCCACCTATCTTCTTAAAAAGGCCTTACAAGACGTCCTAGCCAGGTGAGCACAGTCGTCGCAACTGATTTTCAGTTCCTTCTCAAAGAAGGACAGCCCTTGCCTTACCTCTTTCTGCAACAGACTTGGAGCTCGGTTGAGCGCCTCTAGAACAGACTTGCTCAGGCGTACCCACTCAACCGGAAAACCCCACTCTTCCTCATCCGGTTTCCTCACCTCGAAGTAACGTTTCTTCTAGTCCTTGTTACTGTCGAGTACTTGGAACGGATTGTGCTGTTTCTTGTGACGACTATACAATATATAAAATCCCCCCTGGAGTTTCATTTTGAATAGGGTCCTTAACACCCCTACATTCGGTACCCATCCCTTATACCTACATATGACTGCAAAGGACACTATGATACGCCAAGAGTTGATCACCAGTTGGCTGGGGGCAATCCCGTAATAATGCAGAACTTCTTTATAGAACCTCGGCGCCGGGATCCTAAAGCCAACCTTAAACGCCGCCTCATAAAAGCATGCACAGTTCCCGTTCTGTGTCACTGTTCCCGACCGCCGGCCCAGTGCCAACGTAGCCACCTTGTATCTTCGGAGCCCACACTCCTCTATTACCACATCTGCCTTGTCCTCATCCTCTGGCCTTAGCTTCTGAGACAAGTACACTGTCGGGTACTTGGAGGCCTCCTCGTTGGCCGGCTTATCCTCTTCCGCCGCCTTGCCCTTCCTCCGCCTGCTAACCCCACCCGTGCTTATGCCAACGACACCGCCCTCGCCCAAGGCCATTCTCTCCGAATGGCTCGCACTCTCTCCGGCATCCGACTCCTCGACGAACGCCCTACCACTATCTACTCTAGACCCGCTAAGACTCCCCTCGCTACTTACCATTTTCTACCATATCAAACAAAATCAAACTTGCTACAGCAAAAAGTCTGTCACTTACCACCGAAGAAATCGATAATAAATCGCTGCAAACTCATCGACCACCTTCTGACGCCTTTCTCACTTCTGGAAAACAAAATAACACAGAGAAAACTGAGAGCAAAAATTTTAAAAGCCAAAAACAATTTCGCAAAAGTGACTGATGGAGTGAGACAATCCTATTTATACCTCATTTGTCAGCCCGCCCTATGTTGACGCGTGGCACCTCGAAACCCTAATCGACCCCACAACCTTTCACCTTACCCTACTTAAAGCCCTTTTGAAATTTTTGCGGACCCACTTGTGCCACGTCTTTTCCACTTCCCGCCCAATTTTATCCCACTCCTACTCTTTCCACTTCACTCGGCTGCACTCCCATCCTTCCCTTCCGTCGTCCACTAGTTCTCAGCCGACACTACATCCTTCAGTCGTCCAACTTTTGTTTCATGACCTCCCTTCACAGCCGTCAAATCGATCACTTTATAATCGCTTTGCTGCCTGGGGGGCACTTGTTGAGTACAACCTAACAAGGCCCATTTACATCCTACCTCATTCATCTTGGGCCGACTGATCGAAACCCGAAACCACTAAGTCAGCCCATGACCGGCCAAAGGCCTGCTCAATTCAGCCCAACAGACTGCCTATATAAAGCAACCCTCAATGCATGCATGGTAAGTTCTTACAACACAACACCTACGTTTTCCATTGCTCACTTCCCTACTAACTTAATCATCGGAGAGGGATCCACCGACCTAAGGCCGATCCCCCTTTGTGTTCTCCTGCAGGTTATTGTCCTGAAGGCGATCCAAGCCACCTGTCTTCTTAAAGAGGCCTTACAAGAAGTGCTCAACACGTATCTATATCTATTATCTATAATCTATCTATAATCTATAGCTAGATCTATAATATATATAAAAGTACGAATATTGTAAAACTTTTGGATGGTCTAAAATACCTTTTTCTTTCTATATATTTCAGAAATGTCTTTGATATTGTTAAGTCAAATTAAAACTCTTCATTTATTTTTTACTAAATATATTTTATATATTTATTAAATGTTGATAATAATTAACAATTTTATTTTCATCATAATTAACTTATTACTATATTATATTGAAGAAAATAATTTAATTATCATCCAATTTTATGCAGTTTAATTTAAAGCTTACTTTATAATTTAATTATCATCCACTTTAATATAGTTTATTTTTCTAAATTTTTTATTTTTTTAAATTTTTTGTTGTTATTTATAACGCGTTGTATCACGTGCAACGCACGTGACAAGGAAACTAGTATAAAATAAAGGTATCAAAAATTGATCCCATCTTAGAAATCTATTTAATCTATCCAAATTCAAAACTAGACTATAATTTTACCCAAAAAAGTAAGGCCCGTTTGATATTGTTTTCGTTTTTTTGTTTTCTGTTGTCATTTTCATATTTTAAAAACAAAACAGGTGAAAATGCGTTTGGCAGAACATTTCTATTTTAAAAAATTTTGAAAATAGACTTCATGTTTAAAAAAAAAGTGAAAGTAGAAGTTTTATGTTGTCAAAGTACTTCTATAATACAGGTGAATAATAACTTTTTAATAGCATCCTCAATACCTAACTAACACATATTTAGGTTTTTTAAATACATTTTCATGGGAAAACAAACAACAAAATTATCTATCCAAACATTTTTTTGTTTTTAAAATAATTGACAGCAGAATGAAAACAAAACAAATTCAAAACAAAAAAGCAGAAATAATACCAAACAACCTATAAACAATCTAAACTCGACTGATCCGAAATCAGATTGATCAAAAACCTAATTAACTTGAAATTCAATAAACTTAAAACCCTATTAAACCGAATACTGATTAACTTGAAATCCAATCGACTAGAGAGATTAACCTAATTAACCCAAAATAATTACCTTGAAATGCCATTTAAGTAATTTTTTGCCTCCTCATCCTCTAACATCAAACTTATTATATAAATTTGATATATATAATAAAAATAATAAGTAATTAAATTGAAATAAAAATACTTCATATTTAAATTTTAATTTTTAAAACTATATAACACTTATATTATGTACGTTATTCTTTATTAGTTAAATTTAACAATATTAATAAATAATAATAAGTTTCAAAAGCAATTTAAAAGAAATAATTAAAAAAATTTACATGAAAACATTTAAGAATAAAAATAACAATCCAAAATAAATGGTCAACATTTGTTCAACATTTACTTTTCCATAAATGGTCCCACATTTATGAGAAGCCTTTTTCAAGCACAATCTAATTTTAATAATTTCTTCCACGACTCCATCTCCCTAGCTGGTTTTTTTCTCTATGGATTATCTTATTAAACTAAAGATTTTATCTTATCAAATTCAAGAGTACTTGAATTTCAATCTTATTCTTATACTTATAATTCATTAGAAATTATAACTCTATACTATAAATAAAGGACTAAAAGGTCAAATTGAGACCTTAATTTAAAAAAAAAATCGTAATTTAGTATCTAATCTTTTAATTTTATCAAATAAGAGTCTCCACTTTCCGATTGAGGTCCCCGATTGAGGTCAGATAGAAGTATGGAACAAAATTTGAACGCGTGCATCTATTACGCACTGTTAAGTTTAACAGTCACGTAAGTTTTTTTATTTTTAGGGGAAAAATTATATTAAAATTCACATTTTAACTTTTTTTAATAATTTTTTTCCAGACACTTTTTGACTTCAAACTTGCCAAACCCAGTTATCGGTGACACCCCACCATCCTGCTACCATTGGCTGCTGCGTCTCAGCGTCAGACTAAACCCTAAAGTATAGTGATCGAAACATCTCTTTGTCTTCTACACAACCATCGGTTTTCTTTTCAAAAACCACTTATTTCTCACGAAAATGGTAAAAACCACAATCTCTAAGTTTCTAGATTTATGGCCACTGACGACTCCTATTCACTTTTTTTAAAGGCAAAATATTTTTTATTGAAGAGAACAAATAAGTAAAAACGGTCTGTAGTAGAAGAACCAAAAAACAAAAACAATCAAAACATAAACAAAGCCTTAAAGAAACAAGAAACCTTCCACTAGAGCTGTCAAAAGTTGACCCGAATCCGATAACCCGACCCAATCGATCTGAACCCGAAACTAACCCGACCTGGTTTGACTAAAAAAAGTAAACGACCCGAACCCGACCGATCTGAAACCCGATTGACCCGTAACCCGATTGACCCAAGAATCTAATCCGAAAGAACCCGACAAACTAATGAAATACTCCCTCTGTCCCTATTTATCTGCCTTCTGCTAGAAGCTTTATTTGTTTCTAGAAACTTTATTTATTCCTTTTTATCTGTCTATATCCCAACATTAATTATTAATTTTTTTAAATTACCTTTTTAAACTACTTTTTTTCTCTCTTAAATAAATATTTTTTCTAAATAGGAGAGAGAATTAAAGAATAAGAGAGATAAGGATAAAATAAGAAAGTCAATGTAAATATCTATGAAATTTTGTACCATAACTACTTTTTTTGCCCTGTATGAAATGATTAATTGTAATAGACAAATAGGGACAGATGGAGTATTTTTATATACCTCATAAACTTTAAATTTAATAAATAAATTTGATAAAGAAAATAAAAATAAATATTTGATAAAATTTTGATCAAAGTGAACTTAAAAAAATATTTTTTCATAATTGTGGTTTTTAAATTTTATTATTACGAATTTATGATTGAATTATATGAATTTATAGAATATTATTACTTAAATTTAATAATATTAATTATGAACATTATTAAGGAAAATTTGAGAATTTACAAAAGGCCATGTTGATTTCATCATTACTGATCAAATCAATAAATAAATTTTTTCATGTGAATGACAATTTTCCATTCTAAGGTGCTGTTTGATAAACTGAAAAAATTAAGTACTGAAAAACAAGTATTGAAAAATTAAGTACTGAATTTGATAAGTACTGAATTTATATATAAAAATGCTTGATAAATAAATGTTGAATATAAATATATTGTTTGAAAACCATAAATGTTGAAGATTTTTAAAACTCATTAATGTTTAAAATAAAGGTAATTTAGTATAAAAGGAAAGTTTTTCAAATTAAAACCATTAATTTTTTCACCATTCAATGATAAGTAAGTCTCCACCTACTTTTTAAATTCAACATTTTTTTGTTGAAAAAAATCTTTTAAGTAATGGCTAGTAAAAGTTATTAAACACGTTGAAAATCTAAAAGTGTTGAAAGTTTTCATTTTCAACGGTTTGAAAATTTTCAAACAGTTTATCAAACAGCCCCTAACTAAGAAAATTTATAAATTACAGTAGTATTAATAAATTACTAATATTCATATCAAACTAGTGAATTATCTATCCAACAAAAAGTATCTAAACATTAAAAATTTGAAATTAAAATTTCAATATATTGTCATATATTTTCTCTTTATAATTTAGTTCTCGTCAAAACAAATAATTTAATGAGAATGTCGAATGTAGTGTGTGTGCAAGTTGTTCTATTATGCAGAAGTAGGTGATGTTAATCACTAATCACTATAAAATATAGTCTATATACAAGTCTTAGAAAGGAAAGAACAAAACAAAGTCATTAGCACTAAGATAATAAGATACTAAGATTAGTGGTTCATGGTGGCCATAACTATATGAATAATGAATTTATTATATATCAATTAGAATTTAGAAATGAATTAGTAAATAATAAAAATTTAAATATTTATTTTATTTAAAACTATAGATAATTTATAGGAAAATTTTTAAAAAAGTTATAAATATTACTAATGTAATTAATGCATTTATAACATTACAAATTTAATTAATTTAATTACAATGTATAATAAATCTAATAAATAATATTTTTGATAAAATCTCTCTTAAGTATTAATTTGTAAAATCAAAACTTTAATTCAATTTAAAATAATCGATAACCCGAATGACTCAAGAGTTCAATAAAAAAAATCGAATCCAAATGATATAAAACCCAAAAAACCTATAACCTGAAAGACCCGATAGTCAAACCCGAAAAACCCGAACCCGAATGACCCGAAACCCGACAAACCAGAGGACAAAACCCGAAAAACCCGAGACCCAAATGACCCGAGACCCGAATGACCCGAAACCCAAATGACCTGAAACCCGAATGACCCGAAACCCGAAATGACCCGAAAATCTCTTTTGATCCAAACTGACCCGACCTGATTAACCCGAACCCGAAACCTACCCGATCAACCCGATTTGACACCTCTACCTTCCACTCATAAGCACGGCAGCAGCACTTCATATCAAAAGACCACTCAAATCACACTGAAAACACCCATCGATAGGTAGCAAAAGACAAAGAAGGGAGCTTCCCTCCATAAACTAAATCAAAAGCCACCGTTTCAATCCCCCCATTTACCCAAAATCAGCTTCCTCTCTTTCCCACAAATTTCCTTCCTCCTTATTGAAAAGCCTAAAGTGCGAGGCTTGAAACTTCTCCTCCTTTGAAACACTTCAGCAACGATAGATTCCTCTCTAGGAAACCAACACCAAGCGATTGGATTTAGTTTACTTCAAAACTATAGAAGGAAAAATAGTAGACTTTGGCGAAAGAAAGAACCACTGCAAGTAAGCTTCATAATATTTTCATTCCACACCAAACACTGAAACAATTTTGTTCTTTTTTGAATAAAAAGAAATTAAAGAAAAAATGTTAAAGAAATCGACGATTTGGTTTGTGAAAGAGAAAATGTTTTTTTGATAAGTGTTTGGAGAAAATGTTTTCATCAATATTAACTGAAAAAGAGGAAGAGAGTTTTCGGTAGAAAGAAAATAGAAGTTAAAAAAAATAGAAAAGAAAAATACTTCTTTTTTGTTTAAAATACCGAATTCAATTGAAATTGAAATAATATTGGATGTTTAAGATTAAATTGGGAAATATAATGGGACATGTGTTAGCATCCCAGTCCATTACGCACTTTCCATCAGGCATGTAAAGCTCGTTAAAACTGACTAGAAGCCTTTAATTGATCAAACTCGATAACGTTAAACCCTTATTTGATAAAATTAAAAGATTGAGTACAAATTGTAATTTTCACGAAAGTTAATTTCTCGATTTTAATTATCTTTTAGCCTAAATAAAGTATCAAAGTTTGAAATTAAAACCATATCTTTTCGTCTAGTTATTATACAGTTTGTTTTATTTTTTTTTTAAAATCTTCTTTTCATTTTTCTATAACAATATTTTCATTTTTATTATATGGTTTGTTTTCATTCAATGTTTATTGTTCTTACCATCCCATTTTATCGATTACCATTTTTTAAACAACCATGCATATACATTAATTTATGATGCATACATGCAAATTCATGGTGCATATTCATTAGATAATACCATGATGAATAATAGTAATAGTAGTAATAGTCATACATAATGAGGTCTAGTTAATATTCTCTATGGTAAAGTGCGTTACAAAATGTTTCGCACGGTGTGCAATGTGTAAGGCATGCTGCGAGATATGCTTGTGTAAGGCGTGCTACGAGATAAGCTTACACTACAGTGACGGTGCTTATCTATAATCTATAATATATATAAAAGTGTGACTTGAGAAAGTACTTTTTATCTATTAAATATCTTTTATTCTTTAACACATTTCAGAAATGTCATTGGATTTGGACTTTACCTTTTACATTGGGCTTTTAAAAAAACTAAATACTTAAACATTGAGTATTAAGATATTTATTTCACTTTAAATATCCATTTTTCTTTAACATATTTCAATACTATACGATTGGATTTTGGTTTTATCTTTTACATTAGGTTTTTAAAAAATAAATAATTAAACATTAATATTTTAAGGACTTTTACTCATTAGTATCTAAGAATGCCATTAGTTTAAATTGGGTTTAAATATTAGGATTTTAAAGGGCTTTTACTCATTAGTATTAAAGAATGGCATCAATTTATATTAGGTTTTACACAATTTTAAAAAATGCACAATTAAGAATTAGAGGTGTAAAATAGACGGGTTAGATAGGTTACAGGTTCAGGTCAAATTGGCCAACAAAAATTTTTGGGTCATTCAAATTTCGGGTCATTCAAGTCAATCGGTTTTGGATTTTTTCGGTTTGACTCTCAAATCTTTCGAGTTTGATCTTTAGTTTTTCGAGTCATTTAGGTTCGAGTTTTTATTTTTCGATTATTTAAATTAGCATGTCGAGTTTTTTGGATCAATCGGTTTCGAATCATTCGGTTCTCGGATTGATCTGGTTTCAGATCAGTTGGGTTTAGGTTGTTCATTTCTTTCAAAAATCAAATCGGATTAGATTAATTTAGGGTTTAAGTTGATTGGACGAATTTCTTAAGTTAGTATAGCGTGTTGTATTACGTGCTATGCACGTAACACTGAGACTAGAGTACTATATATAAAAGTGTGAGTTGGGTTAGTAATTTTTCCCTATCTATTATCCCTTCTTATTCAATATATTTTAAAAATGTCATTGGATCTTATCATTGGGCTTTAATGTGTTTTATATTTACATAAGACATTGAGATTTTTCCATTGGGTTTCGGTTTGTTTTAAATCCACATCAGACCTTCAAATCATATCAAAAAAGTCCATTAAATTTTAATATATTTTGGATTTTTTTTTCAGCTTAATAGATTATAATATTAAAATAGCATATATTTAATAAAATACATAAATATACCATTATTATTTAGATAATAAGCTTAATGTGATTTATTTTGGACACTACTCTTCTAGCTTAAGAAGATAGTCATCATAGACCTGCATGGATTCTATATAAGTGATTAAAAATTTAAAAAAATGTACTATACATAGGCATATTGCTCTTCTGGAATCAGGTTCCCTTCTAAAATAGTGTCACCTACTCTTATAGCTTAAGAAGATAGTCATGATAAGCCTGCCTGGATTTTACATAAGTGATTAAAATTTAAAAAAATGTACTATATATATTATTTAGTATACCCTTTTAAGTGGTGATAATAATAACAATAATTTAGATAAATTATAACTTTGGTAATTTGATTAAATCGTAACTATAAATTTAATGAATATTGAATAAGTATATATCGTTTACTTAGTTTAGTAAAAATAGATTTTATATAAGTGATTAAAAATTTAAAAAAATGTACGATATATATTGTCACGCCCCGACCCACAGGCTCGGCCACACGACAACCGCCGTACCACCTTGAGATGCGTGCCTCGTCAGGCGGGCAACCAAGATGGCACAAGGTTTAAAAATAAAGGATATTCGAGCAATATATGAAAACATACGAAATTATCATAGATAATATAGTTCAAAAATATTTCAAAATGAAGTGTCACATCTTACGATGCTCCATGCAGCGGAAAGTATTATATAAATACATAAATATATATGTAAGATGCAGTAATATTCCGAGCCAAGATACACAAGCAAAAGGGTGGCACCTACAAAGTCGTGTCCACAGTGCCGTACTGGGATCACTGGCCACCAGGACGTCCACCGTCCAAAGTCTGATGATCTGACAACAAAAGTGAATGGGGTGAGTACAATATACTTGTACCCAGTGAGAGACTCGGTTATAAAGACCGATCACCTCAGGCTGGGGATATGAAATAATCCAAAAATCAATTTAATAAACCATTTATTGAAATATAGTAAGTCCCAAACCAAATCAAATATTAAATCAATAATAATATTTCCAAATGGGCTGGCATCTGAAATTGTACCAATAAGGTATACCCGTGCACTGGGTTATCCGCTGGACCGTCAAGGGTTACTTTATACTTTTAAAATATTTTTCTTTACTCTCTGGCCCATTCCCTTGATGTTTGCCTTGCTGTGGTGGAACACAGCATTTGGAGCCCTGGCGAGTTTCTCTACGCGCCTCTCCCAACCAGGCTCGACTCACCATGCCCCTCGATAGGCGGTCCACGGCTGAGTATCACGCATGCTCTCAAACTCGGTCCACGCTCCCGCAAATCGGAGCTCTGAGGAAACCCACTCAATCTCTCATCTCTCAGGGGTATCGTTCCCCAAACAATAATCAATAATATCAATTTATAAAAATATTTGATATTCCTACCCTTTAAATCATTTGTAAACATGGTGTGTGAGGGTGGACAAATCATACCCTAAAACATATATAAACAATTTAATAAAGCATTTATAAAGAAATTTGAAAACGGTTAACCCTCAATGGTCAACCAATATAATCCAAGCCACTCACAAGAGAGGAAAGTTGTATACTCCCCGATTACCCACGAATGCCTTAGCTCAAACTGCTACCGGTCCGAAACTCGTACAATCACGTACCTAAATAATCAAATTAAAGTCTAATTTGATTAATAAAGGCATTCAATCAACAATTAAATCATAAAACAAATCCCATTAAAGGTCTCGGAATAAAATTGGGCAAGTCCGAAATTCAATCGAAACTAAATTGGAGTCAATTGGGGTCAAATGGGGTCTAGGGCTGCAAAATTACCAAAATGCCCCTAATGCTATAGTGTCAAGTCGGCTGGTTGCTCACTCCCGGGCGGGAGTGAGACAAAATGGAAGATAACTCCCAAATTTCATCAGCTCCGGCGCGGGACACGCCAGGTCCGACGCCGGACCTGATTCCAGAACATGGCCGAATCGGCCATGCACCAAATCGAGCTCGATTCGAGTTCGATTCATCACCAATCCGCACCAAAATTGAAACACAACAAGTTAAACACATGATCTATGGATTCACAGCTTCAAGAATGGAATCAAACCATTTAACATGCTTGAATTTTGAATCAAAACATTAAGAGTTGACATTTCTCGGGCAAAACAGAAATCAGAACTTCAATCAACGAATTCTCTTAGCACAGACCATGAAATCAAGCATATAAACTATCAAATTAAATCTTGATGAGTCTAGAACAACATACCAAATTCTCAGCCACAACCCACGGTTGAATCAAAAGATATAGCTCGAAGAACAATCTGTCGCCAAAATTCCAGATTTCTAGATTTGATGATTTTCTTAGAAACTTTGGTGTTTTGATCTTCAAGAAAGCAAAAGAAGTTGGTATTGATGATTGATGAAGTGTTTGAAGAGGGATTCAAGGTTTGATTTCAAGAGAATTGGAAGAGAGAGCTCGGAGGATGAAGAATTGAGAAGAGAATTGAAAATGGGGGTCTTGGGCAGCCGAGACCCCTTATAAAATTAACGGGTCCGGCGTCGGACCTGTCCCTGTCCGGAGCCGGACCCGTCCCTGTCCGGAGCCGGAGTCAACCTTTTCCGAGTTGACTCCGGTCAACTCAGCCCAATTTCCTCGGGTCTCGATTCCAAGTGGGGCCCACATCCCCGGACTTCAATTTTAGGATTTTTAAGCTTGAAATTGAGCTAAATGAAGTTTAAAACATCCATGGGAAGTCAAATCTGATATATTGACAAGACAACAATACATAATTGTACAACTTGACACGTGCGGACTAAGTTCGGGCTTGTCATATATCATTTAGTATACCCTTTAACTGAATATAATAATAATAATAATAATTTAGATAGATTATAACTTTGGTAGTTTGATTAAATCGTAACTACAAATTTAATGGATATTGAGTAAGTATATATCATTTACGTAGTTTAGTAAAAATATAATACTAATTGGTCTATATAATGTACCATTAGTTTGAACTCTGTAAAGCTGCATAAGTCTTTTATAAATCTTCGTGCCGAGGTTTGTCTTCCTTCTCTGTTTTCATTTAAACAAAGTTTCGATTTTGATTTTTGGGCCGATTTAGAATCTTATTTTCTTTTATGGTTTCATGTTTGTAAAGTTAGATCAGTTTTCTATGAATTTTCGTGCCGAGGTTTGTCTTTCTCTCCTTTTTCATCTAAACAAAATTTCGATTTTTCATTTAAACAAATTGGACCTATTTTCATTTAATCAAAATCTTCTTTTCTTAAATAATTTTATTCACTAATTTTACTTTACTTGATTACAGATAATGTCGAAAGCATTGTGAAAATATCTGAAAATTCTGAATCTCTTACTGATTCATCTCTGGAATTGGAATTATCAAAGATTTGTGATCAATCTCCTACCAATTCATCTCCTAAGAAAGTATCAAAAATTCATGATTTACATATATCACAAGAAGAATGGAGTATCAAAGTTATGGTACTTTGAAAAGGGAATTGGGTACATATTCAAATCGTAATGGGAGCGAAAAATTCGTTAGAATGATTTTGGTTGATGACGAGGTAAACATATGCAAAATTTTCTCTTTAATTTAATATTTTTGTTATTAAATTCAATATTTTTTTATTATTTCATATTTTTATATTTTGTTTAATAATTTCTATTAATTTTGTTTTTCTGTTTTGTTCTCTTTTAAGGGCACCCGTATACAAGCAGTGATGTTTAATGTTGTTATGTCAAAATTAATTGACACTTTTGAGAAAGAGAAGACATACATGATTACCAACGGTGTTGTCAAGCAAATTAACTCCTATTTTGTGAATGTCTACCAAAATATCAAATTATCATTAACACAATATACTACTATTAATGAAGCTCCTTCTCTTTATTTCAAAAATATTGTGTTTTATGATTTTATTCGATTAGAGGATGTGGACAGCCGTGAAACCAAATTGATGGTTAAGGGGTGGTTTTTTTTTCATTTTTTGAAATTTATTAATTTGTTTTCATTTTAATAACTACTAACTTTTTTCCCTTTTTAAAAGTTAGAGTCAAGTCAGAAAATACAAAGAAGCAAAAAGGAGCATACACAAAAAATGTGGTATACAAAGAAGTTCTACTTAGGTAAGGATAAAAATTAACAACATTAACACATTTCTTTTCGTCAATTCCTTTAACAAAAAAAAGTACTAATATTTTAATTAAATTTTTCATATGCAGTTGACATCATGAAAAGCATATCAATTCGAAGCGATGATGAAACACATCTTCGAGCAAAGTGTAAATATCCCAATATTGTTGCTTTTCCGATTGCTCTTTCAAAAATCATTGAATAGACATTGCACTTTCATTCCTTTTATATAAGACAATGTCACATTTGAGAAATCAAATCTTACATACATTTCAAACGTATAATTAAAAACTTTTTTCCAACCTTCATATCATGGCAACATAATCTAAACAATCAACAAAACATTACTTTTATGTTTATACACTATAAAATAATTAAATTGAGGGCTGATGACATTCACTTACAAAAAAATCATAACGTGTTTTGCACGTGTCCAAGATACATACTCAAATCGTAATGGGAGCGGAAAATTCTTTAAAATTTTTTGTCTTTAATTTAATATTTCTATTATTATTTCATATTTTTATATTTTCTTTAGTAATTTCTAATAATTTTACTTTCTTTCCTATTTTTTTAAGGGCACCTGTATCAATAATGGGTTAAAACACGTGCAACGCACGTGTCTATAAAACTAGTACTCTATAAACGTATAAAACTTTTTATTAAAAAAAATTGTGAAGTGAATTTTTTTATAAAAACCAATGTTTGTTTATGCGCTAGTAGTTTTTCCTATATCTCTTTGGGAATTAAATTCTTAAATTAAACTAGGTTTCTTGGTGATTGAGTAAATTGATTAACCTTTTCTTATTTGGAGTGAGATTTCGTACAGAAAGTGTGTGCTGTATGGGCTGCCCCGCATGCTACAATCATGTAGGGTGTACACTCATGAGGGGCACATCCTCACCTTGCGAGGGACGCATCACCCATAATGTTATACACTTCACCCTACGCCGCAAGGTGCACTTCCTACATATCACTCCTAGCAAACGACACATTGTCTTCGACTGAGCTGCTCCTATTTGTATTATACAATATTTAATGCTTTACCGGGTGCATTTTTCACTCATTATACTTAGTCGAAAGGCATTCTAATCAAGGTTGTAAATACAGTACCGGATAATATTTCGGTTTTTTTTTTTAAAAAGTTATACGCACAGATTTCGATTATTTCGGTGAATCATTTCAGGTTTTTTGGTTTGATAAAAAATATCTATAATTATTATTAGTACATAGAAAATATATATGAATTCAACATTTTTATACACATGAACTAAAAATAAATCAATTTAGAATTATAATCCATACATTATTTTTCTTAATTTTCAGCATGATTATTGTTCTTTTGGTGTAAAAGATCAGTATTAAAATGAATTATAAAGACAAAAGAAAAGGAGTTGAGGCTGGTAGCGGTGAACTTTTGATTTTGAAAAGAAAGCAGTAGGTCTATAGGTATAGGTATGTATAGAAATATAGAATTTATTTTCTTGTCTTTATTTGAGTCAAGAAAGACTAAATATTATTTAATAAATATTTTTTTAACAAAAAGGTAAAAGACTTGAGAATGGGAATACCGGCCGAAATGCCTTGTTTCACCGAAACATGACGAAACAAATCGAAAAGGCCGAAACTCGTTCGAAACTTTCGGTATCAGCAGCGGTACGAAATGAGCAGTGTACATGTATCGGGTTTTGCTCAGAACGGTGTGTACCGGCCGATATGGCCGGTACCGGTACGAAATTTGTAACCTTGAATTTCTAATATGTATGATACTTAAATGCAGGTGCATCAATTTGCATGAGAAGCGTATCACCCATGTGCTACCTAAACATGAAGTATGCCATTCCTTGGTGCTGCACCAAATGCAAGGCGCATTACCCTTGTGCGGCATCTAGGCACATCATTCCCTTGCTTGTCGCATGAGGAATGTTGTGTGTACTCCTTCGCATACTACTGCGCACACCCGTTGCTCTCTGCGTGGTGGGGGTGGTGGGGAGTAGTGCACACCCCTTACGTGTTTCACTAGGTTGCTTCCTATACCTTCATGTGGTGCATCCTTCCCTTACTTTACACTACCAAGAAATGCTATGCATCCTCGCATGTGCAGAGTGTATTGCACTTGGTATATGCACACTTCATAAGTGTTGCGCCAAAGGTACCTGCATATTGATTCTACACGTTACACCTAAAAGAAGCACACTCCCTCCATGCAGCATCACAGAACGTGTTGCTCCTCTGGCATCTTGCCCCTTTGGTGCTACGCCAAGTGCATTTGTCCTGCCTAAAATGGGTGTCGCACCTAGTGCCAGACGCTGCCCTGTACTGTGTCTCATACCAATGCGCATTATTGATCATGCGCATTTCATCTCTATCGAAAAGATATAAATCGAATTCAATTACTTTGAATACATTTCCCTTAGCCTTCGGGGCTCCGTATTTCTCTACGTAAGGTGTTGGTTAACACTCTACATTAATTTCTTTATTTTAAACAGATTGGAAAATGCTCAATAATTATTACATCTCATATGCTTTAATCATTTGATATTTTTTAGTTCTCTGTAACGTTGTTGTTTATCCCTTTGCTTATGATTACTATGCATAAGAACTTCTTATTTTAAAGATTCTCATGTAAAGGGCAAAATGTAGACACTAATGATCGGAAATTTTTTGTAAGAGTACGAAATCAAGTAATATAACTTGGAGTATTCCAAGGTGTCGAATCCATGAGGACTTGTGAATTACTAAATCTTAATTCTAGTAGAGTTTAATAAAATAAGAAAGCTAATTCTAACGAAAGCAGGAATTAATTAAGTAAAAACAAGATACTATAATCTAATTAAAAGAACAATGGCAAATAATTAAAGATTATAATCTAATCTAATTAACAAAAAGAACAATGGTAAATAATTAAAGAGAAAATCAGTATTAAAAGTGTTAAGGTTTAGGCTTCTCTTCTAGGTATTTAATTTAATTATATATAAATTTAGTCAACATGGCTAAAATAACAATCACTAATCTACTTAGGAGCCCTCTTAGATCATTCTAAACTTTCCTAACTAAGTGATTACCACATCTTAGTGCATAAACTAATTACCTAAGAACATTAAGAACCTAGTATTTATAATTAAATCAGGTTCTTCCGAATCTAATTCAATTATGGTTATCACAATAAATTGAATTACTTTTGTATCCAATTAGATTGCGTCTATTTTCTTAGAGCTCGAATTATACTTCATCCCTCAGTACTTCATACAATTCCAAAGACCTATTATATGGTGATCAGGTATATAACGGAATTAAGTACAAAGAAAATAAATTTAACCCCCAAGAAAACCAATTCATACAATAATTAAATTAAAATCCCTAGAATCGCCAACAAGAGATTTAACTACTAAAAGAAAATATAGTAAAGAAAAAAAATGCATTGAAAAAAAATATGATAAAGTCTAAGATTCAAAATCCAAGACATTCTTGGAGAACCTTAAAGTGTCTATTTATACTAGTAGTAACTAAATTACATAAGATTACTTGAAAGTTAAGTAGAGCTAATCCCAATTAAACTAGGACTCTTTGACCACGTCATCGAATCCTTATAGCTAGCACCACATATTTGTTTTCTTAGCCCTCAATTTCAGCACGTCTTATATATATTAAATTGTCCATGACTTGCACCACGTGATCTTTCTCATCTTAACTAACACAAGCAGGCTACGTGGCAACATCATGGGTTGGATTCCTTGTTTGCTCCACAAATAGGTGACGCTTGATGGCTGACTTTTGCATGGCTCATATTGTTTTCCTTCATTCATGAGCAACGTGCCATAATATGGTTCAAATCAAAGTTGGCTTATTCCACATTTCAAAGCTCTATTATCTAATATTTCCAGTTGCCACAATTTAGCCCTTTAAAGCTTCTATTCACCTTAATTCCTCACCTACAAGCAAATAAACCAAACATGAGAGAATATCATGAATTATATATAAATCTAGCCATAAAAGTATTAAAATATAATCCAAATCAACCACTAAATATACACTAAATATGGCCTTATCAACTAAATTTTGGCTACCAATTTATACATGCACGTGAAATCGACCTAAGATGTGTGGTAGGGTCGCGGATCAACCTCACTTTTGGGATGTGCAATATAGTTGGCTTGGTGGCTCAGACTAAAAGGTAGTCAAAAGGTTCCTCTTGACATTTTCTTGAGCGAGAGTGATGTTTCCTACTCTTTTCCTCAAACTTTCACATTAAAGATTCCCTTAATCAAAGAGTCAATGATTCTTGATTGACTCCACACTACCCTAATTATTCATAAATTACTCCTCTATAATTATCCATAAATTACAAGTTGCACAGAATTACCTTATGAATACCTCTTCTATGAGGATAAAAAGAATTCTCAAGGATAGAAGAAATCACCTTGAAATCATCCAAAAATAATTCCAGTAAACCGTAAGCCTACTCTCTCTCAATAGAATACCCATATTTCCTGATCATCCCCTCCACCAGCCACCACCACACTTATCGCTCAAGATCTGCTCCAGTCTTCCTCTTAGCTACCCCTTGCACTTCCCCTCTGATTGTTTGTGGTGTCTCTTCACTATTGTCAAGAGAATCCTTTGCAAGTTATGAATAGGCTTCCCTTGTTCACTTGTAAAAATATCACAAATCTCAAAATTCATCAATAATTGTATCTTTTTTGTCTTTTTTTAGTAATAATATTCTCTCAGTTTCCTTCTCTTATCTCTATCTTTTCTATTTTCACTACAAGAAAACATGCGTTTTGCTACACATTTTTGCAACACAAAATCACCGAAATGTGTCACAAATCATGATCTGTGACACAATTTGCGATGTATTAAAAAAGGTTACATTTTCGCTCGTCGCTAATATTTGCAACATTTTTTTAGAGTGTGTCGCAAAGTTTTGAGACAAAAGCAAAAGAAAGTTGCAAAACTTATCACAACTTATGGAACCCTCGAGACGATATTTGCAATATATTTTGTGACCATTGCGACACATTATTTTATCTCACAAAGTTTATCGCACAACAAACGAGAATGAGACGCCATTATGCGACACTAATTGCAACAACAGTCTGCGACAACACCTATAAATCGCATATATTATCCCAAAATAAGTAAGGAAGAGACGACGTATTATGGGACCAATTGCGACATAGTTTGCAACTTTTTTGGTCATATTTTGCAACAATAACTGCGACACATTTTGCAAATTGTTGCCACACTTTTTTGCATTTTTGCCATTTTCAATTTTTTTTAATTTGCAACGTTCTACGACACATCTGTGATTGTTTGCAACAATATTTGCAATAATTTTTGGGATATTTTGCAACTCAATTATAAAATTAAAAAAATAAATACTTTTACTAATTATTTTATTTTCTTAATTAATTATTAATTAATATTATAATATGATATAAAATTATAAAATGATAATTAATTTATAATATATATTATATAAGCTAATATTTAAAAGCACACAAATATGGAATTAATAATTATTTATTAAAATATAGAAAGTAGAAATGTTGCAACATAATAATATCCAAGACAATAATCCTAATTATTACATTTAATTATTTATTAAAATATAGGGCGATATGTGAAGCTCTTTTGATTCAGTCATAAACCCAAATCCTGCAATCCCAAACTAATCTTCAATCACCAAGAAAAGAAAAACAGGGTCAAAGCAGAAATAAAAAAAAACATATATATAGAGAAAAAGAACAAACAAAACGCAAAAAGAAATATGGAAAGAAATAAACATACCTCAAAATGTATCACCTTTTAGGATTTGACTGAAAGGTATCGGCCTTTAAAACGCACAGATTAATAGAAAGAAAGGAAAGAAACGGACGGAAAGGGGAAGATCAGGGAGTAGAGAGTGGGGAGAAGTTGGGAGCAGAATTATTATTATTGACTGATTTAAGGTTTGAGATGAAGGGGAATTGGAGAGAACGGGAAAGGGGAAATCGAAGAAAGAGAATTTAGAAATTGGAAAAAGCAAAATTGAAGGAAGAAAGAAATGAGGGTTAAAATAGAAGTAGAGATGGCAAAATGAGCGGGCGGCACGGAGCCCAGCACGGCCCAATCCAATATGCACGGCCCATATCATTTCTTTAGTGGACCATGCCAGCACGACCCATTAGTCATGGACGGGCTGGGCAGCCTTTTGGTGGCACATGGGTTAACACGGCACGATCCACCAAAATAGCCCAGCACGGCACAGCCCACGTGCTAGCACGGCACGACCCATGTGCCTATTTGGGCCAACCTTTTTTTAATGTAACTTTAAATTATATTAATAATATATCAATTATATAATTATTATTCATTGTTATTTTAAAATGAAAAAAATTAAAATTATAGTTTTAGTGCATGTGGGAGAGTTCTCGATGATAGAAGCAGCAGATTGGCACCAAAGACCCTTGAGATGTGTATTTTTTTGAAAGATTGGCTGGATGCAGAATCTCGTTTACAAAATAGACAAAACCAAGAGGAATTTTCGAACGAAATGAATAAATTTGATTTTTTTTAACTTTTTTAGGTGATAGACTTTCTTTAGCTTATAATCTCAATTAGTATTTGTAAATTTTTATTCTTTATAGTGAATAATGTTTCCCTTTCCCCTTAGATGTAGGCATTTTAAGCTGAATCACGTCAATTTTTGTGTTGAAATTTATCATTCTTAATCCAATAATAATCAGTGTTAAAGAAGTAAAATCTAGTAAAAATAAAAAAGATTAACAAAATTAACATTTAATAAAAAATCATTAGCCCATGTGCCAGCCCAGTGTGATCCATGTGCTGGCACGGCACGATTTATATGGACTACAGGCTGGGTTGGGCTTAACTTTTAAAAGATATGGATTGGCACGACATGACCCATATTTTTTTTGGGCCAGCACGACCCAGCCCACAATTTTATGAGCGGCCTAACTTTTTAGGCCATGCCAGCCCAGCCCGCCCACATTGCCATATCTAAATAGAAGGAAGCGAATGGAAATATGCAAATTGAAGAGAAAAGGGTTAAAAGTCGAAGAGAGAAAAAGGGAAATAAAGAACATGATATTAAAATATTAAAGAAACTAAACATGTAGCAGAAAAAAAAAAGTGCTCAATTTAAAATATTGTTGACCGCCTAAATTAAATTAAATTTTCATTTTGTGACACAGTTTGTGACAACTCATTATTGGAAAAATGTCGTAGTGTGATGTAAAATATGTTCCAAAATTGGATTAAAATTTTGAATTTTCTTAATCGGGAGAAAAATCTTAAGACTATACAAAAGATATTGAGATAAGTCACAATAAGTCACAAATATATTAAATTTGCGACATATATTGTGACTCATTTTACAACGCTGATTATTTTTTCTCCATTTTCGAGGGTTATAGTTGATATAAATTTAATCCTACCGTTGGATTATAAGTTAACTATGTATGGATTAACCATATAAATTTTAATATTGATTTGATAGAAGACTTAGGCTAAATTGACTTGAAAATTTGTAAACCGTTAAAGTCATAATAATGTAATTAAACACAAACATCTTTTAATTTCATCTTTCCATTAAGCGAAACTTGATAAAAATGAATCTACTACACATTTAGAACATAATCAATGGTTAGATTACTGAAATGGATACTTTTAGTACATGTACACACTTAACGAATTAGGTTACTTAGGCTATAGAAGTTTGATTAACCCTAAAGTAGTTCTATGTTGTATGTACCTTCAATAGTCAATCTGACCGTTGGATTAAAAATTTTACCATTGGATATTAAGAATATGATCAAACTAATATCTATTTAAGTTTTGAGGTTAATCGGATATACATACAAGGTATTATCCGAGGTATAAGTATATGGTAAGAAGTTAGTTTCAAGATTTGCAACGATTTTTGCGACACATGAGCAATTAGGGATGCTATTTGCGATGCCCTGCAACAACAACAGTTGGTTTCGATTTGCAATTTTGCAACTAATTGAGACATTTTGCAACTGAATACGGCACTTTGCAACTTAATGTAACACTACGATTAGAAACTCAGGCAGTTGTTTCTAGCACAATAGGAGAATATGGAATGTTTGCAACACATTGCGACAAATTGTGACAATATATGACCATTTTGCAACACATTGCGACTTTTACAATGGCTGAGAGGTTGTAAATTGATATATATTTACTTAATGGTAATAATATAAATAATGTTTAAAAAATTAAAGGTGATACAGTAAAATACATATTCGATTAAAATATAAAAGTTATTTCAAAATTAATTAAAGATACAAAAGATGATTAAATAAATTATGTAATAGATATTTAAATAATGAAAAATACATTACAATTAATTTTAAAATGATTATCCCTCTTCATCTTCATTTTCATTGTCCTCCATATCTTCATTTTCGTTGTCTTCTGCTTCATCTGTTTCTTCTTCTTCTTCTTCTTCCATCACAGTTGAAAGAATTGGCTGACGACCTTGTGGTGTGAAGTCCACGAAATCGGATAAGTCAACAAAGAGACCTATACCGTTCATATTATCATGTAACGGGGGCAGAACATCAAAATTAGTCATAGGGGGCGTGACTTTAACTTCATTCATCTGGTATGGTGGGATGTCCTTTTCTTCCCATTGTGCCTTGATCGTTCTTCTTGCTTTTATTTTGCATACGTTCACCCAATCAACTTTGTCTCGTTTCAAGCTTGGATACTCAGAATAATACACTTGGATTGCTTGTTGTGTTAAGATGAAAAGGTTATATTTTTTGTAAAATTGCTTCCTATTAATGGCCACCATGCCATACTTGCGGTGAACCTTCATTCCACATATGGGATCAAATCATCAACACTTGAAGAGGACAACAACTTCAACGAGGTGCTTGCGAACTCCAACTGAATTATTTCTTCCAACAAACCATAAAAATCACCACTAGAGCTTTGCACACATACACCACTATTCATTGTAGACTTATTTTCCCCATGTTTAAGTGTATGGAAGTTAAACCCATTGATGAAATAACCTGACCATGTTCTGACTTGACCAGCTGGACCTCATGCAAGGGTTAGCAACAACGATTTATTATTAATGTTATTTGTTGGGTTTAGAACCTAATCAAATGAAACACCGAATACAAAGGTTAGTTAAATAGTCAAGAATACTAATTAATTAAAATAGGGTAAGGTAGTAATAAGAAACAAATCGATAAGAATACTTATAAAATTGGTAAACCATTCGGCAAAATGTTGGTCGACCATGTTTTCAAGCAACTTGGGGTCTAAGTCTTGAAGGTGCTGAACATACATACGGCAATAATAATAAAAATAAAAAGATGTTACAGTTATTATTGTTAAATAACATATATACTCAATTGAACTTATACATGAACCACAAATAACACTACACATATATACTGGAAAATTTCTTGTGCTTCTTCACAGTTTCGCAAGATGTATGTATGCGCTGCGTGCAACTCTTCTTGCGATAGCCACTGTTAAACTCCTTTTTATTGCTTAATTTGGGACTTAAGATCATTCCTCTTTCTCCTATTTTAATGCTAGAAGGCTTAAGTTAGTTCACTTTTGCCTTGTAGGTGTACTTAAAAGGAAGAATGAAGTTTGAACTAAAAAAGAACAATTTCCATGCTGAAGTGAACGAACCTGCAGACCCATCGACGGGTCACAATGTAGACGTTGACGACTGCTCGATTAATGGACAAGGCACACCTCCCTCAGTATAGCCGTCGACGGGTAACTCCTTAGCCGTCGACGGATAAGCTACTCAATGACTATAATTCTGGAATCCAAAGCAACCATCCACGGATTGAAGGTGGACGTCCACGGCCAAAACTTCCAGGGAATCCCCAATGTTAGACGTCAGCGTCCCTCAGCATAGCCGTCGACGGTTAGAAATCTCTGACTTCGAGAACAAAAAGGCTAATCACACATCCGTCGACGTCTAGAATTATACGCATTGACGGATCAATCGAGCTGGGGAAAATATGAAGAAAATATGCCTATCCGTCGACGTGTAGCCATCCAGACGTCGACGGCCAAGCAGGTCAAAATGGTGGCAGGTCCACTTGAGTGCTTTCACTTCAATATCAATCTTTGGGGAACAGGTCCCGTGGATTCAGTTGAAAAGGGGCATGGGAAAATCTCCAACTTCCTCAAACTTGGTCTCCCTCTTTCCTTTGTAGTCTCTACTTGATTTTATTTTATTCTTAGGATTTCTTTTCTTGTCTCTTAGATAGAGAGAGACTCTAGGAGTGAGAAAGGACTTTTGTTGAGCTTGTAAGAGGGAGAAGAGGTAACTTAGTTTGATGTTTTTTTGTCTTAGTTTTTCTGGGTTCCTTTCTCTTGTAATTCGTTTTACATTTTCCATTTGTAGTTAACTCTCTATTACTCCAATCTATTATAAGATTCAGTTATTTTGATCTTCATTTGTGAGATTCTTGCTCTTGTCATTGATTGTTCTTCTTTCTCTTGTGTTTGAAAGATGATGATTATGTTTGTTATCTTGTCTTTTGGGTTGCTTAGTTAATTAGTTGCAAATGATTGATTGAGTAGCTTATTAGCATGCTAATCTTTGAACTCCAATGCTAGAGTTTGGTGAGTTCTTAGAACTTAAGTAGCAATAGGATGTTTTTACATTCAAAGAGATTTGAAGATGCAATTTGAATAATGAATGCTAGGTTTGTTATTGATTGTTGTTAGCTTTTATCTTTCCATAGCTTATTGCTCTTCTAGGCTTGAATTTGGATTGCTAGGATTTAAGTTAGCCATAAGAGGAAGGATTAATTGTGAACTTAGATTCATGGTTAATCAACATTAGGAAAGATCCATGGATTTGAAGCTGGTTTCTAATCCATGGGGTTAACCAATTGATGGGTAGAATGTTTGGTTAGTGAATCAATGATCAAGTGCTAGGTCAAAAGATTGATCATATAATAAATTGGAGGCTTTATTTCATTATGCATTGCATTGTTATTGCCATTTTGATAACTCATTGCTTATCATTTTCAACACCAATACAAAACCCCCCTTTTTGAATTCTTGTTTAGTTTGATGTATGCTTAGTAAGTAGTGTGAAATCAATTAGCATTCCTCGTGGGATCAATCCTTACTTACCCTGCTGCATAGTAGATTAGTAAGGTTAATTTTGTTGTGTTGCAACGCGCAACAGCCACCTTTCAGTTACTCGGCCTTGACCTCGACCAGGATGATTGAAAATAGAATAAGTGGAAGGTTCTTATCAACACCCTTTTCATTTCTTCTGGCTCTCACTCTTTTGTAATGTGGAGCATTTCTTTCAAAAAAATGATTTGCAAAGAATGACATTTCCTCAACAATGTAAGCTTCACATACTGAACCTTCCACATGGGCTTTATTCTTCATTTTCTTTTTTAATTCATGTAAGAACCTAGCATGCACATACAATTCCACTTAATCTAGTATATGTATACAAACAAATATATAAAGCGTAAACAAGTGTTAAAAGGTTATCTTTCGAATGGATACATCCATCTATATTGAACAGGACCTCTAATTAGAGCTTCGTATGGCAAGTGAACAAGTAGATACTCCATAAAATCAAAGAAAGCCGGACGAAAAATTTTCTCCAAGTTGCACAACATGATGGCCACTTTTTTCTCTAGATCCTGAAGCTTTTCCAAATCAAGCAATTCAAAGCATATGATCTGAAAGAATAAACTCACTTTAGTCAATGTAGCCTATATGAAATCTAGCAATATTTCTCTGAAGGCAACTGGAATCAGCCTCTGCATGAACACATGACAATCGTGACTTTTCATCCCTCTCAATCGACATTCACTAATGTCAACACATCTACAAAGATTTGAAGTATAGCCATCTGGATGCCTCAAAAACTTCACCCAATTGCAAATCTTGACTTTTTCATCTTTCGTCAACATGTACTTTGCTTTTGGTTTACATGACACTGCACTATCAACAGGAACATCGATTTCTCGACGATCGAAAAGAATGTGAAGATCTTTTCGAGCATTCAAATTATCTTTACTTTTTTAGGTACATCGAATACGGTGTCCATGACATTGTCAAATACATTTTTCTCTATGTGCATGACATCAAGATTATGCCGGATCATGTTAGTCTTCTAATATGGTAACTCCCAAAAAATACTTTTTTTTGTCCACTTATAATTGTTGCCATATTGAGGGGTATTGCCTCGAAGGTCCTCCACATCAGTTCTATATTGTGACACACGATTCCAAATCTCATCCTCCATCAATCTTGATGGTGGACTACTCTTCTCTACTTTAACTCGAATGAAAGCTGACTTATCCTTTCTATATGAATGATTCCTCGGTAAAAATTGTAGCATTCCATAAGCTGGGAAATCATTAACTATCCACATAAGTGTAGCTTTCATGTTAAATATTTAACCCGTGTTGACATCATAAGTCTTAGTACCAATCTCCCACTAATGCTTCAACTCCTCAATCAATGGCTGCATGAAAACATCTATCTTCTTCTTTGGATTTCTAGGCCCAGGACATATTAAAGATAAGAACATATAAGGGCTCTTTATGCACAAGCCTAGAGGAAGATTATAAAGAGTAAGAACATATCACTAATCATCACTACAAAAAAATTACGATATACTTACACCTACATATACTGACGATCATAGTTATCACTATAACAAATCTATACTGACGGATTTTACTACCCGTCAGATAGGAGCATGGAATTAGATATCGATATCCATATCGATATCGCACCCTCAAAATTACGGATATATCGACGGATATATCGCAAAATTTATCGATATCGTAAAAAAGTGGTAAAAAATGATATAAAATCACGGATATTTATAGTAAACGTTGGAATTTTGAAATGAAATTTTACCCTATGTTTATTTACATATTTTTACATATTTTAGAGTCATAATATCTTAATTAAAGTATATTTAGATGTGTGATTAATGTATTGCTAATTATTTAAATAGGCGAAAACGTATGAAATATAGTTAAAAAAGACAACCAAGCATATTTGTGACATATTTATATCCAACAACATCAAATATTACAAAGTTTAACTGATAATATAAAGTTTCCAACCTCATTTAATACCACATTGAGTTTCTTGGAGGCTCAAAAGTATTAACCTGACTTCCATCGGTAGGCTGAATATAGCAGCAATATTCATGCCAAGTCATGGTATTCCTATAATTATTTACATCATTGTGCACATGGGCATAATAATCAATTGTACTAGCTACCGAAAGATTTTCAAGGCGAGGAAGTGACCATAATTCACCTGTGGTTGTGCTGATTGATCATCATGAAAAGTTTGTTGTTCATGGGAATAATCTGACGGATACTAACCTAATGAATATGATGCTCTATAATTATATTCTCCATATCTATCATCAATCCAATTTCCAAAATTTGATTCCATTGGTGCATTATAACCGACTGAACTTTGTTCTGTGATTATGCTGATGGAGCCAAAATCATCAGCAAGATTACCCATAGTTTCCCCCCCCCCCCTTTTCCTTTAGCTCCATGCCCAGCTTTGCAAGACCCATGGTCCTCATCTTGTGTAGCATGTGAAAAAGTTGCCTTACCGGTAAAAGGACTCAATGGTGTATAATGATCACTGTCATATGAAAAATCATACATTGGAGCATATTCTGTACCTCTTTCTCCACCCCCACCTTGAGTCCCTGTTGTTGTAGTCCTTTCCCCACTTTTTCCATCATCATCATCATCATCATCATCATCATCATCATCATCATCATCATCATCATCATCATCATCATCATCATCATCATCATCATCACCATCATCATCATCATCATCATCATCTTGATTCATTAAATGACCTTCGAATCCAGGTGGAGGACCGATGGTGTCATCTGATGAAGAATCTAAGCCAACCTCTTCGGACATCACTCTATCAACATCAATCCCAAATTCTTGAGCATGACTGCTGATCTCAGGATTAGGCTTCATATCACAACCATCTAAATATGTAGGCCTAATCCATTGAAAAAGATGATATTCATCTTCATCACCAATTTCAATAGTAACATTAAGAAGATTCAATGGATCTAGCACTGACATCTCATCTTGTGCAGCTTCCATATCTCTAACTCGTAGTTTCATGTTATAGTAACAACACACGAGATTTTGTAGAGTTCTATGGGCTAATCGATTACGTTGCTTTGTGTGCATTAAAGCAAATGTGCTCCAATTTCTTTCACAAGCTAAAGATGAAACAGTTTGAGATAATATCTGCATAGCCAATTTACGCAGTATTGGTGCACTTTCCCTGTATAACTCCCACCAATCAACTACATAAAAAAGCAAAGAATATTTTACATTGAATGACTCGTAGTAATAATAATTTTTCAAGAAAAAATAGAGAATTAATCAACTTTGTAATTGTATTTATACCGGGTTTCATGATCGCCCTTGAACTTCGTGCACATGCTTCCCTTCTAGCTTCTCTAAACAACATTATCTTTACAAAAAGAAAATTTTATTTAGGAAATTATAAATTTTCAAAATAAGATAATAAAGATGAATCTTATCTCACCTCATTTCCAAATTGATTTTGTCTAGTTGACTGAGGATCTAAAACTTGAAAAACTTGATGAATGGCATTTAAGAAGTAAGGATCACCTCCAATATCAAATTTGTAACGATATTTCGGATTTAAGAAATGAGTTGTAATCATATAGCAATCAATTTACTTCAATTACACAAATTCCATTTAATAAGAAATTTACTTAGGAGGTCAATAGTTCACTAGGTTGGGGTTGAAGTCCACTCGTACACTTTGTTTTTTTCTTTTAGTAATAATGGATTACTTATCCTATCTCAAATAGTAGAATATACTATTTTTCTTTTATCCCAATAATGGATAACTTAACTTGCCTCTAGCAAAAGCATCACGTACAACATTATTCCATGGAATTATTACAATTTTTTTACTTAGTTGATTTGTGACCATGAATTAAAAGGTAAACCCCAAAACAAATTCACTCAGATATAATGGTGAAGAATGGAAAAAAAAAAAGGAAACTAAAAATTTCAATGCTCCTTAGATTAAGAATGGTGATTTATAAGAAAATTTCAAGAGTTGTGTAGAACTTTTTGTAAAAATATTAGCATAAAAAAAAGTATATACAATAATTTATAAAGTGCTATATTTTTTTCTGCTTCCAAAGTTACTATTTAAGTTTAATGTTGCATTCACTAAGTTTTTACCATTAAGTAACTACAAGTCAAATGCACGATGTAATAAAGAGATATTCCCATTAATATTTTAAGAATAAGAAAAAATCCAAGTGTGGAGCGCCTTTTTTAATATTTAGGACATCAACTTTGAATTTTACTTAAGTGAATCCTGCAATATAAGAAAGCGATTGAATTTGACACTTACGCTTGAGCTTTTTGTTTCCACCACAGGTCAAACAATTTTTCATTTGAGTCGAGCACCTAAGTATTTCAAATTGGTTTACCATTTGGACCGAATTACAAAATTAAACTAGACATTTTAACTGATATTTTAAATATCGCAATATATATCGCGTATATATGAATATACCGACGGATATCCTGTGGTTTGAAGACCACCGGAAAATATCGCAGTATCCATATCGATTACGGATATATCGATGGATATATCGATGTATCGACGGATATTGAATTCCATGGATACGAGTTGTCTAATACTAACGGAACTACACAGTCGTTAATATAGAAGAACTTATACCAATGGCATAATCCTATGCCGTAAGTATAGCCCTGCCATATACTTACATTAATTATACTTCTATCAGACTAACTTATATCTATATTAACACTATCAACCCATCCGTTGGAATGGGCATAGTGTAACTTCAGTGGACTTATTCTCCCTCCTCCCCTACACCCTCGGCCCCACACTGTAATACCCCAATCCCACATCGTCAGGATGTGGGATTTCAATGTAATATATATAGTGAGACCCAAACCCAATACTGTGAGGTGCCTTTTGAATGGGACAAAACCGTGAGGCTTCGGGCACCTCACAGATTGGGTGAGGTCTCCATAATTGGTATCAGAGCAAGCACCAGGAGGGCTGGGAACTAAGTGCTACATCACGTGAGTGCGGTGGGAGCCACCTCTAGAATCCCAACGCTTGGTCTGGTCCTAGATCTGTGTGTGTTAAGCTTGCAGGGGACATCAAACCTTTAAGGGGGTGTGATTGTAATACCCCAATCCCACATCGTCAGGATGTGGAATTTCAATGTGATATATATTGTGGAGACCCGGCCCAACCTGTGAGGTATTATCCACTTTGGCCCGAAGCCTCACGGTTTTGTCCCACTCAAACGGCAGTGAGGCACCTTTTGAGTGGGACAAAACCGTGAGGCTTCGGGCCAAAGCGGACAATACCTCATAGGTTGGGCCGGGTCTCCACAATATATATCACATTGAAATCCCACATCCTGACGATGTGGGATTAGGGTATTACACACACGGCCACCCCCTCCCCCAAAACAAAAAAACTCCAAAAATGTTTTCCTTTTGGCACTTCCTCATTTTGTGGTATGCCCTAACAATCTTTATTTTCCCCAAAATCGTAAAATATCTCTTCATCTTCATTTGTTCCTTCACCTTCGTGTTTTAATCTCTCTCTCTCTTCATATTTTAATTTTCGTCATTGGTTGTAGCTTTAAAGCCACGAATCATCATGGCAATGTGTAGATTTCAACGAAGAAAGCAGAAGTGCAGTGAGTTGCAATCTACCATTGTTGTGCTTTGGTTTCCTCTTAGGCTTTCCATTCTCTCTCTTTGTGTGAAAATGAGAAGCTAAATCACAAAATCTCTCATCTAAAAGTAAAAAAACTAAGATTTTTCTTTTCATTAGAACAATTGCTTGTTTAATCATTTGGGTTTCTTTAAAAAACTTTCCAATTTTTAGGGTTTTGAGAAAAATCCTAAAAAAGGAAAAGGATGTTGTAGAGAGGTACTAAGCACTTATTGCTCGGTCTTCCTCTGATTGAAAAGGTATTTTGGTTAAGAGCTTTGATTCTCCATTTTATTCTTTTAATCAGTATTTTTTTTGTTTCAATTTGTTCTATGATTGTTCTATAATTTGTAATTAGTTTTCTGGGTCTAACGTGAATAGCTGAACCCATCTCTCACATCTTTATGTAAGTTTCCTGTTCTTTCTTTTCTCTTTTGTTTCTTGCTTTTTATTACTATCATATTTTATCTGGCAGTCAACTAAAACTGAAGATCTTTGCTTTGCTTTTGTTTTTAATATATCTACTACTATATAAGAATTTTAGACGATAGTTACAGGCTTAGTTGCTTATAGACTATCAGAACATGGTAGAGATTTTGTAAGATAGTGCTTCTGATTTGAGGTAAGGATTTAATTTGAGTGCCAAATAACACTTTCCTTTCTATTCTTTGTTAAAAGCTAGATTGAATGTTTGTTAGTAAGAAAAGATGGCTGATGAGTTTGTTAGAGTTAAAAATCCCACTCATGTAGCAATACTTGATTGTTTATCTTCTGTGATCAAAAAGCACTAAGAATAAAGGATTTGATTAGAAGCAATTTCAATTACTTTATGGGCTTTTTATCGAATGTGACACTTAGATAATATCAAATTAGTTTTCTCCATATGCTCTGTTTGTGCAATGTCTTATTATGTTGAGGTACGTGGCTAAAGAAGTCTTATTATGTTTGTGCAATATCTTAGCATGTAACATGTGAACTTTGAGACATTTGGAAGTCATTGAGCATTTCTCTAGTTTCCTTTTTTCATGGTACGAAAAGTTTAAGCAATCCAAAAAGGAAGAGAGGTTTGAAGAAAAGGGAGAGAAAGACATGGTTAAATGGTAAAATAGTCTCATTAGTTGTACTAAAATATTGGCCTCTTTAGCAAAGGTGGGATTACAATGTGAACAAAGTTTACGTTTTGTATATGGATTGTGTCTTGTAGTATGTATTATTGTTCTTGCCCTCTCAATTTCTAAACCTTTTCGAAAACCGGTGCTTGGAGTTTGAATCGCCATTAGATATTCCAAGTTGTGACATGTTGCCTGCTTCTTTTTTTTAGATTTGTATACACTCTAAGAAAGTGTTCTAAAAAGAAAAGTTATATTTAGGAAGATGTTGACTCCAGACTTATATGATCGGTTGATATTGATCTTGCTATTTCATCTATGTTGTCTTCCGTTCATCTAGTAAAATGACACTATTGTTTGTCTTTTCAAAGAATGGATTATGTGATTTCATTTATGAGTTTAAATTTTGAACTGCAGGTCTTTCTTTAGCAGCTATACTTCAACAAATGGTGTACATTATGCAGCAAATGTTGTTGAGCGGAATGGGGTGAGTAATATCTGTAGCTGTAAGATGTCCTTGTATTTTTATGGAACTTGCTTTATATTCTCTTTTCTTTTCTACCCGCCCCTGTAATTTCCCTTGTGAGATCATTGATCATCATAATGGTGAGTAAAATCCTTGTTTAGAAAGAAAAATTGACTGTAATATCCTTGTGAAAATAACTTAAAAAGCTTTTTTTCTGTTAATTTTATTTTATGGTTCCTGTGCATTGAAGAAATGGCTATTCATTTCTGATGAAAAGTTGTAGATTTGACGTGAGAATCTTGTGACTCTATTATCCTTACAAGGTGCTCAGAAGACACTTATTATGCAAGAGTTTCCAGAATATGGAGTTGAGAAATTGTTGTTGGATAAGGAATGTTTGGCAGCCTGTAATGAAGTAGTATTTTTGTATGACAAGTAACCATTAAACTATATTCTATTTGTCATCAGGGATATGCTAAAATCTTGCTTATAGACATGGTTAATTATAAACCTATTTCAATTAGCATTTTAGTGGGTTTTAATGTTCCTTGTTACTCATCCTAGTTTTCCCTTAAATGGCTGTTTCTATATTATACCTGTGGATAATCTGGAAATTGAATATTAGTCAATGACTCAAAAGGGCTGTGGAAATCTATGGATTTTTTAGTAAATGGTCATGCATCTTACATAGCATAAAACTATCTCATTTTTAATCCATCTCTATGCATCTTCATGTCCTTTTTCCTTTTAAGATAATTGTAAATTGTATATCTTGTTTAATTACCTTTCATTTATTTCATATTTTTTACTATCAAAATAAGAAAAATAATGTGGCACTTTATCATTTCATTTGCAGGATTTGTGTTTAGGAAGATGGGATGACTGGCAATTTGGTATTGATGATTTATTATTATTTAGTTAGAAATATGTAGGTTTTGCTTTATAGATATCATGTAATGTTATTTTAGAGTTTTGCTTTATAGATATCATGTAATGTTATTTTAGACTTACTCTCAATAGGCAAAATGCTTACTTTTGAATTGTTGATAATGTAAACACAGTTGATATTTGAATTTAATAAAATATTTACTTAGATTTCATTAAAATTTGACCTTGTCATTATATTCTTAATTAGATTATAAAAACTATTTTAACTATCATATATTTATTTATTTATTTAAAAGTATGAGGCTATACTGGCAGTTGCTGGACGTCAGAATGGACAAATACTGACGGAAGGTCCTGTTGGTATTAACATTAAAAGTGGAGTTAGCAAGGAAGATATAGCTTTTGATGTACCGTCAGTATATCAATTACTTACGGCAATGCTTCCGTCAATATATCCTCAAAGGATATTGCAACGGTCAAAATTTTTGTCAGTATAGATATATACCATCAAATGATGAGTTGACGGACTAATTTCCATTGCAATAGATATTTTGGCCGTCAGTATAGGTTTAAGCAGCCTATACTGACGGAAATTTTTTGTCAGTATATGGCAATATTTTTGTAATGCATTATAGTTATTTGAATTATTTCAACTTACTAACAGCCTGTAGAACTTAAACAATGATCCACTAACTGTTAGGAACACACTTAAAAGCTAATGGCTTTTCATGCACAAACCTGGAGGAAGATTGTAAGGAGTGACAATAATTGGCCAAAATAAATAAGTCTGCCCGCATTGATAGTGAGGGGAAAATCCATCAGCACAAAGCCCTAATTGAATGCTACGCAGTTCTGAAGCAAAAACAGGATGGGTTCTATCAAAATGTTTTCATGCCTCTACATCATAAGGATGACACATAACTCCTTCATTTGTTTGGTGAGTAGCATGCCATGTCATATGAGGTGCAGTCACTTCTGAAGCATACAACCTTTGCAATCTCGGAGTTAATGGCAAGTACCTCAATATAGCATGCGCAACCCTTTTACGTTTGGTCTGCTTGTACCTTGACAACTTACAAAACTTGCAAAATTTTTCATGCTTATCATCTTTCCAATACAACATGCATCCATCTTTGCAAGCATTAATTTTCACCACTGGAAGACCCAAGTCATGTAATAACCTTTTATAACCATAAAAATCCTTGAGCAGTGTGTTATCTCGAGGTAATGAGTTCTTATAGACTCTAGCATTATCATTAAAGGCATTCACAGACCAATTATGTTCAAACTTCATACTTAACATCTCAGCAACAAGAGAAAACTGGGTGTAGATCTCACATCCATCGTACATAGGTTTATCAACATCGTTAAGCAAATCAAGGAAACTATCACATAAAGGCGGTACATCATCACTGACACACCCGGACCTAGCACGACTTTTTCGTACGAACGGAATAGTGCAAGATGACACAATAATTAAACAATATGTCAGTCCGGCTATGTCAAGTCAGAAGAGAAGTCAAACTTAAGGTAAGCCGTAGTTGGAAGATGAAATTGGTGACCATGCATGGAATCACTAAAGTTGACTTCTTTAAGTCCATAGCCAATGGATATGGAAGTCCATTGGTGAATTGGTTGGTGGATCGGGCAAAGGATCAAAGTTTTGAGTGATTAAAAGAGAAGAGAAAGTTTGGCCTGGCGTCCGAGTAGACCCGGTGCCGGGCTACCCTATAAATAGGGGGAGGCCGAGCCTCTCCCCCTCATTTTCTCTCTTTCTCTTTTCTCTACTTTCTCTTTTCTCTCAACTGCTCTTTTGGAGCAATTTTAGACTTTTGGCCAATCCGGACAAACCGACCGTAAGTTCAAGGCGAGATCTTGGTGAGTTGTTCTTAACTCCTTGAACTGCGTTTTATTAAGTTTCACGCTTATCCATGCATTGGTCTAGGAGAGATCCAAGCTCAAAGTTAGTTTCAACTTTTACTTAGATTTAAGATTTAGGAACTTTGAGCTTGTGATTCTCGTTTCTGCTCCGGTAAACGCGTTGTGGGAGGTGAGAGGAACCTTCATTTCGAATTTCACGCGTAACGGTGGACTGAGGGGCTCGGGAACCCGAGGAAAAGCCTCGGATTCCGAGGCTGGACTGCGACTCCTGCGCGGGAGAGACCCGCTGGCCGAGTCCCTTGCGAGACTTGGGCTAGTCCCGCGCGAGACATGGCCAATTTGGCCCAACCACGCGGGTGGGCCATTTTGGGCCCAAATCCGAGGGGCAGGGCCTTTTGGCCTAGAATTCGACTGGGCCTAACCCAGCTACAGGGGGAGGCCTGCCTGGCCAGATCCGGGCCGGGTTGGGCCCGTAGTCTGCGGCCCATGACCCCCAGGGGCATTTTCGTAATTTTTCACCAAGTGTCCAATTTTTACCCCGAAACCTCCCGGACACTTTTCTAATCCCCGAATCACATTCAAGCCCAGCCGTAGGTCATGTTAGAGCCTCATAGGTGCATTCATAAATTTAATTATGAATACTAACTTATATTTCCGTGTATTAGGGCTCCGATTGAATCGAGTGCGGCGATGCTCAGGGGGTTAAGCTACATGGAGCGCTTGGGAGTATACGATTCTCCTAATACTGTGAGTGACCTAGACTTCTTTGTTTAGCCACTGGGAACAAAGGTTTTAAAAATGTTTTTAAAAAAGGTTTTGGGATACGGGAAATCCACACACACACACATGTTTGTGATATACCCACACAGTGAGTGGGATGTTTTAAAGAAAAATATAAAAACTTACGTGTGAGTGTTTATATATTTTAAAAATGTATGTTTTATACATATATATATATATAATTATGAAAGATTATTATTATTATGGTTTTTAAGGGTACGATACCCTTGCGAGATGAGTGTTTGAGTGGGCTAGTGGTGGTGGTAGACTGTGGTCCAACAGCTAACAGCTAGCAAAGGCTCCTCGGGGCTCCAATGTATGCGGGAGCGTGGACCGAATTGGAGGAGGCATGCATGATTCTCAGTCGTGGACAGCCTATTAAAGGGCATGGTGAGACGAGACCCTGGGAGAGGTGTGTAGGGAAACTCGCCAGGGTTCCAGTTCGCTGTGTTCCACCACAGCGAGGCAGCACCGAGGAAAAAGGCTAGAGAAACAGAAAAGAGAAAATATTTTTAAATGAGAAAAGAGATAGCCCTCGGTGCAGTGAGGCATAAGACGACCGATGGGTCGCACCTCCAGTATGATAGAGATACCAGCCCATTTTATGTAAATATATATTTATTTATTTAAAGTGTTTTAAAAATAGGGTTCTCAGCAGGAGAACCAGAAAAGAGTTTTCAAAGAAAAATATTTATTATTATTTTATTTTATTTTGGATTTCCCTTATTTCCCCTAACCCAGATGGAGATTCTTAGAACCTCTGTCACTCAGATGTATCCAATGTGGATTGATACAGACTCGCGTACGGAATCGACTTTAGAAAGGAGGCTCACTAGAAGACGTCGGTGGCTTAGGCTTAGTAGTTTTTCGCTGCATAGGTATTCCCTTTAAATTAATCCACTGGTGCACTATTTAAGTTTTATTATTTTATTTAATGATTTTAATCAAAGTTTTAAAGGTTTTGCAGTGATGGTATCCATTTATTTGCCTTGCGGTGCTTCAAGTGCGTGAGCGACCGGCACATACTTCGAGGCAGCACGGCAGTTGCCACGTGGCCAATCCGGGCGGGTCGGGGCGTGACAATCATATTGAGGACTATGAACTACCTCATCAACTGGTGGTTCTGGCTCATCGTGTGCTGATTGGACACTTGGTCCAAGTTCATCATCAAAACCCCTATGTGGAAAAAAAATAGGACCTATGTCTTGAAAATACCTAAACCCTTGATCCCACCAATTAGTTTCCTTTGGTAATTGATTAACCACAAATTGCTATTCTTTAGGCCATAATGCTTCAGCATGACAAGTCCAATTAAAGTAATTGTTTGTAAACCTTTTGTGATAGAGGTGAACCATCACAACATCTGGGTCATGGAACGCAAATTATCACACTTTTTACATAGACACCTAATTGATGATCCATCCATTTTCCCATATTGTGAACTAGCATATTTAATAAATTCAGAAACACCAGCAACAAACTATTCACTTAATTGATTCTGGCTAGGCATATTCTTCTTATACATCCATTTCCTTGATTCTTTCAAAGACATTGTCCCTAAAATCAAAAGATATTCATTAAAATATATGAATAACTATTATATTTAGATGTGCGTTAATTCATATTTCTAATTTAGGATATAAAATAATACATCAATTATGTCATTTCTACATTTACTAAGTATATACTAGACAAAATTATACTTCTACGAGCATTAAGCAAAAAGTTTGTAAATTTGTGACGCATTATGCTGCATATATACCAAATGATGTAAAATATCTAAAAAAAAGTCACAAATTTGACCATGTTCTCTAATAACCTATAATCAACAAATTAAAAAGCCCCAACTAACATAGTTTTACAACAATGGTAAACAATTTGAAGCAATATAAGTTAATTAACACAATACCTATAACACAAATTATCATAAAATTCTCAAATACACTAAATTCTTTAAGGTAAATATATAATAGAGTTTTAAGAGGAGGGATAGAGAAGTTATACCAGCTTGAGTTAACAATAATGAAGTATTGGAGGCACCATTAAGAAGTTGTCATAAATGATTTTGTCAAGAAATTGTGAAGATGTTGTTAACAATGATTTTGTCAAGAATTTGTGAAGATTTTCAAAGAAAATAGTTAAACTAGAGGAAACAGGGAAGCTGAAAATGAGCTGAAGTCGACCTATTTTGGTTAAAAGGTCCTTAACTTCAAAACGCACCGTTTTGGTTTGGGGAAGAAATTTTCTTTCTCGTAATCAAGATTTGAGATGTATTTTACAACATATAAAGATGTAGCAAAATATATCGCAATTTGTGTCGCAAAATGTATCAAATAATTAGATTTTTTACTTACTTGAATACGTTACAAAAAAAATCACAAAATGCTACAATTTTGCGATTCATGTAAGTTGCATGCAAAATATAGCAATTGTGCGACACTTTGCAACTTGTCTAAAGCGTAGAATTTTGCACCAAAATTTTGCAACTTGGTTTGCGATATTGTAAATTAGTCACTTTCTTGCAATGATTTTTGCTTCATTTTGTGATATTTTGGTTTTTTGTGTCGCAAAATATATCAAATTATGTCGCAATTTGCAACGCTTTTATGCTTCGCAAATATAGTGTTTTTTCTTATAGTGTTTTCTACAATATTCTACAATAGATATGTCATTTGTTTTTTTATAAGCCTTTTTTTTTATAATTGCATTTGGATATAATTTTTCTTGTTCCTTTAGAAACTATAGAAATTTATTTAACTATTTAATTTAATTAAAAGTACCTTATAAAAAGGAAGTCCATTTTGAAGGTTTAAGCCGGAATCAATTACACACAACATTATGCAAAGTAAGCTCGTGTTGAATCAAATTTAGAAGATCTATATCTTCAGATCCCAAGTTATAGAAAAAATTGTGGACTGACAATATAGAGAAATAATTTTTGTAGAATTAATAATGAAAAGATTTTACAATTTCAAATTATAAAAACCCGTAGAGAATGATGGTACTGTATTTTTTATCATAGAATTTTTTTATACACTTGGATTATATTGTATTTGAAGTTTTTACATATTAATTTGCCCCCACTACTTAAAATTCTTAGATCGACCCCTGTATGTTGTGATTGATGATAAGGAATTGTCATAAATATGAGATATCAAGTCAACTATTGGTACATGTTAGAGAACTAATTTACTAAACTGATCAATGACAAGAATGCTACATGAATTGTTATATGAGTGTTATAAGCTATTCTCAAAGTGATAATAGTGTATATGGCATCTCATTTTTCAAATTAGAAAATTTTTATGTGGCATTTTTTGCCACATAGAATACCTTTTAATTGTAATTATAAAATCTCTCACAAAAAATATGAAAAATTTTAATTCAAAAAGAATAAAAAAAATGATATGCCCAATGACAAAAAATTGTCATGTGGTTAAAAAAATTCACGTAAAATTTTTTTAATATTTGTAAAAGAATATGTTATCTATACCATTATGTTAAAGAAAAGTTTTATAAAGGCTATACAGAGTACCACGTAGGCAAGAGGAGAGAAAGAAAAATAATTATAATTAATTTAAATATAATTTTTATATTTTTAAGTGTATTAAATACATTGTGTAGGTTATTTATTGTAATTTTATTATGTTAAATATATTTAACCTATGATTTTTCATTTTTCACAGTTTTCTTTTAAAAAAAATTTTGATTTTATGATTATATTTAAATTTCTTTACCTCAAATATTATTCAATCATATATATACCTTTAAATTTCTTATATAATATAGTCCAATTTTGTATCGCTACCATTAAAGAAAGGAATTTTTTATGGTAATCATAAAGAATATCAAGTATGATAAAAAATTGAATAAAAAATAATTATATTTAATTAGAAAATATTTTTGAAGAAAAAATTTGATTATTTAAATATGTTAAATGTTTTGTGTGGTATTGACACACCCGGACCTAGCATGACCATTTCATACGAACGGAATAGTACAAGATGACGTAATAAGTGAACAATAAGCCGGTCCGGCTGTGTCAAGTAAGAAGAGAAGTTAAAATTTGGATAAGACGGAGTTTAAAGATAAAGTAATTAACCGTGCATGAAAATTAGTAAATGCTAAAAAGACCTCCAAATAAGTCCCTAGAAATTTATTATGGGCCCCATTGGCACAAGAAAGCAAAGGATTTAGCCAATGGGCAAAAATGAAAAAAAGTTGAAAAAGGGGAAAAGTTTGACTCGGGGCCCGAGTAGACCCGGTGTCAGGCTCCTCTATAAATAGGGGTAAGCCAAAGCTTTTCTTCATTTCTCTTTTTCTTTTTCTTTCATTTTCTTTTCTTTTTCTCTCTGGAGCCAAACGGAGGCATTTTGGACAATTGGCATATTCGAACAAACCGACCGTAAGTTTGCACGCTTTCCCATGCATCGGTTTAGGAGAGATCCAAGCTCAAAGTTAGGTTCAGCTTTTAGCTAGATTTTAAGTTTAGATTCGAGATCTAGGAACTTTAAGCTTGTAATCCTCGTTTTTCTTTCAGTAAACGTGTAGTGGATGCATTAAGGTATATGCATATGAATTTGTAGCGAAATTGGTGGACGATTGCATCAGTTTTCGAATTAAGAGAAAATTGAAGAAATTTCGGGTTTGAAACCCAAAACAGAACCGGCGCCGGTTCTGTCCAGAACCGGCGCCGTTTCTGCTTGTCCAGCGACCGACCTTGGGTCGAAGAGAACCAGCGCCGATTCCCTCTAGATCCGGTGCCGCTCTTGCCCTTTAGGGGCAAAATGGTCATTTTACGTCCCGAAACCCAAATTGACCCCAAATCGATTCGGAACACTTCTGGGTCTTCCAAACATCATCTTAGGTCATATTAGAGCCTCGTAGGTGCATTCATAAATTTAATTATGAATGCTAACGTATATTTCCGTGTACTAGGGCTCCGGTTGAATCGAGTACGGCGATGCTCCAGAGGTTGAGCTACATGGAGCGCTTGGGAGTATATGAATCTCCCATCTCTGTGAGTGGCTTAGTTTTCAGTGCTTAGCCACTAGGGCAAAATGTTTTAAAAACATAAATTGTTTTAAAAAGGTTTTACAACGGTTTTGGGATAAGGGTAATCCACGACACACTTTTTATTTTGTGATACGCCCACTTATGGGGGTGGGATGGTTTTAAAAATACAAAAGCTTGTGTGTGTTTACATGTTTTTAATATTATAAAGAAATATTATTATTATCATTATGGTTATTGGGGTACGATGCACCTGGAAGAGGAGTGATTGAGTGGGATTCCTCGGGGCTCCAATTTGCGGGAGCGTGGACCGAGTTTGAGTGCATGCAAGATACTCAGCCGTGGACCGCCTATCGAGGGGCACGGTGAGTCGAGCCTGGTTGGGAGAGGCGCGTAGGAAAACTCGCCAGAGCTCCAGTTCACTATGTTCCACCACAGTGAGGCACCACCGAGGGAACGGGCTAGAGTAAGAGATAAAGAAAAAATGTTTTTAAAGAGGAAAGAGATAGCCCTCGGTGCAGTAAGGCATACGACCGGTCAGTCGTGCCTTCAGTGTATTAGGTGCCAGCTCATGAGCATTTAATTATTTTAAAGGTTTTAAATTTAATTCTCCTTGGGAGAATTTCAAAAGAGATTTTGAAAACAAAATTTATTTTATTTACTTTAATTATTTTATTTGATTATATTTTCGATTACCCTGTTGTCCCTAACCCTGATGGAGACTCATTGAATCTCTGTCACTCACCTGTATCCAAATGTGGATGGATGCAGATCCGCGTGCGAGGTCAGCTTTAGAAAGGAGGCTCACTAGAAGACGTCGGTGGCTTAGGTTTAGTGGTTTCCACTGTGTAGGTATTCTTTTAAATTAATCCACTGGTGTTGCTTATAAATTAAATATTTTATTAAATGATTTCTAAATAAAATTTTAGTTTTGTTTTACAGCGATGATATCCATTTCAATGCCTTGCGGTGCCTCGGATGCTTGGCTGCAGACACGTATTTCGAGGTAGCACGGCGGTTGTCACGTGGCCGACCCGGGGCGGGTCGGGGCGTGACAGGTATGACCCTTCATTTTCTTGATAACTAAACAGCTTATGATTGTTTCATTTTCTTTGTAACTAAAAGGCTGATGATCATTCTCCTTCAGTCAATGTTCTCGTAAATTTTTACCCTCACCATCTACCAAAGTACCATTTTTCTTTTGAGAGTTTTTCTCTTATAATTGATATTGTATTCAATGTATAGTGAAAAAAAAGTTCAATTTTGTCTATTATATTACCCTTATTTTTCTAACCCGAAACAAAATGGGTTTATTTTTACAATTTCTATTCTATGTACAGTTAAAAAAGACAAATTAGTTCAATTTCATTCATTATATTATTTTTATTTTTATAATCCAAAGCATCGAGAGTGAGTTCTCTTCTTGTAATAATCGATACCACGTCAATATAATTAATGTTTAAAATTTAACACCATTAATAATTAACTTAAATTGATAATAAATTATAGTAGATGATTTAATTTGATCAAATTATTGTATAAAGGATAAATTCATACTTTCCATATAGTACATGGACTTATTACTAATTTGACCCGAATTATTCTTTTTTTTGGGGGGGGGGGGGGTGAGAAAATAGGGTCAAACGACCCAACAGTTAAGTAGCGACAAGACCCCTAGACTAACCCCCATAACATCAGCCAACAAAATTTCCCCAAGAGCCTGTTTGGTATGATGGAAAGTTTTAATTTTCCATGGATTTTAAAAGGTAGGAAAGACTTTTTCTAGTTTGGTATATTTTAAAAATAGGAAAGTTGTGGTTCTTTTGAAATCACTCTCCTTGATATGAAGGAAAGTGATTCTACGGGAGAGGGGTGGGAAAGTGAATTCCCTTATATGAGGGAAAGTACTGACACGCCCGGACCTAGTCCGCACAGGTCAAGTTGTGAAACTGTATATATAGTTGTAAGCCAAGTTGTCACGCCCCGACCCGCTCGGGCTGGCCACGTGGCAACCATCACATTGCCTCGAAGTACGTGTCGACTGCTGACAGACCCCAAAGCATCGTAAGGTATCAAATGGATATCATCGCTACAAAACAACTAAAATTTTAATTAGAAATCATTTAGTAAAACAATTAACTTTAAAGGTAATACTAGTGGACTAATTTCAAAGAATACCTACGCAGCCCAAACTACTAAGCCTACGCCACCGACGCCTCCTAGTGAGCCTCTGATCTATCTGCTATCCTCATACGTGGATCTACATCCATCCACATTGGATACAGGTGAGTGATAGAGGTTCAATGAATCTACATCAGGGGGTTAGGGAAAACAAGGGAAATCCAAAACATAATAATAAAATAAATATTTTTCTTTTCAAAATCTCTTTTCAACATGAGAATTTGCTTTAAAATCATTTAAATAAATACATAAACAAAATGGGCTGGCCTCTAACATACTGTAGGCTCGACCTGCCGATCATATGCCTCACTACACCGAGGGCTATCTCTTTTCTTTTTAAAACATTTTCTCTTTTTCTCTTTCTCTAGCCCGTTCCTTCAGTGGTGCCAGACGCTGTGGTGGAACACAGCTACATCAAGCCCTGGCGAGCTTCCCTACATGCCTCTTCCAGGGTTTCCACTCACCGTGCCCCTCAAAAGACGGTCCAGGGCTAGGGGTGCAAACAGTTCTATTCGGTTCAGATATTAAGATTTTAATACCCTAACGCTTCGGTCAGATTCGGTTCGGGTTTTTTGCGGGTTTTCGGGTAGTTGAAATCCATTTAATTTTTGACTTTTTTCTTTTAAAAGAGCCCAAATAAGATTATAAAAATTTTGGATCTTTTAATTTTAGGCCAATAAAATCAAATATTTTTTTAAATTTTAGCTCATTCGGTTCATTCGGGTTCCATTCGGTTCATTCGATTTTCATATGAACAATACAAAACCCTAATATAGTTGTCGATTCGGTTCAGTTATCGGTTTTTCTGATTTGCTTGAACAGCCCTATCCACGGCTACTTCATTGCATGCCTCTCAACTCAGTCCACACTCCCTCAAATCGGAGCCCCGAGGAACCTCTCAATTGCTCATCTCGCAACCATCCATATCATATATCATATATATAGATATATATATATATATAACATATATATTTAAAATATACAAACATAAATATAAGCACAGACACATAATCTTTATTTTTTTTCTTTGAAAACGTCCGACTCTCTTCGTGGGTATACCACCATGCAAGTGTGTATGTGTGGATTCCCCGTATCCTAAAACCTTTGAAAATCATTTATGTTTTTAAAACCTTTTTAAAACCTTTGTTCCCAGTCGCTAAACAAAGAAATCTTGGCCACTCACAATGTTGGGAGATTCGTATACTCCCAAATGATTCATGTAGCTTAACCTCCGGAGTATCGCCGCACTCGATCATCCGGAACCTTAATATACGGAAATACGTGTTAGCATTCATAATAAAACTTATGAATGGACCTATGAGGCTCTAGCATGACCTAAGATAATGTTTGGATGTGTTTCGAGGCTTGGAAAAGTGTCCGGGAGGTTTCGGGGTCAAAATCAGACACTTGATGAAAAATTACCAAAATGCCCCTACGTTTAGGGGCGGGCCCCACATGAACAAGGCCACTCCCATGCGGGACAAACCAAGTCCCTCGTAGAACTTGGCCTGTGGGCAGCGCCCGCCCGGGACTTGGTCGAGGTTGCCAAATGGCCTCCTGAGGTCACTCCCACATGGGAGACGAGCCAAAAGGCTGAGGATCCAAGCCTTTTGCTTCGTTTTCCATGTTGTTCGATCACCAATTGTTCGACGGACTTATCCAGGCAATCCTCATGATGCCCACAACGTGTTTACTAAAAGAAAACTCAAAATCATCGGCTCAAAGTTTCTAGATCTCAAATCTAAGCTTAAAATTTAACAAATAGCTAGACCTTACTTTGAGCCGAGATCTCTCCTAGACCAATGCATGGAAATGTGTAAAAACTTAATAAAATTTAGATCAAGGCAATTAGAATAGCATATCAGAATCTTACCCTGATTTGTTCGTCGATTTGTCCAGGTCAGCCAAAAGTCCAAAATTGCTCTGAGAGAGTAAATGAGAGAAAAGGAAGAGAGGGAAAAGAAAAATGAGAGGAGGAGAGCTTAACTCCCCCTATTTATAGGTAAGCCCGACACCGAGCCTACTCGAATCCCGGAGCAGACTTAATTTCCTCTTTTCCACCTCTCATAATCTCGATCCTTGGCCTAATCCACCGACTAATTCACCAATAGATATCCAATCCATTGGCTATGGACTTAAAGAAGTCCAATTAGTGCTTCCATGAATGGACACTCATCTCATCTTCCAACTCCGTCTTATCCTAATTTTCACTTCTCTTCTTGATCAGACATATCCGGACCGACGTATTATTGAGTTAATACGCTGTCTTACACTATTTCGTTTGTACGTAAAAGTTGAATTAGGTCTGGATATGTCATAAGTGATGAATTGGAACTTGCTTTGGACATTTTGAACTTCCTTTATCTCAATTTTGAGCTTAGAAACCCTAATTTGTTGTCCGGAGTTGATTGGGTACACTAAGGTTCAGAAACTGAGGTAAATAGGGCCGAGTTGAATAAAAGTCAAATAAATTGGTTGACTCGGGTGCCGGACAAGGTCGGATCCAGCGCTGGACCCATTGAATAAAATCGAGTCTCGGTTGTTGAGACCCTCATTTTCACTGTTTTTCTTTTTCTCTTCTATTCATCCGAATTCTCTCAAAATTCCACCAATTTCAACACTTCAATCCCTCTTCAAACACTTCAATAATCATCACTAAGAACTTCTTTAGCCTCCAAGAAGATCAATACCATCAAATTCATCAAGTTTTCTTCAAATCTTCAAATTTGGCAATTTGGAGTCATAGTGTTCTTCGGCCCATATCTGCCAATCCAACCATAGGCTTTGGCTGATTTCTTGATATGTTTTTCTAAACTCCTTAAGCTTTAATTTGACTGCTTATTTGCTTGATTTTGTTGAGTGAGCTGAGAGAAATGTTGGATTAAAGATCAAAATTCGTTTTTGCTAAAAAACACTTGCACCCTTAGGCTTTTGATCCAAAATTCATGCATGTCTAGCTATTTAATTTAGTTCCTAAAGCTGTGATCCTTTAGCTTAGGTATTGAAGTGCTTATGTTTCGAATTTCATGCTATTTGGTGTCGAATTGAGCTCAAACCGAGCTTGGGAATATGAGAGGCTGATTCTTGGCCTGAAACAGAGCATGTCTGGTGCCAGACATGCCTAGGTCTGGCACCAGACTCACCAATTTTGGGGAAATTTCCCCAAATCGGCCACTCCCGCATAGGAGTGAGCCAGACCAGCGTTGAAGCTGCAGTGTAGCAGGGGCAAAATGCTCTTTTCACAACCCTAGACCCCAATCGACCATAATTGACTTCCGGACTTGTCTAATTTATTTTCAAGACCCTAGAAACCCTAATTAGGTTATGCTTTGATGTTTGATTATTAGTCGAATGCCTTTACTAATCAAATTAGATTTCAATTTGATTATTTAGGCACATGATTGTACGAAATTGATAGGTATCGTTCGAGCTAAGGCATTCGAGGGGTATATTTAAGAGTATACAAACCTCCCTCACTTGTAAGTGGCTTGGATTATAGTAGTTGACCACCGAGGGTCAACCGTTTTCTTATTGCTTTATAAACTGCTTTATAAAATGTTTATAATGTTTTGGGATATATATTGTTCACCCTCACACATGAGTTTAGAAATGGATTTAAGGGTGGATTTTCAAAAGAATATATGAAATATTGCTATTATGTTTTATTGATGTTATGACCTATAGGAGTTGAGAGATTGAGAGGTCCTCGGTGCTCTGATTTGAAGGAGGGTGTGGACTGAGTGAGAGGCATGCCACCAACTAAGTAGCCGTGGATCGCCTTTTAGGGGCACAGTGAGTGCAAGACCCTGAGGGAGGCACGCAGGGAAGCTCGCCATGGCTTGATGTAGCTGTGTTCCACCATAACCAAGACAACGTCAAGGGGAACGGGCCAAAGAATAAAAGAAAATGATTTTGAGATATGAGTTTACCCTTTGACGGTCCAGCGGGGCACCCAAGTATATTGGTGTACCTTTAGGACAATTTCAGATGCCAGCTCATTTATGGTGTTTGATATTTGGTTTGGTGTGGGATTTCATATGATTTTATAAAATGGTTTATTAAAAGAGTTTTAGATTATTTCATATCCCCAGCCTGAGGTGATCGGTCATTATAACCGGGTCCCTTACTGGGTACATATATATTTGTACTCACCCCATTCACTTATTTTGTCAGGTCATCAAGCTACGGACGACAGGTATCCTGATAGACAGTGATCCCGGTATATCACCAGCATACACGATTTTGTAGGTTCCACCTAAATCCCTTGTAAATCTTGGCTCCGGAATAGTATTGTATATTCTTATACTATTATTTCCTCTTGCTACAAGTTTGCACCGTAAAACATACCACATATATTATATAAATATCTTACGATATTTTCTATATTATTTTCTTATATGTTTTCGATTATTGCTCGAATACCCCTTATTTATGCCTTGTACCATCTTGGATAGCCCGCCTTTCGAGGCACGCATCTTGAGGTGGTACGGCAGTTGTCACGTGGCCGAGCCCTTGGGTCGGGTCAGGGCATGACAATTTGATTGGTATCAGAGCAAATTTTAAAATATACGTTATATCTATATTATACCGAGCTAGGAAGTTCACATAGTTTTGAGATTTCTGATTTTTTCGATAGAGGTATGGGGTACAGTTAGTATAAAGATATTTAAGATTACTGATCTAGATTTTATGTAGCATTACACCACGCCACCTAGAAGAAAGGATACCACTGACACTTTCGTACGAAAGAGAAAGAGTCGCACACGTCGGTAACCTGAGGCACAGCCTACTACCGATCTAGAGACTACAGCGATCCCGGATTTGCCTATCCCACCAACAGTGCTTATAGGTGAGACCCGGCATCAGGGTTTTCAGCATGAGGTTCCATCTCCCTCACCTCTAGCAACTGCTACATAGTGCAATACACGCCTGCCAACCTTGAGCGGATGTTTGATAGTTGGGTTAGTAGATTCTTTTCCACACATATGCCCAATGGTGCGTATCCATCTGTCGGCACTGCACCACCTGTTCATCCGTCGTCACAGATGCCGACACCGACAACGTCGCATTATACTCCTGACCTACCACAGTCCTTCCAGCTGCCTGCTAACCAGTCTACGCATCCATATCAGCCGCCGCCTCCATTTATGGTCTCACAGCACTTTCAACCGGGTGGTGCGATGAGTACTTCCGAGGGTACCACAGCTTGAGAAACCTGCTTAGTGAGGTTCCTTCGCATCATAAAGGATCTAGACACTCTGTTACTCTCTGTCACGTCTGCCAATGCAGCTTGGGATTGGCTGCACTTTGTCACCAAGAACAAGGAGGGTTTGGGCATGACCTCGGATGAGCAAATGAGCATTGTTACCCGATATCTTTAAGGGTTGTCGCTGAGTTGGTGGACCAACTTTGAGAGCCGAGCCACTGGACCAGTTACCTGGGAGACTTTTGTGATCGAGTTTCGAATGAGGTTTCTACTGGAAGAGATGATGATGAGGAGATACAGCGAGTTCCTCTGACTCCAGCATGGTGACATGTCCATTGAGAGGTATGAGACGGAGTTGCGGAGACTTTCACATCATCTTCCGTCCATCACCGAGAAAGCCCTCTGTCTTTAGTTTGTCAACGGCCTTTGGAGGGAAATCATACAGCTCATGACGATTAGCCCCAAAGCCACTTTTGAGCAGCATCGACAGAATGCCTTGTGGGCCGAGGCTATGATTGCTCAGCATCAGCTAAGAGGTTCGAGCATGAGTGGACAGCTATCCTCTGATGTATCTTCGGACCTTGCATCAAAGAAATCAAAGGGCACAGGCTCTTATAGCCGGGTATTTAGAGGTAGTTCTACCAAGTCCTCAGCACCACAAATGTCACTTCCTCCGCCACCATCTTATTCTCGTGGTCGAGGGAAAGGAAAGTTCGGATTTGGTTCAATGATCAAGGGATGGTTTGGGAAGAAGAGAGGAGAGTCTGCACCACGGTGTCTACACTGTAAACGAAACCATTTTGGTTAGTGTAGGAGTGGGATCATATGTTATTAGTGTGGAGGTGTAGGCCATATGGCGCGTGCGTGTTTACTTACCGCATCTGAACCACTTAGACAGAGTTTTGGTCAGCCTTCGACAGGAGCAAGCAGTTATAGGGGATTCCGTCCTTTTCAGCCGGTGCGTCACTCCTATGCCACTCCCTCTTTTTCCCAGTAGATTCTGGTGCTGGTAGTAGTACAGTACCTCAGAGACAACCCCAGCAGCAGCAACAACACACCCAGGTTTATGTCCTGTCACAAGAGAATGCTAATGCCCATCCAGACATAGTCACCGGTAAGTATATATTTAAATACTCATGAATAGTTATTTTTCGCACATAAAGATATCATCATGTTCGCAACTGATTGTGAAGTGAAAGTAACCACTTTAGAAAATTTTTAGACGTTAGGCGTGGTAGTTATTTTCAATCAACTGGCTTATGTGATTATGGACACTAGAGCTGCTTTGTCCTATGTGAATACCAAGTTTGCTGTGCATGCGGATAGATTATTATCACCTTTGGGGTACGAGTTATTGGTGAATACGCCTTTGGGTGAAAGAATGGCTCAGAATACGGTGAAATTGGAAAATCTTGTATTCGAAGTAGACTTGATCCCTCTGCAAATGTCCAACTTCGATTCCATCTTGGGAATGGATTAGCTCGGAAGACATCGTGCTCAGATCTACTGCGAGCATCATTTGGTGAGAATTCCTTGACCTGACGGTAGCATGATTGATTTCTACAATGAGTACAGAGGTACACCGAATATCATCTCCGTCATTCAAGGAAGTAAGTTGCTGTGAAGAGGATGTAAAGCCGTGTTAGCTCATGTAGTATACACTTCAGCGGAAAAGCCTAATATCGAAGATATTCCAGTAGTAAATGAGTTTCTGGATGTCTTCCCCGATGAATTACCTGGTTTACCACCTGAGAGAGACTTCGACTTCCTTATTGAAGTCTATCCCGGGATGGATCCAATTTCCATGGCTCCATACTATATGGCACCCACTGAACTTGTTGAGTTGAAGAAACAGCTCATCATGTTGTTGGAAAAAGGATTCATTCGGCCGAGTACTTTACCTTGGGGAGCCCCAGTGTTGTTTGTGAAGAAGAAAAATGGTTTAATGCGACTCTGCATCAACTACCGCAAGCTTAAGGCAGTGATAGTGAAGAACATATATCCAATGCCTCGCATTGATGATTTGTTTGACCAACTTCGAGGTGCTGGAGTATTCTCCAAGATTGACTTGCGATCGAGTTATCATCAGTTGCAGATACGAGAGGAAGATATTTACAAGTCTACCTTTCGTACCAGATATGGACACTATGAGTTCTGTGTGATGTCATTTGGACTTACGAACGCTCTAGCAGCATTCATGGACTTGATGAACCGAGTGTTCCTTTCGTATCTAGACTGATTTGTCATTGTCTTCATTGATGACATATTGGTTTATTCAAGAAATCGACGAGAGCATGCCAACCATCTTCGCATAGTGCTACAAACTTTCCGAAAGCACCAGGTGTATGCCAAGCTCTCCAAGTGCCAGTTTTGGTTACAACAAGTTGGATTCCTTGGTCATGTTGTGACTAGGGAATGTATACTTGTGGATTCCAACAAGATAGGCGATCACTAATTGGAAATGCCTCACAAATCCTACTGAAATTCAAAGCATCTTGGGGTTAGCTGGATACTATCAGAGATTTGTGAATAGATTTTCCGCGATTGCTACATCCTTAACAAAACTGACTCACAAGGATGTTAAGTTTCTCTGGTCAAATGCCTGCGAAGAAAGTTTTCAGAAGCTGAAGGACAAATTGACATCAGCACCTGTGCTTACCCTACCAGTGAGCGGCAAAGAGTTCACTATGTACATTGATGCTTCATATCAAGGACTTGGATGCATGTTGATGCAAGATGAAAGGGTAATTGCCTACGCTTCTCTTCAATTTAAATCGAACGAGTAGAAGTATCCAGTACATGACTTGGAGCTTGCAGCCATAGTCTTCGCCTTGAAGATTTGGCACCACCATTTATATGATGAAACTTGTCGCATTTACACTGATCACAAGAGCCTTAAACACTTCATGAGTCAACGTGATCTGAACATGAGGCAAAGACGATGGCTAGATCTCATCAAGGATTATGACCTGGTCATTGACTATCATCCCGGTAAAGCAAATGCGGTTACAGATGCTTTGATCCAGAGTGAAAATTACTCCTTTGGCGACAATTAGAGATGCAATTACTCCTTTGGCGACAATTAGAGATGTTCACTTGCTAGAGTTAGTGGAGCTTAGGTCAACTAGAGCCAGATTGGCCTATGACATCCACGATGGTGCACTGATTGCCCAGATTCTAGCTAGGCCAGTGCTAGATGATCAAATTCGCGATCTCCAGACTTCCGATCTGAGATTGCAGCAAGAGCTTCAGAAGTTGCAGTTGGGTGAACAATCTAAATTTTATGTTCAGAGCGATGGAGTTATGCTATTTAGAAGCCGAATTTGCGTGCCGAATGACCTTGACCTCAAAGGCACCATTCTTCACCATTCGCCATGCACTCGGGCAACACCAAGATGTATTGAACCATTAAAGATCATTATTGGTGGCCTGGAATGAAGAGAGAAGTTACTGAGTTCGTGGCTAGATGCTTGACATGTCAGCAAGTGAAAGCAGAACATCGGAAACCTTTCGGGACACTTTAACCTCTACAGATTCCCTAATAGAAGTAGGAGCACATCACCATGGACTTTGTAACTGGTTTTTCGCGCATCAAACGTGGACTTGATGCCGTATGGGTGATCGTGGACCAACTCACTAAGTCGGCACACTTTTTGCCAATGAGCATGAGATGGAACGTGAACCCTTTCACGCAGCTTTATATGAATGAAGTGATTAGACTCCATGGAGTTCCAGCATCCATAGTTTCGGATTGAGATCCGAGGTTCTCTTCATAGTTCTGGAACAACCTTCAGTAAGCAATGGGAACCCAACTCCACTTCAATACAGCTTTCCATCCGCAGAGCGACGGTCAGTCGGAGCCACCATTTAGATGTTGGAGGACATGCTGTGAGCATGTGCGCTGAGTTTACCGGTGAATAGGACACCTACCTATCTTTAGCAGAGTTTGTATACAACAACAACTACCAATCTAGTATTGGTATGGCTCCGTATGAAGCCCTATATGGGAAGAAATGCAGAACCCCGTTGTACTGGGATGAAGTGGGAGAAAGCCGAATCTTTAACAAGGCAGGGATTGAATTCACCACTAAAAAGGTGAAATTTATTCGAAAGCGACTTGAGTCAGCTCAGGATCGAGATCAGAAGTATGCACAACGGAGAATGACGCCTTTGGAATTCCAAGTGGGAGATTAAGTCTTCTTGAAGGTCTCTCTTTGGAGGGGCGTTATCAGATTTCGCAAGACGGGAAAGCTAAATCCGAGGTACATGGGTCTATTCCTTATCACTGAACAGATTGGACTAGTGGCATATCGTCTGGAATTGCCATCTGACATGGCCAGAATACATGATGTTTTCCATGTATCCATGCTTTAGAAGTATGTACCTGATCCATCACATGTTCTTTAGACTCCACCAATAAAGCTGAAGAAAAGTCTGAACTTCAAGGTTCGACCTGTAACCATATTGGATCGACAGACTTGATCCTTGAGGAACAAATCGGTTCCTTTGGTGCGAGTATTGTGGAAAAGCTCGCAAATCGAGGAGTAAACTTGGGAGCCCGAGAGTGACATGAGACGCGACTTCCCCACCTATTTATGGATTAGATTAATGTAATTTCGAGGACGAAATTTTTGTAAGGGGGAGTTGACATGCCCAGACCTAGTCCGCACGTGTCAAGTTGTGAAATTATATATATAGTTGTAAGCCAAGTGATGAATTGAAACTTGCTTTGGACATTTTGAACTTCTTTTAGTTCAATTTTGAGGTTAGAAACCCTAATTTGTTGTCCGGAGTCGATTAGGTACACTAAGGTTCAGAAACTGAGGCAAATAGGATCGAGTTGAATAAAAGTCAACATAAATTGGTTGACTCTGATGCTGGACAGGGTCGGATCCAGCACCGGACACATTGAATAAAATGCCGAGACCCCTATTTTCACTGTTTTTCTTCTTCTCTCCCATTCATCAGAATTCTCTCAAAATTCCACCAATTTCAACACTTCAATTCCTCTTCAAACACTTCAATAATCATCACAACAACTTCTTTAGCCTCCAAGAAGATCAATAACATCAAATTCATCAAGTTTTCTTCAAATCTTCAAATTTGGCAATTTGGAGTCATTGTGTTCTTTGGCCCCTATCTTCCAATCCAACCATAGGCTTGGGCTGATTTCTTGATATGTTGTTCTAGACTCCTTAAGCTTTAATTTGACTACTTATTTTCTTGATTTCATTGAGTGAGCTGAGAGAAATTTGGATTGAATATCAAAGTTTGTTTTTGCTCAAGAACATTTGCACCCTTAGGCTTTTGATTTGAAATTATGCATGTCTAGCTGTTTAATTTAGTTCTTGGAGCTATGATCCTTCAGTTTAGGTGTTGAAGTACTTACGTTTCGAATTTCATGCGGTTTGGTGTTGAATTGAGCTCAAACTGAGCTTGGGAAGATGGGAGGCCGATTCTCGGCCTGAAACAAAGCATGTCCGGTGCCGGACATGCCTAGATCCAGCACCGGACTCACCAATCTAGGGGAAATTTCCCCAAATTGGCCACTCCCTCATGGGAGTGAGCCAGACCAGCACCAAAGCTACACTGTAACAGGGGTAAAATGGTCTTTTCACAACCCTAGACCCCAATCGACCATAATTGACTTCGAGACTTGTCCAATTTAGTTCCGAGACCCTAGAAACCCTAATTAGGTTATGCTTCGATATTTGATTATTAGTCAAATGCCTTTATTAATCACATTAGATTTCAATTTGATTATTTAGGTACATGATTGTACGAGATTGATCGGTATCATTCAAGTTAAGGCGTTCGAGGGGTATATTTGGGAGTATACAAATCTTTCTTACTTGTGAGTGGCTTGGATTATAGTGTGACCACTGAGGGTCAGCCATTTTCTTATTGCTTTATAAACTGCTTTAAAAAATGTTTATAATATTTTGGGATATGGATTGTCCACCCTCACACACGAGTTTAGAAATGGATTTAAGGGTGGGTTTTCAAAAGAATATATGAAATATTACTATTATGTTTTATTGATGTTATAACCTATGGGATTTGAGCGATTGAGAGGTCCTCAGTGCTCCGATTTGAGGGAGCGTATAGATCGAGTAAGAGGCACGCCATCGACTAAATAGTCGTGGATCGCCTTTTGAGGGGCATGATGAGTGCGAGACCTTGGGAGAGGCGAGCAGGGAAGCTCGCCAGGGCTCGATATAGCTGTGTTCCACCACAGTGATGGTAACGTCAATGGAACGGGCCAAAGAATGAAAGAAAAGGATTTTGAGATATGAATTTAGCCCTTGATGGTCCAGCAGGGCCCCGAAGTGCACGGGTGTACCTTTGGGACGATTTCAAATGCCAGCCCATTTATGACGTTTGATATTTGTTTTGGTGTGGGATTTTTTATGATTTTATAAAATGGTTTATTAAAAGAGTTTTGGATTATTTCATATCCCCAACCTGAGGTGATCGGTCATTATAACTGAGTCCCTCACTAGGTACATGTATATTTGTACTCACCCCATTCACTTTTTTTGTCAGATCATCAAGCTACGGACGACAGGCGTCCCGGTGGACAGTGATCCCGGTATATCACCAGCATACACGATTTTGTAGGTTCCACCTAGATCCCTTGTAAATCTTGGCTCCGGAATAGTATTGCATATTATTATATTATTATATTATTATTTCTTTCCGCTCCATGTTTGCACCATAAAACATACCACTTATATTATATAAATATCTTACGATATTTTCTATATTATTTTCTTATATGTTTTCGATTATTACTCAAGTACCCATTATTTATGCCTTGTACCATCTTAGATAGCCCACCTTTTGAGGCACGTATCTTGAGGTGGTACGGTGGTTGTCACGTGGCCGAGCCCTCGGGTCGGGGCATGACAAGTACTCTCCCTAGAAAGTTTTTCTAGGGAATGTACCAAACGGACTATAGGTTTATATATGTTAGCAATTGTGCCTCCAAGAATATACGGCTGTGATTTTTTAACATTAAGCTGTTTTGCATATTTCACCCCGTGAAAGATCGCCCATAATTCAGCAAGGTCAACAGCATAATCTCCTAGGTTCAAGCTGAAACCTCCCATCCAATTCCCTTGAGCATCTTTAAATAACCCTCACGTAGTTGCCATTTTTTTTACCTTGATCCCATCTCCAACAATATTCAATTTAATCCAGTTGGGTTTCGGTTTCTCCCATTTGAGTTGAACAATGGAAGCTTTTCTACTAACTTCCAAACATCTTCTCTCCTTGAACCATTTAGATAAAACGTGGCCAATAGTTTCAAACTTTTTCACCAGAGGGACTTTAATGTTAGAGAAAATTTTTCTGTTGCGCCATTTCCATATCTCCCAACAAGTGAAGGCAAAAAGCGCAGGCTAGTTCCATTCACCAAATTTCCTGCTTTTACAAGTCAAAATAGTAAAGCTCATCCATTTTTCCAAATTGAGATTCCAGTTATCCTTAAAATTTATATCAATCATAAGATTGTGCCAAATCCCTTTTACATATGGGCAATCTCTTAAGATATGGATAGGTAACTCAGATCTTGCACCACAAATATGACAAGAGCTATCATTGGAAAGGTTCCTGATCCTTCTGTTTTCATTCCCCAATAATCTATTGTTGATTGCTAGCCATAGGAAGGTTTGGATCTTCAGTTGGACATTCAATTTCCAAATATCCTTAATAACATGGTTGTTGTTGCTGTTTAAGGGAATGGAAAGACTTTGGTACGCTGAGCTGGTAGAAAAGTTTCCAGAGGAAGTAAGACCCCAAATAAGTGGATCTTGTGAGTTAGGTTGGAGGTTCACATGGATACAACACACTTTTTCCACCATGTAATTAGGGAGGTATTCCCTGAGTTTATGTACTGTTAGACTTTCTTTAAACTATATGAACAAATTCATACAGAAAAATCTAACATCTTTATTTAAAAAAAGAACTTGATGTGGAAAATTAAGAATTGAAAATCATACCTCCAGCCATTGAAAAACAACTTTCCTTTTGTTTGGATACTTCTAGTCTCTCACAAAACTTTAGAAAATCTTTAGATGGTGTCAAGAAATTTTGTACGTCTGTTGAGACTAGGGACCCAAGTGGTTATTTATATTTGCAGTAGTCCTGCCATCAAGGACTCTTTTTCAAAACCAAAAACTGACGTGACGTGATGAGATCATGGGAAAAGATATGGACCACTTATCAGATAATGGATGGGTAATTACTTATAGAATAAGTAGTTTATTTTATTCAATACTACTTATAGAATAAGTAGTTTATTTTATTCAAGACTCCAAATTGAATAAAACTCTACATCATCCACCCATCATCATTGATAAAGTCTCTAACTTTGAGCTCATCAAGATCACTATTACGTGTAAGAAACAGGGATTTTGCTAGTGATTTGTCGTTCTCCAACCATCTATCATTCCATAAGCTTATGTTAGCCCCATTCCCTATTCTCTACTTCAACCTTTTGTCGAGGATATTGCATCCCTCGTATATACTTTTCCATGTACAGGAGCTATTGCTAGAAGCATGAGGGCTGGCCAGTTTTTAAGTAAGATATTTATGACGAAGTCATGCCATAAGCTGTCTTCGTCCTCTAGTAACCTCCATCCCATCTTAGCCAAGAAAGCTAAATTCATATCTCTCGTCTTTTTTAACCCCAGTCCACCCTCACATTTCGGTTTGTAGACCAGTTCCCAATTCATCAAGTGCACCTTTCTTTTAGAACTTGAGCTTCCTTATAAGAAACTTATGTTCATCTTGTCAATTTCCTCACAGACTGAAGTGAGGAATTTTGTTGTTTGCATGGCGTAATAAAGGGATTGGGGCTGCAACAGATTGTATGAGAACAGCTCTGCCAGCGAGTGAAAGCTTGTTAATTTTCCAACTTGCTAATCGAGACTGAACCTTTTCGACCAAACTCCAATAATTTTAATTGTTGACTCTTTCATGGATTAGTGAGACACCTAAGTATCTTCCCAAATTTTCAATCCTCGGGATGCCTGTAGTGCTCTTTATGACCTAACGTCCATTGACTAAAATTTGAAATTTATCCAGCTTGGGCTTAGCGAATACAATAGCGACGGGGGAGAATAAATTTGAAAAACGGAAAAACCAAAAAAAGGGCCCAAAATGGGCTCAATAATCAAACTGTAGCCCTAATTGTAACTCCAAGCCCAAGAGCATATCAATTTCCAAGCCCAAGAGCATATCAATTTAGATTTTCTGACCGAAATGGTCTTAATATTCTTTTGAAAATTTACTAACTCTTTTTTTAATCTTTTCAAATTTATAAATAAGGACATTGTTAACGGCACCAGTTAAGTAAGTAATAATTGTCTCATAATTACTTCGTTTTTTGTGTTTTACATTTATTCTATACTTTTACTATTGTTTAAATATAAGAATATTTTTAATTAAGTTTAGCTCTAAATTTATAAAGTTAGTCCCAAATAAAAAAAATAAATTTTAAGGGTAAGTTTTAATATTTAAAATATATTATTGTAGAGTTTTAAAAAAAAATTTTAATAAATTTGTTAAAGTTTAATCCCAAATTAATAAAATTTATATCTAAATAAGAAATTTTTTCTTCTCACTATATATATAAGGATATTTTTATCATATAACTTTTATTTAAAAATAATTATTTTCATTTCAAAATTTAAAATCATTTTTTAATCCTATTAAATGAGCTTAAGCGGTACCTATAAACACTGATTAACCGGACCCTATAAATAAATCGTCTGATAATAGAGTCCGTGGTTCTTCTCATTCCTTTGCCGTCAAGGTTGGTACATACAGTGACACAAGGCAACAGCGGATTCGGCTTGGGTGTGATGAATAGAGACGGGGCTTAAAGGATATGGTCCATCCATATCACCGACGAGATTGGAGAGTGGGGGACCAAAGCTTTGTGGCCGTCTGCCTCTGATCAATCTCTTTGAGCATTTCTATTTTTAAGCTATATTGGATCCCACTACACTCTCTTCAGCTTTTGAAAACCAATAATACAGAATCTGTGGTTACTCTTGTGTTTCAATTTCATCCTCAGAATTAATGCTTACTCCTATGCTTGTGTGGTCCTCAATTAATCATTCTCAGCTTCAACAATCTCGTTACGTCACTTTCTTCCTTTTTTTTTTTTTTGGTTTAAATGTTATACTTTCTGTTCTGATTTTCTTATACTCCCATCTTTTCTTACGAGTTACGAGTCATTTCAAATTGTCTCTTCTCATAATTTTCAATGATGTTTTTACCTTTATGGCTTCCAACAATAATAACTTAAAAGAAAGTTTTTCTATTTAACGAGTTATGCTGCTCCATTTTCATCTTGGTTCCTATGTGTCTGACTTTTTATAATAAATAAATGTTTTAAAATTTAAGATTTACTTTATATATTATTTTTTAATTTATGACTAAATTTTATATCAGGTCAATATAAAAATAAAATATTAAAAATGAAGGGTCAAATCAAATCAAATTTTTCTTAACTAAAACAAATATTCCGGTAAAACAAAATGGAAGAATCTCAGCTGGAATTAAAAGCTCTAAAAAAAAAACACTGTAAAAAATCAATTTCACGACCTAAAGGGAAACTTCTTCTATGCTATAATAATAATAATTAATTAATAAATAATAAAATAATTATAGCATCCACGCATTACTATGTGTTGTTTATTTATACTCACAGGCTGCTTTCACCAATGATTAATGAAAGATTTTGCTATTTATTTAATAATATTTTATAAAGAATAATTGGAACGCTTGTGACGGCTTGGGGGAAAAACACCCACAACATTTCATTTACTATAACAGTCTAAGAGCAAAGAACCCTCGAAGATGCCCGGACAATCACAAGTGCCAGATGAGAAGGCGTCGAGTAATTGAAAGCAACATACATTACTGCTAAAATGGTTTTCCATTTCATGGAATTCATATATTTTATCAAAAAGGAGGCATTATTACCTTTCACCTAACACCAAATGTACCTTTTTAAAATTTCGTGAATAGTTAAATTTTAATGATCTATTTGAATATATCATATATGTAAAGTTTTAAATCAATTTATTAATAATTTCTATATCTCAATTAAGAATCAATTTTTTTACTATTTTTAATAAATAATTAATGGTGAAAATATTTTATACCAAACAAATAGTTAGATATCTTCAATGACTTAAAATTCAATTAGAATTGTTTATAAAATTATGGTTTTACATCATCTAATAGCACGATGCTACATTAGATTTTGTTAAATTTTTACAAGATTTTGCAATAAATTTTTATTACACAAAACTATTTCAATAAAAAACTCCTATTTAGCCACAAGTTTAACGTATAGTTGTAAAATTAAAATTTATAGAAGTCCTAAAATGTAAACATTATTAGGGTAAGATTTTAATTAAAACTGTAGAAAAAATTTTGATTTACTACAATATTAGTGGTTAGAGAAAGATACAAAGAGTTTTTTTAGTAAAATAATTATGTATAATGTAGTTTATTGTAAAGTTTTATAAAAACTTTAAAAATCTGATATGAAATATTGATAATGAAAGATGTAAAACCATAAGTTTATAAGCAGTTTAGTACTAATAGAATTTTTACTCATTTTCAATTAATTTAAATTTGAAATAATGATATATTTAAATAAAATATTAAATAAATGATTGAATTAATTAAATATTAATTATATGAAAGAGAAAAGTAGATAAAAAAAAACTTTAATTTTACATTGGGTATAAGTTAATTTATCCTCTTATTAATTTTTAATTTTAACTCTTGTAATAATAGATATTTTGTAGCTTTCTGAATAAAACAAATGAACTTACCACAACATTTTTTTTATTGATTAATTTTCTCATTTGCCCTTCCCGTCTCAGGTTTGAACCTTTTGCGTTAAAACTAAAGCAATAAATTAAGATAAATAAATATCTGCAACAAAAAAAAAAGATAAATAAATATCTAGGAAAAACTAATTAAAAATAACCTTAAAAAAACAATTTAGGAGAGTTTATTATAGTTTGGATTTTGGGAAAATTTTAAAAAATGATGGTCTATCAAAAATATTTATCTGTTAGTACCATAACAGAAAATAATTACTGCTAAGTTAATAATCTTTCATAAATTTTGTAATAAGGAGATTGTAATTATACTTTTAATCTTATTAAAAGTAAAAAGAAATCTCTAATATTTTATGAAATAATTTTTAGAAATACTATTTATCTATGCAGAGATAACCATTTACACGTAGTGTAAAACAAAAGTCTTATAACCTTTTACGGACCCTTGGAACAAAATAAACTAATGCTTCATGTTCAACCAATCCCTCTTTCCCCTTTCACAACATGTCCTCTCTCTCATCTCTCTCCACTATCGACCTTCTCTCTCTTTTATTGAGGTTTTTTTCTTTCACTCATTCGATTTTTCTTCTCTCCCTCTTTCACCATTGTTAAATCCATTCATCTTTTTTTTTTTTCATTCTCTAATCGCTCAACATCTCAACAAATCATATTGCCTAATTTAATTTTTTGAATCAGATTATTATAGGATTTTTGAGTAACAAAGATGATATTTGTTGATATTTTGTCTATAAACCTGAATGAATGTATTGAAAGCTATTACCATATATTAAATCTACCCCCAAAAAAACAAAAAAGAAAGACAAGCTTTAATAGAAATAAGTTAACCGCAACAAGGTTAGAAGGGTTCTGAATTTGATTAAATCGTTTGGAAGCATGTAGACTTAATAAGTTGTCCTTTTCCTATAGCAAATAATATCGTGACTTGTTTGGAGCAATATTATAAGAATTGGGTCTTTGTGATTATTGGAAAAAGAGAAGAAAAGATTAATCTAATTTTGTGGTGAGCTAGCTTCGAACTGTAGTAAAAAAAATCATAAAAAAACTTGAAAGAGAGAAGATCGGAAGAGTGATGGAAGAGAGGGAAGAAAATTGAAAGGAAAATGAAAAATCAGTTGAAAATTATCAAAAAGATAAATACAACTTTCTTATCACAAATTTTATAAAAGGTTCTTGACTTATTAATAATTATTTTATGTTATGATAAATATTTTTAGTAGAATATTTTTTTTGAAATTTTCCCTTGGATTTTTGCTGCAGAAAGGGACCCAAAAGGCTCCATAGTCAGAGAGAAAGACCAAAGACGACTGGACTAGTTGTTGAGGCTGGCGATTATTGAGGGTGCAAAATCTGGGGCCCACTTTAGGCACAGCCAAGGGAGAGGGTCCCACTTTACGATGTGGCTGATGCTTCGTGTTTTCAGGAACTCCATAACCATGACGTGGATCTTAACCTCTTCCCTTGTCCGCCACATCATCACCTTCGCCTGTTTCGGGATTCGTTTATGGGGACAATCACTTACCCAAAATGCCCTCCTTATGCTTGTTATTTACTTATTTACAAATTTGGGAAGAGGAAGATAAATTTCTTTATATTTCCAATCTATGGAGTGACGGATAAGATACAAACATGGAACCCACCCTTTATGATTGATTAAAATTATGATGACGCAATCTTTTAATTTTAGAAATATTTAAGACATATATTATCAGGTTAGATAATCCAAAATAATCGTCTCTTATTTCTCAAATTTGAATGTTAGGATATGTATATTTCCAAAGGGATTATTAGAATTTGTGTTATATTAAAATAATTTTTTTATTATTTTATTATTATTGCCTAATGTAACTTTCATTTATTTAAATAAAATTATACCAATAATTCTGATAATACTTAAGATTTTAATAAATTGAAAAGTTTTTTCCTTGTCCACTTGTAAATTGAGATCTTTTACTTCATGATCGTCAACCATTTTAAACTTTGAACTAGGGCTATTCAAGTAACCCGAAAAATTCGATAATCGAACTGAACCGATAACTAGATTAGGATTTTGAAATGTTCTTATATAACCGAATGGAACCCGAATGAACCGAATAAGTTAAAATTTTAAAAAATATTTGATTTTATTAGTCTAAAATTAAAAGACTCAAAATTGTTATAATCTTATTTGAGCTTTTATAAAAGAAAAAAATTCAAAATTGAATGGATTTCAACTACCTGAAAACCTACAGAAAAACTTGAACCGAACCGAATCTTTAGGATGTTAAAACCTTAATATTCGAATCGAACCAAACCGTTTACACCCGTACTTAGAACATTTCTTATAAATCTCTAACATTCTCATCACCTTTTATTTTTTCGCTTCAATGTTGCTCTTAATTAAAGTTTTCATCAATTGCAAAAAGGTGACTGATTTGAGGAGTTCATTTACTAATATATAAATCATAAACAAAATCATCCTAATGTAAGGTTTTCAATTATTTGTAAACTTAAGATAAAAACAAACTAACTTTAGTAAAATAAGCTAGATTCAAGCACTAAAATTTAAACCCAACATATCGCTTCATTTTAACCAAAGAAAAATGTGGAAAAAGAAATCTAAAAATCCTTGACTATAATAGCCAGGGAAGAGGATTAGACGGAAAACTAAAAAAAAAAAAAGAAAGAAAATTAGGAAGACTAGGAAAAGAGAAATGAGTGGGCAGTTGGCGTTGAACTTCTATTTGTAAATAAGAAAAGATCTGCCCTAAGTTGAACTATAACCGGTGAACTTTTGTATATAGTATTAGAAATTTGCCCACATTTCACTGCGGGATGTTCTTAAAATTTTATTCATTAATTATAGATTTTTATAATAATTGAGAACTTTATTAATAATAGATTTTTATTAGGGTTGAACTTCTATTTGTAAATAAGAAAAGACCTGCCCTAAGTTAAACTATAATCGGTGAATATTTTAACAATTAGACCATTGAATTTAAAGATATATTTAAATCTATCATTCATGTAAAATTTCAAATCAATCCGATATTTTTATGATAGTGGTTTAGACTCTAATATTTTTGGATATTTTTAATATATATTTAATAGTGAAAAATTCAGTCGCATTAAAACATATGCTAGACATTTTAAATTAATTTGAAATTTTACGTGCACAATGTATGTGAATAGAACATGAAATCTAACAGTTGGATTAATTAAATATTAATCATACGTTTAAGTTATAAAATGGTATAAAACTTTTAATCTTACACCGGATATAAAATGATCCCTCATATATATATATATATATTTGACATCTTAAATGGTGCATAGGGTACAAATTTAAGTAAACTTAATTTTACATCGGATGGGGTGTATCATTTAGTATTTCCCTATATATATAAATATATATTTATATTTATATAAGAATAACATTCTTAGAAAGAAATGGCTTACATCATTTTGATGAAACAACAACTAATTAAATTGTTATTATTTGCATTGGAGAATGGAGACTACTTTTTTTTTTGTTAATTCCAAATGAAGGAAATAATATATAATTTTTTTTTTCAAAATAATGTGCTGCCATATTATCTTGTTATGAGCTTATGTAATCACACATGGCTATGTGAGTTGTATCATGCAATATATATGTCTATCTTCCTTTCTTTTAGTTCAAAGCTTTTGTTTTGAATAAATTTTAGATAACCTTTTTTTACGTATACACATCATCATTTTAATTACCAAAATATTTACATATAAGGTTTGAGACATTTAATAAACTTTTTGTCAATTGAGTTTAACTCGAATTACATGTATATATATTTAGAGTAATAAAGGAGAATGTGAAGTTCGATCACTCGAGTTTCATAATAAAACAAATTTATTGAATAGGTAAATAATAAGGTAGGGTGCGATAACAATAGTTTAATAAAAAGTAATTATTCATCATCTTATACATTTAGTCTACCAACAAAAAAAAAGTTTAGTAAAAAGTTGTTTTATTGTTTTTTGGGTCTAGGGGAGAATATATTAAATAAGTAAACTTATTTCTTATATTTTTAAAATGAGGGAAAGTAAAAATTAATTCATAAAAATAAAAAAGATCATGAAATAAAAAATGGACTGGATCGGCCGGTTGAATTGAGAACTGGCAATCAGTCCGACCCTTTAATGGATATCGAATCATTTTCTAGTTGAATCGTTTTTTAACTATTTTGAATAAAAAAACTAACGAACTGGTTGGACCAAAAATTTAAATTTTTTTTATTCTTTAAGCTATTTTTAATGGATTACCCCATGTCGAAAAGAAGTCCAAATCAATGACAAACCCAAATTTTTTTTTAATTATGTTTGGACTTTATATTTTGAATTTGGAGCTTAAATTTCTTATTTTCTTTATTCTAATGTACTCTTATAATAAAAATTTAATTTGTGATGTAAAATAATTTGTAATATTTATTTACATAATGTGATGCATTAATATTTTCTACTTTTTCTTTTTTAAGGTTTTTTTTGAATTTTTTGATTTTATTGAATTTTTTAAGAAATTAATGAAATTAAAATATTAATGAAATTACAATATTCATCTAATTAAATCAACCGATTGAACCAATTAAACCAATTGAATTGTAAATCGATTGATCAATCGATTCAAAGATCAGTCTGATTTTTTATTCATTGAAAATAATTTAAGTGACAAAAATATAAATAAAGTTAATAAACCAAAGGAAATCTACGAAGTAATCAAACAAAAATCTCCATAAGGAAAAAGGCACCATTTTTTTAATTTAAAATTTAAAAAGAAAAAAGCTGAGGAGATGAAGGGAAGGGTATAATAGTAATATAATTGAATTACATACACATTTAATAACCTCAAATAAGAAAAGAAATGAAAGGAAAGAAATGAAAGGCAGGGTATAAGAAATAAGTTTAGTAATAGTATTAGAAATTGACCTGGGCTACGCGGGATCCTTTTTTTTATTTTAAATATTTAAATTTTTATCTTTTAAAAATATGAGAGGATTAAAAAAAATTAATACATTAAAATCAAAGATGGAACATATAATCATATATTGATATTACATATAGATCAAAATGTAATATATAATATATATATAAATTTATTTTGATATATATATAATAAAGATATTGTTAATTAATTAATAGATAAAAATACATAAATCAAATATTCTATATAAGTTGAATATGTTAATTAATCATTAAATAAAAAAATATAAATCAAATATTAAATTCTTTAATAGTAAAAAAATTTTAATAAATCTATAATACAAAAATTAGAAAAAAATTTTTCAAACCCCAAAAAAATCAATAAGGAAAACATTCCTTTTAGAATTATCATAGATAAAAAATTTTTACAAAATATCTATTAAAAATTTTAAAAATAAAAAAAACACTAAAATAAAAAAAAAAGAGAGAAAAAAAGAAAGAACAAATGGGAAATGGACTCTTACAACCCAAAATATTAAAACAAAAAAAAGAGGAATCAATGGGCGAGTGATAATTACACCCTCTCTTCTCTAATACTTGTTCACCTTTCTCACTTAGGATGGTATAGGTATATAGGTATAGAAGATTATCATCATTGAAACGACAGAAATGAAAGAAAGGGTATAATAGTAATATCAGTGAATTTCATACGCATTTAAATAACCTCCAATCAATTTCGTTGTTTCATTGAGGTCCTCGTCCTCTTTCTTTCTCTTCGGAGCTCGGGAAGTAAATCAAGAAAACAAACAAGCCAGGGGAAAGGTAAATGAAGCATTGAAGCTTAAAAATGGCACTAATGGCAACAAGACGAACCAAGCTCTATAGGTTCTTAACCCGGACTCTAAGGCCAGTGTCCAGCGCCTCACATGGCTCGATGCAGCCAGACCCATTGTACCGCAGCTTCTCTTCATCTTCATCTGCTGCAGCAGTGGAGCCTCAAAGGGAGCCAATGGGAGTGAAGGAGTATGAAGATTACAGGCGCTCTCTCTATGGAGAGATCACTCACAAGGGTCTCCTTGTCGACGCTGCTGGCACCCTTCTGGCTCCTTCTCAGCCGATGGCTCAGGTCTTCCTTCTACCTCTTTTGTACTTTATACTACATTTCATGGCAGAGCATGTGTATGCATGTGGATATAAATATAAGCATGTTTTATTTATTTTCTATTTTTGGGTTTGTGACTTTTTTTTCATGGAAATTTTGTTTTAACGCTCTGCCTCTGTTGGTCGTAAAAATTTTGATTTTGTAAAATTTGATGTGTTGGTTTAATAAACTTTTTTTGCTTGTAGATATATAGAGAAATAGGGCAGAAATATGGGGTGCGGTACTCAGAAGCTGAGATATTGAACAGATACAGAAGGGCTTATGCGCAGCCTTGGGGTGGATCTCGTCTCAGGTTGCTTCCTTTCTTTCTTTTAATTCTTCCTTTGTTAGTATTTCCGTCTTCGCTGTCTCCAAGTTTCTTTATTGGTTGTTTCTCTTATTAAGATAAATAATTTTTCATTTGTTTGATTTCCATTCTCATGCCACTGTGTCACTCTTTTGTTACTATTCTGTTATTGAGATTTATTGGAGCAAAAACAAGGTTGTATGTGATTAAGCCATGTTCAAGCTTGTTTGTGAGTGAAATCTACAAATGATTCATGGGTGTTTTCCATGTTGAATCTTGTGGGGTATCAGATTTCGTAAATTCTTCTGAGGTTTCCATCTGATACGTATCTGATGGACGTGGATGTGGAGATCTGGACCTCCCTAGATACGGAAAAACTCAGGAAAGAAAAATGAAAAATGCCCATATCCATTACTTAACTCTTAACTCTGGCGTCTGAGTAACATAGAAGTCAACATTCTGAGGCTTAGATAATCTTTTCTGTTTGATAGTCATTAATTTAATCAGATTGCGTGCCAGCTAGATATGTCATGAGCTCTTGTTAGTCTGTTTCCTTTAGCTGACACGGCAGATATGTTGAAGAGGAATCTTCTTGAAGTTTAAGTAACCACCTTGGTGGCTTCAAGTTAATCTTTTGGTTGTATCTAAACGTTTTATGATAATTCTAGTATTCATTGTTTCTGAATTCAAAATTGTCAATTGAATACTTACTCATTAAAGCTCCTTTGAAACCATTTTTGTTTAGTTGATTTTACTCTTATGGCTTCTCGGTTGTATACTGAATTCTTGGGTCTTGAATCCTGAAGGTGATGTATCTAGTAATTTGTGGCATCACTTTAATGACAAAATTTTGTTAGTTTATTGAAACTTTGGTGGACTGCCTTTTTCTTCTTGATGTTGAATCTGCAAAAACAAATTAATTTGGTTTCTAATCACTCATCTTGCTGCAGGGTGTTAAATCTATGTTGTTTTTCTTTTCCTCTTCTTACTTTCTTTTATGTTTCACTAGTTCCAATTGCTTCAAGTCATTTCTAACGGCATATATGCACAAAATTCTTCTTGTTCTTTGCATTAAGAGCAATACTCATTGCCCTTTCGCATATAGGATAGTTATCCCCATTTAAAGGACATGAAACAAATATGGTTCCTGGATTGTCAGAAGTATGAAGATAATATGGAAATTGTGTCCAGGGGAAACTATTTGCTCCCGGAGTCGAATTGGAACTATCTTTAGATATGGTCGCTAGGTTTTATTACTTAACCCTGCTCCGGTACGATAATGAATAGAACAGACTTTATTTTACAATTAAACATAGGAGCAGAGTATCTATGTTGCAATCTGTCCTGATAAGCAAGTTAATTTAGAAGGCCTAAAACTAGGAGGAAAGGAATCCTCATAACACGGCCTGTACAAAACAAAAATCCTATGGAAGATATCCCTCTTTGTACTAACGTATGACATAGAACCTGAGAGGGATTTATGCTTATGTCATGGTGCTTGAATGTGCATGTGTAACTGAATCTCCTTATTCAGACGACATGGAACTAATTTGACTCAAAATTAAGATGAATAAGTTAGTTTTGACGTTTACCAGCTTACAGCCACATAAAAATTTCCCCCTGATTGCTAATTTGAGAATTTTGTTTGTATCATTGCAGATATGTGAATGATGGCAAACCCTTCTGGCAATATATTGTCAGTTATTCCACTGGCTGCTCAGATTCTCAGTACTTTGAAGAACTTTACAACTACTATACCACTGACAAGGTAGGGTTGTTAAGATTTAGCTTCTCTTTTTTGTGAGTATATTAAGTTTATAAATATTTACCCATTTCCTTTTTTTTTTTGAAGGCTTGGCATCTCTGTGACCCTGAGGCTGAGAAAGTATTTATGGCTCTCAAAAAGGCTGGTGTAAAAGTGGCTGTTGTGTCAAATTTTGACACACGATTAAGATCCGTCTTGAGGGCTCTGAATTGTGATCATTGGTTTGATGCTGTGGCAGTGTCAGCTGAAGTAAGTTCTTTGTGTCTCTCTCTCTCTCTCTGTGGAAACATAGCTTATGAACACCAGTTTCTGTTCAATATCTTGATCTGCATTTATTCTCTAGACCATTGAAATCTGGAGCGTTGTATATATTGTTAGTTGTCATACATCCATTTGATTTGGTTGATTCAATAATTTAAAAAAGAAAAATATTCAAATTCCCTTGTGATCTATCATGTAAGCTGTCACATTAAACTGAGGAAAGTAAAATTATATGCTGAATTAAAATTAAATAAACTTACATTTAAAAGTGTAACCCTTCTAATTTGGTCTCCATAGCATTTAAATTATCACAGGTTTTGTTGGCATCTAGTTCTAATTATCATTAGTATGGTCTTAATAGTACAATGACTATCATTCCAGATGTAAAGATGTTTTGTGTTTATCAAATTTTCCTTGCAACTCTGATAGCTTATATTAATGAGCAAAAGTTTGCATTAATATGATGTAATTTTATTGGTAACAACTTTCTTCTACTCCTTATCTATTTAATTTCCTCTTTCTCCTCTAGGTTGAAGCAGAGAAGCCGAATCCAACAATATTTCTAAAAGCCTGTGAGCTGTTAGGCATAAAACCTGAGGATGCTGTACATGTAGGTGACGACCGTAGGAATGATATATGGGGTGCCAGAGACGCAGGTTGTGATGCTTGGCTCTGGGGAAGTGATGTTTACTCGTTTAAAGAGGTATGCTCTAAATCTTTTAATTTGGAAAAGGTAGAGGGTAAGGTCTAAGGAAGAAAGTATGTGTGTGGAAAGTTGATTAAAATTCTGTTCAACATATCTAGATTGTTTAATGATGTCTCAACTAGAAAACAAGGACGACAGAAAGTTTATTGAATGACTAATAAAGTTTTTATGGTGTGTATTTCATTTCTAATAGTGCAAAATATGAGATATATGCTATGTTTTCTGGGATATTTTTCTTGAGTATTCTTCTGTTGTTGCTAAGATTTAGCCATACAGGTAACCTTTCCCTCTTTATTTGTTCACCTTTCCACGGAATTTTCTGTGGTCACTTTATCACTTCACATCGTTGAATATAAATTAAAAATGTAAACTTCGATATTCATTATTAAATTTTAACTTCCCCCTCTCCCTTTCCTCCTTTCTGAATCTGGTTTGGCCTGAGTTCCTTGAAAATTTACATAACTTACAAGTTCTGCTGATGCAGGTTGCTGAAAGAATAGGAATCCAGGTCTAGAGGATCGTCGTTTGCGTCTCATCTTGAAAGTTGTTTCATACATGTACAGTTTGTTTTAGCTTGTTCTGAGAGGTTTTGTGCATACTCTCTGTTGTAGTGTGTAAACAAGAGATGTTAGGCTATACATGAATATGATATGATGTGTGAGAATTACAGACAGAAGGTGAGTTGGAAGACTGTTCTCTTTCTCTTTTCTGGTATATCTAATAGGTGAAAATTTCTACTACAAGTCTACAACAATATGTCTGATAGGAAAGAAAGGAAAAAGAGAGAGGGGATGGAAGGAAATTCTTTTCTTTCCCACGTATCCTTGGTTTGGAATGATAGAAGAAAATTGGATGGGTTTACTTTTTTTTCTTTCCCTCCTCTTTAAATCCAATTCTATCCAAATTTTGGAAGGAAAACAAACTTTCTACTTAAATTAATTATTTAATTTAGAATTATATCCTTAAATTATTATTAATTGGGATGGCAACAGGAAGGGTATCTGTTAATTTTGAGGAATTCGTACCCAAAACATATTATTTTCTAGAGTACTCGAATTTGATAATTATCCAATTATTTTTGAAAATCACTACCCGAATCTTATCCTAATAAAATCATAACTATCCGTTAAAAATCCAAACCTAATAAATACTTGAATAAATTTAATAAATCAAATAAAATTAAAATTAACTCAAAATAAAATAAGTCAAACTTTAAAAATGATATGTTTAATAATTTGATGAATTTTAATTATTATTAGATAATTATTACATTATTTATGAGTAATTTTTAAATAAAAGTATAATAAAACATAAAAAAAGTTAATATTAAAAAAATTAATTCAAACTCGTCACGGGTACTAAACCTACCACCCGAATCTGATTATAGGATATCATGATCTTACTTAACTAGATTTGATAGTTACAGGTACCTGTTACAAAACTATCCATTGTCCTCCCCAATTATTAAAATGTTATAATTTGTTTGAACAAATTAATAAAAAGTAAAATAAAATCCCACAAATGAAATTTGAAAAGGTAAGAAACCTCCTATTCAAATGTACAAGCACTATCACAGGATCCATTGGAAAAGCTGGCAGCATCTGACAATTAACAAAGGAGAGGGCGAGCTGGGATTTAAAGACATAGAAGTTTTTAATAAAGCCCTCCTAGCTAAACAAGTATGGAGAATGGAACAAAATCCAGAAGCACTATGGGCAAAAATTCTAAAAGGGATTTATTTCCACTCGAAAATAGTTTGGGAAGCAGGCAAAGGAGCAAGAAGTTCTAGGGAATGGCATAGTCTATTGATTGGAAGAGACTATCTGCAGCAAAGAGATCCTCTGGCAAGTAAGGAATGGAGAAATGGTGTCGATAGGGAGGGAAAATTGGATTCCTAACTCAATGGGAAAAGGTTATAGCATCCAGGAAAGGGGGTGTCACAGATACCAGAAAAAGTGAGAGTTAATAGATACAGATAATGGAAGATGGAAATTTGAGGCTATTGAACCATGGATACCAAAACAAAAACTAAAGCAAATATTCTGGTTATCTGATACGATACTGATTCTGTTAGGATTAACTCAATGTGCTTTTGATGGTTACAAAACATTCCTTTTTACGTGAGTCTAACAAAGCTTTTGAGTGTGCAAATTGGTGGTGAGTCCAACAAAGTGGAATCATGACATTTGTTCTGACAAATCTAGAAGAAAAGATCAAAGCACTCGATGAGTCTAGTTATTGAGATCGAGCATTGCTTTGATGGAAAATGTCATGAAAAACCTCATGAAAAAGTTGAACTAAACATTGTCAAAGTCTGAGATTAATGAAGATTGAAGAGCCATTGGTAGAAGAAACGCTCATGCCAATGCTAACACCAAAGTTGTAAACAGACAAGTCTGAAGATAAAGAAGAAGTCTGATGAAGGGATAAGAAGGTTTGCCACGAGAGTTGGCTTGAACATTTCAATGAAGATTTTCATGACAAAACTCAACACATCAGACTATGTCAAAATTTGAATTCCAGTGCTACAGGATAAGAATAACAGCTAATTTGCTCCATCAGCTCTCCAACAACTAGTTTCGTGCATCAAGGTATTTAAATTCATTATTAACCATTGGAACATGAGAGAGCAAAGCAAATTGAATATCTTTGAAGAGAGAAGAGCTGAAATTAAACCATTTACTCAAGCATTCAAGAAGCCCAGCAGATTTCCTTTCCTACTCATTTATTTCTTGGTTTTACTAATCTCAATTTTCACTCCTACTCAATCAAAAATCAACTTAGTGCTAAATCAATGTAATCAGATCACTTTAGGATCATTTCTACACTTCTTTTTTTACTACTATTTGGTTTTGATCTAGGAGCTCATTATAAAGACAAGGTGTTGTCTTGGTTGTAACGACTTGGTGAAGGTCCGTAATTTCATCAGTTTAGTGGATTGTTAGAAAAATCCTTATCTAGGAGAGTCAAGATAGTAGATGTAGGTTAAAGAGGACTGAACCACTATAAATTATTGTGTGTTAATCTTTCCTCTAAATTGTTTCTATTACTTTTGTCAGTCATCTTCATCATCACATCATATCAACCTATATCTCACCAAACCCTATTTGCGAGCTTAAGTTTCTTTATCTATATAGGTTCTTGTATTCTTCAGTTTACATTCTTTAAGTTACCAAATTATTCGTTTTTCTTCTTTCAACAATTAATCTTTTGTCATCAATTTTGGTGAGAGAAAGACTCGCGCCAACACTCAAGCTAGTGTTGAGTTCAAATTGAAAAGAGCTTGAGAAGTGTTATTCACCCCCACTCTAGCATTACCTTAGGAACCAACAGATTTTACAAGATAAAAGGATTCAAGATAAAAATAGAATTAAAGCAAGATAAGGGGAGAAGAGATAGTGAAAGAAGAAACATAGATGAGAAAGAGAGAATTAGAGAGAACAATAGTCAAGGGAGAAGAAAATAAAGAACTGGCTAGAGAATACTTTCTTCATCACTTTCAATTTCCTTTGTTTTCTACACATATATCCGTGCACAATCGTTTTGCCCTATCTAGCAGCTTAACTATTGGGCTGGACTTTACACAACTCACACTCTATTTAATTACAAAGGAAGCTCTTTGCGCTATAAAGTAGTCCTAATCCAGGTAGGTTTGTTGAGCTAGCAGACTCTTCATGTGCCGTAACATTACCATCCCCTTCAAACACAATCTTGTCCTCAAGGTTAAAGGTAGGATAGTGACCCACCCTTCAGGTGCAATTGCTTCAGCTAGTCTCCTTGGTGCAGGACCCATCTTTGTTGCAACACTTTTTCGAGCTCTAACATAGGCTGGTTACCAGATGTCAGTGATGCTAGAGGAGTTGTCAATGATAGAACTCCTATCACATCCTAATATGAGGGTTAAGAATGTGACAATTGTCACGTGTTTTGAATTATGAACGGTGTGCTTCGCCCATAACTTGAAGCTTGCAAGGCTTATGGTGTTTTGAACTCATTTAGTAAAATAATTGCAGTTATTTGTGTGTAAGAAGCAATGCAATTTCAAAATTCAGATAGCAGTAGTTAATTTATAAAACTCACACACACATTTATTTTTCTATGTATCTATTTATGTTAAAGTTGTAAAAGTAGGAAATACTAATAAACTATTTTTTTACAAAAGAGAATGTACGCAATGTTTACATATCATATAACAGTTCCATAATTCATGTAGTCCAGGTTTCAAAATAGACTCGAAATCATGTCAGTGGATCTGATCATAGTAATAGATAAGTCATACTGACTTACTATCAACAGTTCGAAATTGTGTGCACTCCCAGCAATTTACCCTTTGTGTACACCCTACTCGCTTGAAAACAATCTAAAAAGGGGAAAAAAGGAGTGAGTATATAGATTGCACTCAGTGAGTGAAACGAGACTGATTTTACTTTTAAATAAATAAAGTATAAGCATGTACATGTTAGAGTTAAAAATTTGGAATACATAACAATTCATAAAAATATTTACTTATCGCTTTAACTGAAAATGTATATTTATTTATTTAGGACCAAGAGGAGAATCATATTAAATGCTCAAAATTCTATAGCTTAATGATAAATAAAAATAAGCAACCAAGTTATGACAATTTATTTATTAGCTTGGCAAAAATTGTACTCAAACTCACATCCGGCTCAGATGGGTTTGAATCCGTCGAGGGATCTTAAAATTCACTTTGATTCACCAAATCACCCAACCTTAATGTTGGCATGGGCCTTCACCACGGATAGTATGTGGCTATATCCATTGTACTCCCACAAAGATCAAATAATAATCATATAAATAGTGTGCCCAATTAATCCCATGTACTATCCATCCCATGTGGGAGTTTACCGCTTACTCATGCCACCTTCACAAGGTCGGACCATGAGAAACGCCATTGCAGTGACTAATAACTCATCCACCAACATCATAACATATAATATCGTAATTCCATCATACATCATTCGGCCAACTGATCCATTATCGGAATCAAATTCAATTATACTAATTTCAATCAAATTTACTACATAAACAAACATTTGATTGCAAAATGTATGAAGTAAGTTCATTCATTCCAAAACATCAATATTCATAATTCATAAGTAATTATTAATTACCATTAACCAAATTTAAATTCAAGAAAGCCAAGCCTTTTGTCTTAGAAAACTATTTTAAAATAGCAAAACATTTTAATTTATTCAAACTTGAATCTAGGTCTAATAAAGTTTCATTCACTAATTTGGAGAGGGTTTACACTCTCCCTATTCCGCAAATCCCTTATGCTTAGAAGATGATTCACCACCTATATATCTATATTTGAACGATATATTAACACATGACAATAATAAAGGTATTAGGTGAGTATGTAGAGTGTACATTTTTCTAACTACCAATCTGAGTTCTAAAAGGTGATTTTATATTCTAAGGCTTAGATAAATGAAGTTAAGGTATAACCAAGTTTGTTTCACACAACGAAACTTGTTTGTTGACCTAATTTGGCATAATTATGTATAATAAAAATTTTGGATTATTTTGCCCTTAAAGGGGAAAATTCGGCTAATGGATTTAAGGTGGGGAAAAATCCGGCCATTTTGATTTTTCAAGGTTTGGGCATGTTACTATTATACAATAACTACAAGGGAGCTAAATTCTTATGCTTACATTAGGGTTTGAACCAAAAATGCTAAAATTTCCCTAGACTTGGAATGACCATTTTTCTCCATAAAATTTCCATGATTAAACTAACTATCCATATTAATTCCTTACTTCATTTGTAACTCGTACAAGCTGTGAATTGCATCAAATTGAACCTTTATACTCTACTTATCCAAAATGGCCACATTATGGCATAACATAAGTTTATTCTGCAACTAACATAACTATAATTTTTCTCATCAATATTTTGGCCCACATTGTTTCCTAATTCCATCTAGTTATCATTCGTGGGATGAAATGCCATAGTTTTTTTTGGCAAAATGCCCTACTTTCTCTATGAGGATTACTGTAGACACCCCTTTTATATCTTGTTTAATTTCTTTTCCCTATTCCTTTCTTACTTTTTTTTCCTTTATTTATTTATTCATTTTTAGTTTGGAATTTTATTTTATTCGTGTTTTAACTTTGTTATTTTCCTTTCTTTAGCTTGTAATTGGAATGGAGTGTGCTTTGTATTGAGCTAATTGGAGATGTCATTGAAATTGGACATGCTTAAAGTGTGGGATTTACAAATTAAAGCCCAAAACTATTTTGCACAATACACCCCATCAGCTAACTAGAGCCCATTACAATTTAACAAAGAGAGCACATGGATTAGGGAAGTTGATTGAATTTTTGAACAGACGTTTTCTCTTTCTTCTTCTCGGGTTCTTCACTAAAGTGATTTTGTTTCTACTGTATCAACACATCCTTCCCATTCCTTCTAGGATATCACTGTCGTCAAAGACAGCTGTCAAAGTTGATCAATACTATCAGGACAAGCAAAGGATTAATTAGAAACGTGGAAAAATGGAAAATTGCTTGACAAAGAAAATCAATGTTAATGGAAGAGGAACTTAAGCCAAATAAGAGGAACTTAGTGAGCTAATCCAGTCAGTATAACAGAGCAACAAATTGAGGGACAACTGAATTGCATTAAGCTACTAAACAAGAAAAACAAAGGACAATTAGCAGAGAAAAGGACAATGACTCAGCTAAAAAGGAGTTGCTCCTCTCTTCCCCACGCCTTCTCTCTCCCAGCCCCTGCCTTCTCCCACGTCCTCTCTCTCTTCCCTCTTCCAACTGCCAGCACAGTGTCCTTGCAAGGCCAAAGCAACTCATCTTTACCCCTACAAAAAGAGACAAGCATGGACTCAGCCAATGAGCAGTGCAAGACGTGCGGGGAAGCCAATAGGAAACAATGAAACAAGGGCACAAAGAGGAATTTCAGACAGGAACACTAGGATTGGAGAGGGGAGGGAACTTTGAACCCTTGATCAACTAAGAAGAGAAAAAAACCTAAGAATTTCAGTTTAAAAAGACCTGAAAAGAAAAGAGGAGGGGGGATGCTAAGGGTTTTAGAATACAGTTTTTGAGAGAGTTCAAAGAAAAAAAAAGAAGCACAAGCAGCCATTGAAAAAAGCCCCTGCAATTGATTTCTGAAACCAACCAACCTCTATCTTTCCAAAAAAACAAAAAGCAGAAATTCCTTCTCCTCTATCTAATTAATCATCTCCATTTTTCTTTCAAAACGAGCCCCCATTTTCCCAAAGAAAACTCAAAAAAAAAAAAAAGAAAACAGTTCTCCATGGCGTATTTGATCATTTTCTCTGTTTCAAAGCTAGAAACTTGGAAACACATCGTCCCTGATTTCCACAGCCATTCAATACCACATACAGAAAGAAAAGCAATAAACCAGTAGCAATAAAGAGAAGCTTACCCCTTTCCATCTCTGTCAAGCTATTCTTTTCTCCCCATTGCTGTTCATCAAACCCTCCACTGTCGAGCCATTACCATCGGTTCTCGGGAAAAACATATCCATCTTCATAAAAAAATCAATACAATCAGCCACCTTAAAAGGGGCGTTGTTCAGCGAAAGAGGAAAGTTGCGCGGAAAGGGGATGGCCTTTGTGGAGCAAACTAAGAGGGAGTCGGCGGTTGAAGAAGAAAAGGATTCAACTTTTCAAAACGCAAACCCTAGTAACGTTTTGGGAAAAATCCTCAATAGTCCTTGGTCCTGCTGATTCTTTTTGATGCATCTGGTTTGGATTTGATACCTGTGGGCTTGTATAATGATCTGAATCCTATGGTTTAAATTTATTTATTATTTGTTAATTGATTTCAGAAATGTGAAATCTGACTTTCGGGCCTTTTACTTGGCAAGTTGTATTAGTTTGCATAAGTATGGGCTGATTTGGATTGCATTGGGTTGACTGATTTTTTTTTTCTGATGGGTTGCCGGGTGTTTGGGCGTTGTTTAGGGTTCTTGGGCTTCAATATTGGGTTTTTGACATATGGGTATGTTCCTGGTTTAATGGGTGCTGTATATAGTCTTGATTTGCTTAATTCTTTTGTTGATAAAAACAAAAGCTGAAACGGAGTTTACTGGCACCATGGTATAACGTCTGTGCTTGGCCTTTCCATTTGTTTCAATTATTTATTCGCTCATTTGGGTTTCGGTTCTTTAGTAGCTAGGATAAAAAGCAAATAGGGAAATGCGAAGAAAATAAAAAAAAACATATGTTGGTCACCTGAAATATTTAAGCATTGATAAAAGGAATAAATTGTTTGCATCTTTAATTAAGGCATGTTCACTCATATCCTCTCCGATTTTGTTAATCCAAATATTTTTTTTTATTTTAGTCTTTATTTTTATGTTAGTTTAATTTTATTTAGTTTAGTATTATAGTTACATATGTTTTACTTATGCATGTGCGTATATTTAGTTTATTTTTTTTTCTCTTTTTCTTTAATTAGATCATGCATTTTTGGCCATTTGCATTATCAAACATATAAAATAAAAAAGAAAAAAAATATGAATAAAAAAAAACATGTTTTATCATACATTTAGGACTAGTTTTGCACTTTAAATATTAAGCTCATTTCCATTCTAGGATTTAGTCCATTTTATTGTTTATGTCATTTAGTTAATTAGACTCATTTGCATTTTAGCTTAAGTCCATTAACATTTTAATTTATGTCATTTAGTAAATTAGGCCCATTTTACATTTTAGTTAGGCCCATTTCATTACATTATGTCATTTAGTTAATTAGGCCCATTTGCATTTTAGTTAGGTCCATGTCATTTAATCTATGCCCATGCATCATTAAGAAAATCCAAAAAAGATTAATTTAATAATGGGTAATTATTATGGAAATTGTGATGGCAATTTCTTTAATAATTACTCAAAGGTAATTCCAAAATGTGATTACGAAAAATTCAAGAAAAATGGTTAATTAAATATAGGATGATTATTAAGGAATTTGTGATGGCAATTTTCCTTGGTAATTATTCAAGGTTAATTTCAAGACTTAATTAAGAAAATCAAAAAATGGTTTAATAATTAATGAGTAGTTATTACTGAAATTGTGATGGCAATTTCCTTAATAATTATTCAAGGGTAATTTTAAAATATGGTTAAGAGAAAATTAAAAAATGGTTGAATAAATAAAGAATTATTGTTAAGAAAATTGTGATGGCAATTTTTCTTAATAATTATTCATTGATAACCTCTAAAATCAAATCAAGAAAACTCAAAAAATGATTGGTTAAATGAGGACAATTATTAAGGAAATTGTGATAGCAATTTTCCTTAGCAATTGTTCAAGGGTAACTTTGAATTGATTAAAAAAAAGAAAATCAAAGAAGAAGAAATGAATGATTCTTTTAAATAGAGAATGGTTATTAGGGAAATGGTGATGGCTATTGTTCCTAATAATTATTCATTGGTAATTCAAAAAAAAAAGTTTGAGAATCAAGGAAGGTGATAATAAAAAAATGTATCTTTTAATTATCCCCTTAAAGTAAAAAATTAAAAAAATATGTGTACCTTTTTTAGTTTAATCATCAATAAATATAATTGCTAAAAGAGTTGTGATGGCAATTTCTTCTAGTAATTATTCTTTTAAAAAATTAAAAATCAAATATCAACGGTTAAAAGACTTAAAAAAATTGAAAACCCATTATTAAGGCCTAATTAATGTTTAATTGATCGGTATCGTCTTTTGACAGGCGTTGTGGGAGTGCTAATCTTTCCCCATACGTAACCGTACTCCCGAACCCAATCTTCTGTTCCATAGACCGGGACCTATCTAACTTGACACGCCATTTTATGGCCAATGTTGGGTTAGGTAGATTCCTAAAAGGGTGGCTAACCCACCTAAACAAAAGAGGTTAGTGGCGATTCCTGTTTTTTTCATCCCAATCACGTCCTCTTCGGTAACGTTGCGACAATTACTTTACTCCATAAGATCATTTAATTAAGTAATGACCTTATTTAAGGTGTTTTTCATCGAATTAACCATTCCTAATTTTAAATAAACATCTAAGAATACAAATTACTAACTTACATCCTAACTTTATTAAATAAAAACATCCTATGGTTTTAAAGTTCCAAACTATATTAACATGCATGAACTTGCATGAATAAAACTTATAAAATAAAAGCTTTTAAAAAAAATTTATATATCTAGATGAAATGAGAAAGAAAACAGAAGAAAACTCCTTTAAATCTTTATAAAAGATGAAGTTGAACTAGCTTGAAGAAACTTGAAAGATACATCTTGAAATTCTTTGATGAAGTGTTTAATTTGTATATTTAATAGAGATTTTCTTGATTAGAAAAGCTTGATGGAAGTCTATGATGAAGGAGAGGGATTTGGGATCTAAAGAAATAGGAAGAAATTTGGAGTTGGTGGAAGAAAATGGAAAAAGAAAACACAGGGGGTAGAGTTTGGCCAAACAAAAGAAAAAGAGGGGAAAAGAAAAATCTTGTTTGAAAAAAATCTTGACTTTTCTAGAGATTTCAAGGCTTTCTTCAAATGACAAAAATATCCTCTATCAATTTTATTAATTCTCATTATGTCCCATGAAAGAAATTATCAAATTAGATTTTTATGAAATTAATTTAAAACTAAATCACTTCATAAAAGGGAAGGTCAACTAGTCAAAATAACTATTCAATTAAATTACCTAAAGAAATGCACTATGAGGCCTTAGAATACATTGTTAAATTTTTCAAGGGTAATATGATAATTATACATTAGATTTTTACACAACAACTAGGCTGTTTTCAAGTTTCAACAGTATATAATAGTGTGGGATCCTCCAATACTAAAGGAAAAATCATTATCAATGAAGAAAAATTCAATTTGTAATTTTACAATTATTAACGAAAATACCATTGGACACTGGGACATTTTCGTTAGGTAATATTTTCGTCAACTTAAAATATTTAGAAAAATACTGTAATAGCTTCGAAAATTCTTAGACATACTAAAAAAGAAAAATACATAGTTCGGAGGGACACATATCCATTCGGTGAAACATATGGAATTTTTGAAAAATAATGCAAAAGGTTGACTTTCACTTTCTGGGTCAAAATTTATTCTAAGTGTTTAGAAGTCTAGTTCTTCAAAATATGCAAAATTCCACTAGGTAAAAAATTGTTCTTATTTTCACTAAGAATATATTTATATACATACCATGTATAAAACTCTCATTACATTAATCTATGGCTCCAAACTAAGTTAATTAGAGACTAGGCATTACAACTCCAACGTTGTAGACTTTGAACAAGAACAAGAATACGTGAAGGACAATAGCCTAACCTCACTTAAATTGCATAAAAAACCAATGAAACCCTGTAAGTCAGGATCACTTGGCTTAAGCCACTGTATTTCTAAGACTAATCGACTCCATCTGAGTATAAGCATCATGGAATCAACAAGTTCGTAAGCCTTCCTTATATCAAATATGAAATCATCATGTATTGCTCTCCTTAGTCTGAGTGTTCATGCTCAAAGCTAAAGGTTCCCATGAATTCTAGTGCAATAGTATAGTCTCTCAGTGTGGGAGACTAATTTCTTTGTATTTTTTAGAGAATAAAAATAGAAAATATTTTCATGTATCAAACATAACCTTAATTCTTCAATTTCAATAATATATACACTAAATTAATCAAAATTAAAGTACATTAAGGAACTTTTTTTTTGGTGGAAACGTTGAGGAACTTTCCAGGTACTTTCGTCATATCAAAATCTAAGAATCATTAACATGAAATATATATATATATATATATATATTTTGTGAGCAAACGGGGTCAAAGACCCAAATTACATTAAACTAATAGACCTGGGCGACTAATTCCCATAATATCAGGCATTAAAATAGCTATAATGCCAGGTAAAGGTTGAGTTAATAATGACGGCCCCCTGTTTTGCTTCCAACTCCATTTAGCAATCCAATTCGCTGCCATGTTCTTTTCCCTCTTGATGTGCTTCAACTTCCACACCCCATAATCATCCAACATACCTCTGATCACTTCAACCAGTTGAAAAAGAGGATGGTGCGAGTTAATCCCTTCCTTCATAGCATGACTGAAGTAATGGAATCAGATTCAATCTCAAAGTAGTTAAGATTAAATTGCTTGGGATATTGAATTCCATAGAATAAAGCCCACAATTCAGCCATGTCAATACTATAGTTACTAATATTAACACCTCCTAGCCATGTTGATTCCAGCTCCCATCAGTATTGAGCTTAATCCAACAAGGCAAAGGCTTTTCCCAACATATATGAATTGTAGTTTTCGATTTCCTCATGTTTAGTTCTAGGCTCTATATATGCCATACAGCTGATTAATTCCAACTCGCCAACCGAGCTTGCACTTCTCGACTAAACTCCAGTATGTTTTCTTGGTAACTTTTTCATGAATCAAAGGCACACCCAAGTATCTCCCCCAAATAATTGATTTTAGGAATACCACTAATTTTGTAAATCTCATTAGAGATTGCAAAGGTTCATTTACTTTACTCAACTTCGTTACCAGATTATGAGATTGAGCCTGTTAACAACTCGGGAAAGCTTTCATATGCTCCTACCATGCAACTTCGAACTTGACTGGCTTCAAACTAGCTTGGGGTCTGGATAGTCTTTCATTATCAAAAGTAGCAAGGCACAAAGATCAGATCTCATTTTGGGGAGATGATAGACTACAGCTTCTAAAAAGGCCAGTTTCCAACTAATGTTACACAAGACTTAGTCGATTCTCTCCTAACATGGGGCAATTCCCTGACCACTTTGTCTCCATGTAAATTTTTGACCAATAATATTGACACACCCGGACCTAGCATGACTTTTCGGTACGAACGGAATAGTGCAAGATCAAGTATTAAGTAACCAATATGTCGGTCCGGCTGTGTCAAATCAGAAGAGAAGATAAGCTTAAGACAAAACGTAGTTGGAAGATGAGATGGGTGACCATGCATGGAAACACTAATGTGGACTTCTTTAAGACCATAGTCAATGGATTGGATATCCATTGGTGAATTGGTCGGTGGATAGGGCCAAGGATTAAAGTTTTGAGAGGTTTAAAAGAGAAGAGAAAGTCTGGTCCGAGGCCCGAGTAGACCCGGTGTCGGGCTCCCCTATAAATAGGGGAGGCCGAGCCTCTCCCCCTCATTTTTCTCTCTTCCTCTCTTCTCTCCTTTCTCTTTTCTCTCAACTGCTCATTTGGAGCAATTTTGGACTTTTGGCCGATCCGGAAAAACCGACCGAAGGATCAAGGCGAGTTCTTGGTATGTGGTTCTTAACTCCTTGATCTTCGTTTTTTCTAAGTTTGCACGCATTTCCATGCATTGGTCTAGGAGAGATCCAAGCTCAATGTTAGGTTCAGCTTTTTAGTTAGATTTCTAGCTTAGATTCGAGATCTAGGAACTTTGAGCTTGTGACTCTCATTTCTGCTCCGGTAAACGCATCGTGGGAGGTGAGAGGAACCTTCATCTCGAATTTCACATCGAACGGTGGACCGAGGAGCTCGGGAACCGAGGAAAAGCCTCGGATCCCGAGGCCTGGCAATGGCTCTCGCGCGGGAGCCGAGTCTCTCTTGCGCTGGAGAGACCCGCCACCCAGGTCCCGTGCTGGACTTGGGCCTGTCCCGAGTGTCATGCCCTGACCCGCCTGGGGTCGACTACGTGGCAACCGCCGCGCTGCCTCGAAGTACGTGCCGATCGGTCACGCACCAGAAGCACCGCAAGGCATTGGAATGGATATCATCGCTGCAAAACCTTTAAAACTTTGAGTAAATTCATTTAATAAAATAATAAAACTTAAATAATGCACCGGTGGATTAATTTAAAAGAAATACCTATGCAGCGGAAAACTATTAAGCCGAAGCCACCGACGCCTCCTAATGAGCCTCCAATCTATTGGCTGACCTCGTACGCGGATCTGCATCCATCCACACAGGATACAGGTGAGTGACAGAGATTCAATGAGTCTCCATCAGGGTTAGGGAAAAACATGGGTAATCCAAAATACAATAAAAATAAAATAAATAAATCTATTTTCGAAATCTCTTTTATAATTCTCCCAAAGAGAATTAGATTTAAAACCTTTAAAATAATTATATACTAATGGGCTGGCACCTAATACGTTGAAGGCACGACTGGCCAGTCGTATGCTTTACTGCACCGAGGGCTATTTCTTTTCTCTTCATATTCTTTTTCTCTTTATCACAAACACTAGCCTGTTCCCTCGGTGGTGCCTCACTGTGGTGGAACATAGTGAACTGGAGCTCTGGCGAGTTTCCCTACGCGCCTCTCCCAACCAGGCTCGACTCACCGTGCCCCTCGATAGGCGGTCCATGGCTGAGTAATCGTGCATGCTCTCAAACTCGGTCCACGCTCCCGCAAATTGGAGCTCCGAGGAACCCTTTCAATCACTCATCTCCCAAGGGTATCGCACCCTCAATAATAATAATAATAATAATTCAAAATTATATATATATACACATAAAACATTTATATTTAAAAATATATAATCACACACACGTAAGCCTTATATTCCTTTTTAAAACATCTCACTTACTATGTGGGTATATCACAAACAAGTGTGTGAGTGTGGATTCCCCACATCCCAAAACCATTTTGAAAACATTTATATTTTAAAATCATTTTTCAAACCCCTTTTTCCCAGTGGCTAAACAAAGAAGTCTAGGCCACTCACAGTGATGGGAGAATCGTATACTTCCAAGCGCTCCATGTAGCTCAACCTCCGGAGCATCGCCGCACTCGATCCAACCGGAGCCTTAGTACACGGAAATATAAATTAGCATTCATAATTAAATTTATGAATGCACCTATGAGACTCTAATATGACCTAAGATGATGTTTGAATGAGGTTTAGAAGACCCGGAAGTGTTCCAAATCGATTTGGGGTCAAATAGGGTCTTGGAAGGTAAAATGACCATTTTGCCCCTAAAGGGCAGAAACGGCGCCGTAAATTGGAGTGAACCGACGCCGGTTCTCTTCGACCCGAAGGTCGGTCACCGGGAAGTAGAAACGGAGCCGTTTCTGGACAGAACCGGCACTGGTTCTGTTATGGGTTTCAAACCCGAAATTTCTCCAATTTCTTCAAAATTTGAAAACCGATGCAATCGTCCACCAATTTAGCTACAATTTGAGATGCATGTACCTTAATGCATCCACTACACGTTTACAGGAAGAAAAACGAGAATCACAAGCTCAAAGTTCCTAAATCTCGAATCTAAACTTAAAATCTAGTTAAAAGCTGAACCTAACTTTGAGCTTGGATCCCTCCTAAACCGATGTATGGAAAAACGTACAAACTTAGAAAAACGTAGATCGAGGAGTTAAGAATAACTCACCAAGATCTCGCCTCGAACTGGCGGTCGGTTTGTCCGGATCTGCCAATTGTCCAAAATGCCTCCGTTTGGCTCGAGAGAAGAAAAGAAAAGAAAATGAGAGAAAAAGAAAAAGAGAAATGAAGAAAAGTTTCGGCTCACCCCTATTTATAGAGGAGCCCGACACCGGGTCTACTCGGGCCCCGAGTTAAACTTTTCCCCTTTTTCAACTTTCTTTCATTTTCACCCATTGGTTAAATCCTTTGCTTTCTTGTGCCAATGGGGCCCATAATAAATTTCTAGGGACTTATTTGGAGGTTTTTTTGGTATTTACTAATTTCCATGCACGGTTAATTACATTATCTTCAGACTCCGTCTTATCCAAATTTTAACTTCTCTTCTAACTTGACACAGCCGGACCGACTTATTGTTCAATTATTACATCATCTTACACTATTCTGTTCGTACAAAAAGGTCATGCTAGGTCCGGGTGTGTCACTGCGTCGGACTGGGCCTTTTGGCCCAAAACTACCGGTTGGGCCCTGTTAGGCCCAAGCCGAGTTGGGCTGGGCCCAACTCACAAGGGAGGGGCCTTTTGGGCCCAGAAACAGGCCGGGCCTGACCCAACTGCATGGGGGCCTGCCTGGCCCAGGTCCGAGCCGAGGGGTATTTTCCTAATTTTTCACCAAGTGTCCAATTTTTACCCTGAAACCTCCCGAACACTTTTTGAAGCCCCGAATCACATTCAAGCCCAGTCGTAGGTCATGTTAGAGCCTCGTAGATGCATTCATAAATTTAGTTATGAATGCTAACGTATATTTCCGTGTGCTAGGGCTCCGAGTGAATCGAATGCGGCGATGCTCTGGAGGTTAAGCTACATGGAGCGCTTGGGAGTATACGATTCTCCCAATACTGTGAGTGACTTAGACTTCTCTGTCTAGCCACTGGGGAAAAAGGTTTTAAAAACATAAATGTTTTCAAAAAGGTTTTGGGATACGGGAAATCCACACACATACTTGTTTGTGATATACCCACACAGTGAGTGGGATGTTTTTTTTTTTAAAAAAGAGTTATAAAGACATATGTGTGTGTGTTTATATATTTTAAAAATGTATGTCATATATATATATAATTATGAAATATTATTATTATTAGTTTTAAGGGTGCGATACCCTTGTGAGATGAGTGATTGAGAGAGATGCTCCTCGGGCTCCAATTTGTGGGAGCGTGGACAAGTTGGAGAAAAGCATGCTAGATTCTTAGCTGTGGACCGCCTATTGAGGGGCACGGTGAGACGAGACCTGGTTAGGAGAGGCGCGTAGGGAAGCTCACCAGGCTCCAGTTCGCTGTGTTCCACCACAGCGAGGCACCACCGAGGGAAAGGGTTAGAGAGATAGAGAAGAGAAAATATTATCGAATGAGAAAAGAGATAGCCCTCGGTGTAGTGAGGCATAAGACGACCGACCGGTCGAGCCTCCAATATAAAAGAGATGCCAGCCCATTTGAGATATATATATATTTTATTTAAGATGCTTTTAAAAGAGGGTTCTTAGAACCTCTGTCACTCACCTGTATCCAATGTGGATGAATGCAGATTTGCGTACGGAGTCGGCTATAGAAAAAAGGCTCACTAGAAGACGTCAGTGGCCTACGCTTAGTAGTTTTCCGCTGTATAGGTATCCCTTTTAAATTAATCCACTGGTGCACTACTTAAGTTTTATTATTTTATTAAATGATTTTTAATTAAAGTTTTAAAGGTTTTGCAGCGATGGTATCCATTTATTTGCCTTGCGGTGCTTCAGGTGAGTGAGTGGCCGACACGTACTTCGAGGTAGCACGGCTGTTGCCACATGGCCGACCTGGGTGGGTCGGGGCGTGACAAATATCCAAGTCAGTGAGCTCACATATTGAGCAATGACTTCTTAAAATTTTTTGTATTTATCAGTGTCTCTGCTAGAAAAATTAGACTTCTCTGAAGACTTTGCAATTGAATTAAAATCCCCACCAATAACCATGGCATATTCAATTGTCACAGGTATTGCCATATGTTAGAAGCTGGGAATAGATTAAGGCTTCAAGGCATGTATCTAATAGCCACTATCTTTAAGATTTTATTTGCACCTAGCAATATAATTCTTAAGGATACAATAAAGCCAATGGAGACTGCAATTAATCAATTGAAGTCTTCCCACTGGCACTAATTAAGTGATTGCAAAATGGCTATTTTCTTTAAAGATTTTCTGTAGCAAAGGTTTATAGAAAATTTCTGAATAAAACTGAAGATCAGAAGGAAGAAGAGAATATATGAAATTGTTATCTTTCTGACAAATGAGATAACCTTTTTATATAGACTTTTAAGGAAACAGTTATATCCCTTCAGAAGTTCATATCCCTTCGGAAGTTAACAACGGTTAATTAACCGTTTATTATTATTACTAGCAAAATTGGCTCGCACGTTGCACTTTATAATTCATTTTAAAAATATTATTATGAATTTAATTATTATGATAAATTAAACAAAAAAATTTTCAACGGCATCATTGTTCAAAGATTTCTAACCCGAATTAATTGTTCCATAGGCATGGCATTGTGGCTATGACACGCCCGGACCTAGTCTGAACTTGTCAAGTTGTGTATTTATGTATTGTTGACTAGTCAATATACCAAATTTGACTTCCCATGGATGTTTTAAACTTCATTTAGCTCGATTTCAAGCTTAAAAACCCTAAAATTGAAGTTCGAGGATGTGGGCCCCACTTGGATTCGAGTACCAAGGAAATTGGGCCGAGTTGACCGGAGTCAACTTGGAAGTGGTTGACTCCGGCGCCGGACAGGGACGGGTCCGGCGCCGGACCCGTAAATTCTATAAGGGGTCTCGGGTGGCCGAGACCCCCCATTTTCACTTCTTCTCTTTGTTCTTCATCCTCCGAGCTCTCTCTTCCAAATTCTTTGAAATCAAAACTTGAATCCCTCTTCAAACACTCAATCAAACATCAATATCAACTTCTTTTGCATTCTTGAAGATCAAAACACCAAAGTTTTCAAGAAAATCACCAAATCTAGAAATCTGGAATTTCAGTGACAGTTTGTTCTTCGAGCTATATCTTTTGATTCAACCGTGGGACTTGGCTGGGAATTTGGTATGTTGTTCTAGACTCATCAAGCTTTAATTTGATAGGGGCATTTTGGTAATTTTGCAGCCCTAAACCCCAATTAGCTTCAATTAACTTCCGGACTTGTCCAATTTTGTTCTTGGACCTTGGAAACCTTAAATGGATTTTGTTTTATGATTTAATTGTTGGTTGAATGCCTTTATTAATCAAATTAGATTTTAATTTGATTATTTAGGTACGTGATTGTACGAGTTTCGTACCGGTAGCAGTTTGAGCTAAGGCATTCGTGGGTAATCGGGGAGTATACAACTCTCATCTCTTGTGAGTAGCTTGGATTATATTGGTTGACCATTGAGGGTTAACCGTTTTCAAATTTATTTATAAATACTTTATTAAATTGTTTATATATGTTTTGGGGTATGAATTGTCCACCCTCACACACCATGTTTATAAATGATTTGAAGGGTGGGAATTTCAAATAAATTTATAAATTGATATTATTGATTATTGATTGGGGAAGCGATACCCCTGAGAGATGAGAGATTGAGCGGTTTCCTCGGGGCTCCGATTTATGAGAGCATGGACCGAGATTGAGAGCATGCGTGATACTCAGCCGTGGACCGCCTATCGAGAGGCATGGTGAGTCGAGCCTGGTTGGGAGAGGCGCGTAGGGAAACTCGCTAGAGCTCCAGATGCTGTGTTCCACCACAGCAAGGCAAACGTCAAGGGAATGGGCCAGAGAGTAAAGAAAAATGTTTTAAAAGTATAAAGTAACCCTTAACGGTCCAGTGGATACCCCAGTGCACGGGTATACTTTATTGGGACAAATTTGAAATGCCAGCCCATTTAGAAATGTTATTATTGATTTAATATTTGATTTGGTTTGGGACTTCCTATATTTCAGTAAATGGTTTATTATATTGATTTTTGGATTAATTCATATCCCCAGCCTGAGGTGATCGGTCTTTATAACCGAGTCTCTCACTGGGTACAAGTTTATTGTACTCACCCCATTCACTTTTGTTGTCAGATCATCAGACTTTGGACGGCGGACGTCCTGGTGGCCAGTGATCCCAGTACGGCACTGTGGACACGACTATGTAGGTGCCACCTCATTTTACTCAGTGTATCTTGGCTCGGAATATTATTGCATCTTACATATACATTTATGTATTTATATAATACTTTCCGCTGCATGGAGCACCGTAAGATGCGACACTTTATTTTTAAATATTTCTGAACAATATTATCTTAATATTTTTGTATGTTTTCATATATTGCTCGAATATCCTTTATTTTTAAGCCTTGTGCCATCTTGGTTGCCCGCCTGACGAGGCACGCATCTCGAGGTGGTACGGCGGTTGTCAAGTGGCCGAGCCTGCAGGTCGGGGCGTGACAGGCTATCTGAAATTTGATTTCCAAAAATCGATTAATGACTTGCTATTATAGAAATTAATTTACAAATTAAAATATGCCGAGTTTTGAAAATGTTAAATGCTAAATTGAAATAAACCAACCATTTAGCACATAAGTAGTCCGATATGTTATTTTTCCATCTAAAGAAGTAAATGTTCCGCATCCACATTGATCTCATTCATATGAACTAAATCATCATCAAGAAAGTTGGCTTTTCTTTTTCATATAAAATAACAAATTGTTATGGAAGATTTTAAAAATTAGTAAAGAGCCTATCACACAAAATAGTAGAAATAAATCTTGTTGCATTAACCTTTTGTTATTTTATTAGAACAATTTGCTCCCACAATAACTAAATCATCAACAAAGGTTATTTTCTTTTTTCCTTTTAAATAATAAAGAACAAATTCTTATGAGATTTTTGAGAATTAGAAAAACTTTCACATATGGGGTAATAAAAATCTTATTGTACATACTTTTTGTCATTTTATTAGCACAATTTTCATTAAAAGTAACTAAATTATTTACAAAGATTACTTTTCTTTTCCTACTAAATCATAAATTTTGATGAGAATTTTAGTCCATAAACCTTTCACATTTCTAAAGTAGGCCCATTTTTCCGGCTTCTTATATACAAAAAAAGAAAGTTTCACATGAGAAAGAAGTAAAAATCTTATTACATATATCTTTTGTAATTTTGTGAGCAATGCAATCCTATTCACTTGCTTTTTGTATTTTAATTGGTGCAAAACTTTAAAAAATCTAATGATCAAGAAAATCTATAAACTAAAAATCATGGAGGTGTCTTTTTTGTTATCCATGTTTATTTTTTATAAAATTACAAAATTAGCTTAAACATTCTTAGGCAAACGAAAAGGTCTTTTAATATTATGTTTAACGTTTGATTATAAGGAATATGAAAAAGCAAATATTTAGGTTTTTTAATGACTTTTAGTTTTCCTTATTATTAATTGGGTAAAAGTAATAATTTATCTAATTTAAATACAAAATTAAGATTAGTAACTCAATTTTTTTTAATTGCAAAATTAAGATTAGTGGCTCAAAGGTTTTTTTAATTGTAAAATTAGCATCAATAACTCAATTCTTTTGTTAATTTGCAAAATTAAGATCAGTAGCCCAAAAATCATCCTTATTGTTAGAATTTTAGGTGATTTAATTGCAAAAGTAATGATCAAGAGGATCTAGAATATAAAATTATCCATATTTATTTTTTTATTATCCATATTTATTTTTTTATAAAATTATAAAATTAACTTAAATATTCTTAGACAAATAAAAAGGTAATTTCAAATAATGTTTGATGTTTAGTTATAAGGAATATGAAAAAATAAATGTTTAAGTTTTTTTTAATGTCTTTTGGTTTTCCTTATTATTAGTTGGGTAAAAGTAATAATTTATATAATTTAATTACAAAATTAAGATTAATAACTCAAAGGTTTATTTTTTAATTAAAAAATTAGGAATATTAGTGGCTCAAAGGTTTTTTTTAATTGTAAAATTAGTATTAGTAGCTCAAAAGTTTTCTTTTATTTGTAAAATTAAGATTAGTAGATCAAAAGTCATCTTTATTGTTAGAACTCTATGTCAAGTTTGAATTAAATTAATTAATTTATTTTCTTTATTTTGTTTAATTTAAGAACCATTACAGAGAAGGAAAAATAATATGATCATTAGCTCAAAAATAGTAACCTAGAAGAAATCAAAATAGGTTTTGTTTAATTTAAAAACGGCTCAATTTAAAACTCAAATCTTAATTGAATTAGGAAAAGAACAAACATTGAATAGTGAAACATATTAAAATATAATACTTTTTCTAAAATGTAGAAGAATAACAAAAATTTCAAAAGAAAAAAAAATTACAATCTTAAATAGAGTAGAAACAAAATATAAAAGTAAATTTAACATCACTTTTATATTCATTATTGAAATCTGTATTAAGCGATGTTATAGAGTCCTCCAAAATACCCAAATTAATTACTTTTTTTTTTCTGAAAAAGAAAAAAATTAACAAACATATCAAATTATTTATAAAAATAGAGAAACTCAATAATACATTAAACATTGTAGGTAAACATTTCTTTTAAATAGACAAAAGAAAGAAAATAATTTTGTATATTATAACTGGCCTCGATAACTCTACAATCAAGGAAGTTAGTATAACTTGAGGTTCGTCGTTCAAAATTAAGCGTTTTTTGCTCAAATTCAAAACTAAACTTGTCTCACATATAATATTCATTGACATTTCACTTAAAAAAATAAAAAGAAAAACAAAGAAATCCTCAATAACATTTACATTAAAAAAAATGTGAAACATTCATGAATATATTAGATTAAGAATCATACCTTAAATCTTGTAAGCGTAATACCATATAATTTATGGATTCTTCACTAACAGATTGACCTTGAGACAAACTCAAGCCAATAATAATACCGATAATATCTAAATTATAACAATAACAATAACAATAACAATATTGTCAAATATGATAGGATTTTTATTTTACAATAACGACAATATTTTATATCATAGGAATTTTCTTTTTAAAAAGGAATAAGCAACATAATTAATAGCTAATTATCTAAAAATAAAGAAAAAAATTGTTAACACTTGAACAGTCATTAAAATTACCATAGTCTATCAGCACAAAGATATTTGTTGGAATGTTGATTTCTTCGATAAAAATCTCCTTCATAATAGTATTAGGATGAAAATGGATCATTTTCTTATTACCAGAAATTACTCGATAATTGTCACGCCCCGACCCGCCGGGTCGGCCACGTGGCAACCGCCGCATTGCCTCGAAGTACGTGCCTGCCGGTCACGCACCAGAAGCACCGCAAGGCATTGAAATGGTTATCATCGCTGCAAAACAAAACTAAAATTTTAATTAGAAATCATTTAATAAAAATATTAATTTATAAGTAATGCCAGTGGACTAATTAAAAAAGATACCTACACAGCGGAAACCACTAAACCTAAGCCACCGACGTCTTCTAGTGAGCCTCCTTTCTATGGCTGACTCCGTACGCCAATCTGCATCCATCCACATTGGATACATGTAATACCCATTCTAAATTACTGTTTCTTTTAATCCGTCCGGCATGCATCATTTAGTAGCAAATCATTGAAAGTATAGTTTAAGTTTTACTTAAGTTATGAATAGGACATAAATGGAATTAAATAAATTGTTGAAGAATTAGTAGTAAAATTAGAAGTTTAGACAGAATTTACAAAAAATTGACAGAGAATTTTAAAATTTCGCTGTCAATGGAATAAAAGAAAATAGTCTAAAGAATAAAAATATACACTGAAAATTTTATTACACTGACTTAGGATATGGATGAAATTTTAGTGATTGTTGGAGGACAAAATGGGAACTTAGAACAAAATTCTCTTTTATGGACTTAACCATCTAATGACAAGTGGCAATGGCTTAGGAATTGATGGCTAGGATTGGAACAAATTTCATCATCTTCCACCCTTGTAGAATCCGGCCATGCATAAGGAAATGTCTAGAAAATTCAACAATTTTCATTGTTGTCTTCAACCTTGAGAAAAAGGAAGAACAAACTCCATTGATGAAAGCTTGGAAGCTTACCCCATAACACATAAGTCCTAAATTCTCCAAACAAGCCTATTAAAATTACCTATCAAATTAAACCTCTTGATTAGCCCATTAACATTCCTAAATCAATTTTAAGAAATTCAAGCTAAGTGAGGAGAAATTGCAATTGGAAAGTCTAGGGTTCTTGGTGGATTTTCACAAATCAAGGTAAGTATGCCTAATTTTGATGTTAGAATGTAGATTATGGCATGCTAAATATGAATATAGGGTCAATTTAACTTGAAATCACTTGTAGGAGTGTGAATCTAGAAAATTAGAAAAATTATGGAGAATTTTTGAATTTAAGATTTTTGGGTCAAATTGAATTTATGAAACCTTAGGATTAAAATATGAAGTTCATGGAAGCTTACTAAACTAGGAAATGTCATTAAATTTCATTAGAAATGAAAATTTTAATTTTTCAATAATTTATGCAGAAATTTCAAGGAAAATAGCATCTTTGTCATTTTGGAAGTTAAATGAAAATGTAGTTGTTTTGAAGTAAATTTAGTTAGAAAATGTTAAAGAGAAATGTTGGAAAAGAAAAATGTGGAAATTGGGTGAAATTAGAGCAAAGGTCAAAATTTTTTTTTAATGTGCCATAGCTATGGGAAATTTTCAACCTATAATGGTATAGATGTGAATTTTGGAGAAATTAGATTGGAAGAATATTAGTGAAAAATGCTAATTAGGAGTTAGAATTCAAATTTAGTGCATGGCATGCATGGCATTACACTTAGTCTAAGTCTTAATTAAATTTAGCAATGGCTATAGAAACCTAATAAATGTATGAATGATTAGGAGACCAGACAATACAGAAGGACAATGAACCGGTTGAGAAAGAGCCGGAATAGCTTGGACCTCACTGTGAGTGGATAACGAAATTTTAAATCTCTACTCCTTATTGTTTTGTTAAATGTGGTTTCATGAAAGTTTATTATTATGCTATGTGTTTAGAGAAATGGCTTATTTGAATGTGTATTGAATGATGCTATATGTGAATGGCCCATGGAATGTGATGGCTAAATTGAAATGTTTGGTTTTGAGAATTGAATATGGAAAATGGTTTTGAGATAAAATTGCTAATATTGATTTCAAAACATTGAAAGTTTTATTACATAATTTTTCAAAGATAATGTTTTATTCGAAGTAAACATAAAAAGGTTTGCAAGCCATCACAATTCCAAGATGTGACTATACGGTGGCCTCCATGGGAGGATTTTAGTTACTGCAGTAACCGCATAACCACGGACCGCCTTTTGAGGGGCGTGGGAATGCCGTGTACACCTTGGATAGGGAGGCGCGGAGGGAAACCCGCAAGGTAAATTCGAGTTCGTCCTGTGGTATCCACCGTTCAGGACGGGACTCGCTACTCAGTTGTCGACCACGGCCAAGGCGACAACTTGAGTGAGGAATTGACGGACTAGACTATATGATTCATGGGCCAAGGTTTGGAAATTCTTGTTTTGCCTATGTTCTTAAAATATTTCTTCTTTATTTTACTTTAAAGACTTTTACTATATTGTTGCCTTAATATGTTATCCACTCATTGAGTAATTCTGTTACTCACCCATGTTTTTAATAAAATATTTTTCAGGCTGTAGATACCAACCGCGATCGTAGGTACGTTGTGGTGGGAGAATTGCTAGGTTTTTGACTCAAATTTGACCAAGGGTGAAAAAGTAAACTTTTTGTACTATTTTTCAAAAATTCGTGTAGGGCCCACCGAGTAAGAGAATGTCGGTTTAAATAGCTATTTCACCGTTTTAATGTATCTAATAATATTCGAAGCTGTTACCGTATTTTTCTGAATCCTGTAGCTTGGTTTAAAAATTCACCGAAAAATATGTCGTAAACCTAATGGCATTTTCGTAAATATCATGAAGTTTTGGTGCTTTGTGTTTACATGAATTTTTATGCCATGACAGTTCAATATTTTATCTGTTTTGAATTGTCTGCATGTTAGTTAAGTGTTTTAAGTATTAAACTGGATGAAAACTGTATAAGAGAAAAATTGGTAAAATGACCATTTTAGCCTTGCAACCTTTGAAGTGTATTCTAACCTAATAGAATGCATTTCGAGGGTTGCGGCGATTGTTAGGTGCCCAATTATGGTGTCGGGGCGTGACAATACAGGTGAGTCACAGAGGTTCTAAGAATCTCCATCTGGGTTAGGGCGGATAAGGGGAAATCCAAAATAAAATAAAATAATAATAAAACAAATATTTTTCTTTTAAAATTCTTTTCTGGTTCTCATGCTGAGAACCCTCTTTTAAAAACACTTTAAATAAATAAATAAATATATATATATACATAAAATGGGCTAGCATCTCTATCATACTGGAGGCGCGACCCGTCGGTCGTCTTATGCCTCACTGCACCGAGGGCTATCTCTTTTCTTATTCATAATATTTTTCTCATTTCTATCTCTCTAGCTCGTTCCCTTGGTGGTGCCTCGCTATGGTGGAACACAGCGAATTGGAGCTCTGGCGAGTTTCCCTACGCGCCTCTCCCAACCAGGCTCGACTCACCGTGCCCCTCGATAGGCGATCCACGACTGAGTATCATGCATGCTCTCAGACTCAGTCCACGCTTCCGTAAATTGGAGCTCCGAGGAACCCTCTCAATCACTCATCTCCCAAGGGCATCGCACCCTCAATAATCATAATAATAATATTTCAAGTATATATATATATATAACATTACATATTTAAAATATATAAACACACACACACGTAAGTCTATATATTTCTTTTTAAAACATCCAACTCACTGTGTCTGTGTGAGTATATTACAAGCAGGTGTGTGTATGTGGATTTCCCATATCCCAAAACCCTTTTGGAAAAACATTTATGTTTTAAAATAATTTTTAAAACCCCTTTTCCCAGTGGCTAGACAGAGAAGTCTAGGTCACTCACAGTGGTGGGAGATTCCTATACTCCCAAGCGCTCCATGTAGCTCAACCTCCGGGGCATCGCCGCACTCGATTATCCGGAGCCCTAGTACACAGAAATACAAGTTAGCATTCATAAATAAATTTATGAATGCACCTATGAGGCTCTAATATGACCTAAGACGATGTTTGGAAGTGATTCGGGGCTTAGAAAAGTGTCCGGGAGGTTCTGGGGTAAAAATTGGACACTTGGTGAAAAATTACGAAAATGCCCCTGCGACCCGTGGGCCCCAGATTCTGGGCCATACAGGCCCTCCCACGTGGCTGGGTCAGGCCCAGCCACGGGTTGGGCCTGAAAAAGGCCCACCCGTGCGGGTGGCCAAATTGGCCAGGTCCAGCGCCGGACTGGCCCTAGTCCCGCGCGGGACTCGGCCAGGAGGTCTCTCCCGTGCGGGAGAGATGTGGCTCCCACGCGGGAGCCGCTCGGCCCCTCTCGGGATCCAAGGCATTTCCTCGGATCTCGAGCCCCTCGGTCCACAGTTTCGGGTGAAATTCGAGATGGAGGTTCCTCTCACCTCCCACGACGCGTTTACAGGAGCAGAAATGAGAATCACAAGCTCAAAGTTCCTAAATCTCAAATCTAAACTTAAAATCTAACTAAAAGCTGAACCTAACTTTGAGCTTGGATCTCTCCTAGACCAATGCATGGATAAACGTGAAAACTTAGAAAATTGAAGATCAAGGAGTTGAGAACAACTCACCAAGATCTCGCCTTGAACTGGCGGTCGGTTTGTTCGAATCGGCCAAAAGTCCAAAATTACTCCGAGAGAGCAAAGGAAATGAGAGAAGAGAGGGAGAAGAGAAAATGAGAGGGGGAGAGCTCATCTCCCCCCTATTTATAGCAAGGCCTGGCACCGGGTCTACTCGGGCCCCGGGCCAGACTTTTTCCCCTCTTTGAAACCTTTCATAATTTCGATCCTTGGCCCGATCCACCAACCAATTCACCAATGGATATCCAATCCATTGGCTATGGACTTAAAGAAGTCCACTTTAGTGTTTCCATGCATGGTCACCAATCTCATCTTCTAACTCCATTTTGTCTTAAGCTTATCTTCTCTTCTGACTTGACACAGCCGGACCAACATATTGTTTAGTTATCGCGTCATCTTGTACTATTCCGTTCGTACAAAAAGGTCGTGCTAGGTCCGGGTGTGTCAATAATTATCTCTATTTTTTAGAACAGAATAATTTTAATATAATATAAATTTTCTTTAAAAATAGTCTTCTTTAATTGATATGCATCATTGCTCCGTAGTATCGTATTAATATAAAATCCCTATGAAACAAAACAAAACATAACTAATTAATCAAAATGAATAAAAACAAGAAAAATAGAAAGACAAAACAAAAAAAATTCTAAAAATATTTTTTACCTTTTCATCCACTATAAACATTTTCGTGCTAACATTCTTCTTGATTTTATAATTATATATATCGCAAAATCCGCAAATATGAATCTTCATTCTCCAATTATTCGTTTGAGAAGATAATTTATCAATTGTTACATAGTCTAAGTGCTTATTTAACATGATCGAACTATAATATAATTTAAAAAAAATTCAAAAGCTACAGAGGAGATAAATTTAAAACATTAATATTCAAATATTCAAATGTAAAAAAATTAACTAAAAAACCTTATGACTAATATTATCCCCCACTGAAAAAAAAAAACCTACAAAAGAAAATCAAAAGCACAAAAAATCACCATCACTTGAAAAATGAAAAAAAAAATTTAAAATTGAAAATTAAGATTTTTCAAATTACTTTCTCTTTTGCCTTTTTTTTTTTACAATTTGAAAACTTCTACAATGGTATTAAAATGCTTTCAAACTTACTTTTTGTGATTTTTTTTTTAGTTCACAAACTTTGATTCTCCAATCATCCATTTGAGAAGATAACTAATCAATTGTTATGTATTCTAATTGCTTATTCGGCATGATCGAACAACAATATAATTAAAAAAAATAAGAAGTTACAAACACTATAATTCATATCCTTTAGTTGAGAGAGAAGTGGAGAGATTTGAAAACATCAATATTCAAATGTAAAAAATTAACTAACAAACCTCATGGATATTATTATGCACCAATGAAATAAACCTACAAAACAAATAAAAAACACAAAAATTCACCATTACATAAAAATGAAAGAAATTAAAACTGAAAATTAAAAAATTTCAAACATACTCTTTTGCGAAAATTTGTTTTAGTTCACAAACTCTCTATTTATAGTGATATTGAAATGCTTTGATAACTCAAAGATTTTTTTAAATGACTTTTCTTTTTTTTCATTATTACAAAATTAAGGTTAGAAGCTCAAAAATTTTTTTAATAACATAATTTGGATTGGTAGCTTAAAGGTTTTTTTTAATTACAAATTTAAAATTGGTAACTCAAATGTCATCCTTATTATTAGTAGGATAAAATTAAGTTATGTGATTTAATTGCAAAAGTAGGATTATATATATATATATATATTGATTCATTGACCTTTTACTTAAAAAAATAAAAAGAAAAACAAAGAAACACTCAATAACATTTACATTAAAAAAAATCTGAAATATTCGTGAGTATATTAGATTAAAAACCATACATTAAATCTTGTAGGCGTAATACCATACAATTTATGGATTCTTCACCAACAGATTGACCTTGAGACAAACTCAAGCCAACAATAATACTGATAATATTTAAATTATAACAATAACAACAACAATAACAATATTGTCAAATATGATAGGATTTTTATTTTACAATAACGACAATATTTTATATCATAGGAATTTTCTTTTTAAAAAGGAATAAGCAACCTAATTAATAGCTAATTATCAAAAAATAAAGAAAAAAAATTGTTAACACTTAGTTGAACAGCCATTAAAATCACCATAGTATATCAGCTCAAAGATATGTGTTGGAATATTGATGTCTTCGACAAAAATCTCCTTCATAATAGTATTAGGATGAAAATGAATCATTTTTTTATTACCAGAAATTACTCGATAATTATCTCTATTTTTTAGAATAGAATATTTTCAATATAATATAAACTTCCTTCAAAAATAGTCTTCTTTAATTGATATGCATCATTGCTCCGTAGTATCGTATTAATATAAAATCACTATGAAACAAAACAAAACAAAACATAACTAATTAATCAAAATGAATAAAAACAAGAATAAATAGAAAGACAAAACAAAAAAGTTATAAAAATATTATTTACCTTTTCATCCACCATAAACATTTTCGTGCTAACATTCTTCTTGGTTTTATAATTATAAATATCGCACAATCCGCAAACACGAACCTTCATTCTCCAATTATCCATTTGAGAAGATAATTTATCAATTGTTACATAGTCTAATTGCTTATTTAGCATGATCGAACTATAATAAAATTTAAAAAAAATTCAAAAGCTACAAAGGAGATGTCACGCCCCGACCTGCCCGGGCCGGCCACGTGGCAACCTCCGCGTTACCTCAAAGTACGTGTCTGCAGCCACGCATCCGGGGCACCGCAAGGCTTGAAATAGATATCATTGCTACAAAACAAAACTAAAGTTTTAATTAGAAATCATTTAATAAAACATTTAATTTATAAGCAACACCAGTGGATTAATTTAAAAGAATACCTATGCAACGGAAAACTGCTAAGCTTAAGCCACCGACATCTCCTAGTGAGCCTCCACTCTATTTGCTGACCCCGTATGCGGATCTACATCCATCCACATTGGATACAGGTGAGTGATAGAGGTTCAATGAATCTCTATCGGGGTTAGAGAAAACATGGGTAATCCAAAATATAATAAAATTTAAAATAAAATAAAAAGTTTGTTTCTAACACTTCCTTTCAAATTCTCCAAGTGAGAATTTGATTTTTAAAACTTTTAAAATAATTTATAGCTAAAACGGGCTGGCATCGAATACACTGAAGGCACGACTGGCCGGTCGTATGCCTTACTACACCGAGGGCTATCTTTTTTCTCTTTAAACATACTTTCAAAATTTTTCGTTCTCTAACCCGTTCCCTCGGTGGTGGCCAGCTGTGGTGGAACACAGCTCTAGAGCCCTGGTGAGCTTCCCTACGTGCCTCTCCCAAGGTCTCGTCTCACCGTGCCTCTCGATAGGCGGTCCACGGCTGAGAATCAAGCATGCTTCTCCAACTCGGTCCACGCTCCCACATATATTAGAGCCCGAGGAGCCACTCAATTATTTATCTCTCATCTCATTCATATATTTATCATATATATATATATATACATATATACACACAAAACATATATGTTTAAAACATTAAACACACAGACAAGCTTTTACATTTTTAAAATCATCCCACCCTCTAAATGAGTATATCATAAAATAAAAAGTGTGTGTTGTGTATTACCTTTATTCCAAAACAGTTGTAAAACCTTTTTAAAACAATTTATATTTTTAAAACATTTAAAAATGTTTGTCCCTAGTGGCTAAGCACTGAAAACAAAGCCACTCACAGTATTGGGAGGTTCATATACTCCCAAGCGCTCCATGTAGCTTAACCTGTGGCGCATCGCTACATTCAATTCACCTGGAGCCCTAGTACATAGAAATATACGTTAGTATTCATAATTAAATTTATGAATGTACCTACGAGGCTCTAGCATGACCTAAGACTGGGTTTGAATGTGATTTGGGGCTTAGAAAAGTGTCCAGGAGGTTTCGGGGCTAAAATCGGACTCTAGACGAAAAATTATCAAAATGCCCCTGGGGCCCGTGGGCCCTACACCGGATTGGGCTGGGCCCCACCAGGGTTGGGTCAAGTTCTACGAGAAATTGGGCTCAAAAAGCCCTCCTACGAGATATTTATATATTATAATGATATAATATATAAATATCTAAGATATATTAATATAATATAAAAAATCTAAACAGGGACAAGATCGGCCTGTTTCTCAGTCGGTCTCTCCCCCGATTTTCTCACTCGTTTCTCCTCCTTTCGAAATACAAACTTAGACAGGCGATCCTCATGGCATCCATGACGGATCTGCCGAGGCAGAAAAGAGAAACACGGGTCTAATTTCCGTGAAACCGAGATTTAGCCTAAATTGACTAAATCTTCGATTTACTCTTACCCGGTGCACGGAAATACATAAAAATGGAGTATGACGTAGAGTAAGGTGAGTACTATAATATACTAAAAACTCACCGTATTTCACTGGCCCGATATCCGCCGATTTGAGTTTTAAAATTTAAACTGGTCAAAAGCTGAAAACTGAGATCTATGCTAAACCAATATATGGAAATACGTGCAAACTTAATATAACGTAAATCGAGGTGAGTAGAATAACATATTAGAAACTCACCTTGTTTTGTTGGCCAGTTTGTCCGGATCTGCCAATTTTTCAAAATGCCTCTATTTGGTTCCAGAGAGAAAAAGAGAACAAGAAAGAAAAAAGAAAAAGAGAAATGAAGGAAAAAGCTTCGGCCCTCCCCTATTTATAGGGGAGCCCGACATCGGGTCTACTCGGGCCTCGGGTCAAACTTTTTTCCCTTTTTCAACTTTCTTTCCTTTTTACCTGTTGGCTAAATCCTTTGATTTCTTGTGCCAACGGGGCCCATAATAAATTTCTAGGGACTTAATTGGAGGTCTTTTTGGCATTTACTAATTTCCATACACGGTTAATTACTTTATCTCCAACTCCGTCTTATCCTAATTGAACTTCTCTTCTTGATTAGACACATCCGGACCGACGTATTGTTCACTTAAAACGCCGTCTTACACTATTCCATTTGTACGAAAAAGTCGTATTAGGTCTGGGTGTGTCAGGAGATAGATTTAAAACGTTAATATTGAAATGTAAAAAAATTAACTAAAAGACCTCATGACTAATATTATGCCCCACTAAAAAAAAAAACCTACAAAACAAAATCAAAAGCTCAAAAAATACCATCACTTGAAAAATGAAAAAAAAAATTTTAAATTGAAAATTAAGATTTTTCAAATTACTGACTCTTTTGCCATTTTTTTTTACAATTTGAAAAGTTTTGTCACGCCCCGACCCTCCCAGGTCGGCCACGTGGCAACCCCCGTGTTGCCTCAAAATACGTGCCGACCGGTCACGCACCGGAAGCATCGCAAGACATTGAAATGGATACCATCGCTGCAAAACAACTAAAACTTTAATTAAAAATCATTTAATAGAATAACAAATTTAAAATTAATTACCAGTGGATTGATTTAAAGGAATACCTAAGCAACGGAAACCGCTAAGCCTATACCACCGACGTCTCCTAGTGAGCCTCCAATCTATTTGCTGACTCTGTACGCGGATCTGCATCCATCCACATTGGATACAGGTGAGTGACAGAGGTTCAAATGAATCTCCATCGGGGTTAGGGAAAACAGGGGTAATCCAAATATAATAAAAATAAATTAAATAAATTTTGCTTTTAAAATCTCGTTCATAATTATCCAAGTGAGAATTAGAGTTGAAACCTTTAAAATAAAATATACTAAACGGGCTGGCATCTAATACACTGAAGGCACGACTGGCCGGTCGTATGCCTTACTGCACCGAAGGCTTTCTCTTTTCTCTTTAAATTCATTTTGTCATTTTCTCTTTCTCTAGCCCGTTCCCTCGGTGGTGCCCATTGCTGTAGTGGAACACAACTACCTCGAGACCTAGCGAGCTTCCCTACGCTCCTTTCCCAGAGTCTTGACTCACCGTGCCCCTCAATAGGCAGTCCACGGCTGAGTCTCATGCATGCTTCTCCAACTCGGTCCACACTTCCGCATATATTGGAGCCCCGAGGAGCCCACTCAATTGCTCATCTCGTGTCCCATCCATATATTTATCATATATATATATATATATATATATTCAAAACACATATAATTAAAGCATTTAAACACACACAAGCTTTTATATTTTTCAAATCATCCCACCCTCTAAGTGGGTGTATCACAAAATAAAAAATATGTGTGGTGGATTACCCTTATCCCAAAACATTTGTAAATCTTTGGAAAACAGTTTATCTTTTGAAAACATTTTTCCCTAGTGGCTAGGCACTGAAATCTAAGCCACTCACAGTGTTGGGAGATTCGTATACTCCCAAGCGCTCCATGTAACTTTAACCTTCGGAGCATTGCTGCACTAGATTCAACCGGAGCCCTAATACATGGAAAAACGTGTTAGCATTCATAAACAAGTATGAATGCACCTAAGAGGCTCTAGCATGAGCTAATTCTAGGCTTGAATGTAATCTGGAGCTTAGAAAAGTGTCCGGGAGGTTCCAGGATAAAAATCGGACACTTGATGAAAAATTACCAAAATGCCTCGGAGGCCTGTAGGCCCTATGCTCAGACTGGGCCGGGCCCTGCTTGGGCTTGAGCCTAAAAGGCCACCACTGCGGGTTTGGGCCAAATCTCACGTGAAATTGGGCTCAAAGGCCATTCCCGTAATATATATATATATATATATTATATTAATATAATATATATATATTTATAAAAATATCTCGACAAGGACTCAATTGGTCCTTTTCTCAATCGGTCCCTTCCCCGATTTTAGCACTCGTTTCTTTTCCTTTTCACGTATAAACTTAGACAGGTGATCCTCATGGCATCCATGATAGATTCATTGAAGCAGAAACGAGAAACACCGGTACAATTTCCGTAGATCTGAGATTTAATCTTAAATTGACCAAACTTATATCTACTCTAAATCGGTGCACGAAAATGCGTAAAAACGGAGTATGACGTAGATTAACTTGAGTAGGATAACATACTAAAAACTCACCTTATCTCACTGACCCAATATCCGTAGATCTGAGTTTTAAACTTAAATCTGATAAAAAGCTGAACTTAACTTTAAACTCAGATCTACGCTAAACCGATGCAAGAAAATGCGTGAAAACTTAATATAACGTAGATTGAGATGAGTAGAATAACGTATTAGAAACTCACCTTGTTTCACTGGCCGGTTTGTCCGGATCTACAAATTGTCCAAAATGCATCCATTTAGCTCTAGAGAGAAAAAGAGAAAAAGAAAGAAAAAAAAGAAAAAGAGAAATGAGGAAAAGCTTCGGCTTTCCTCTATTTATAGAGGAGCCCGACATCGGGTCTACTCGGGCCCCGGGTCAAACTTTTTCCCCTTTTTCAACTTTCTTCCATTTTCACCTGTTGGCTAAATCCTTTGATTTCTTGTGTCAACGGGGCCCATAATTAATTGTTAGGAACTTAATTGGAGGTCTTTTTGGCATTTACTAATTTCCATTTACAGTTAATTACTTTATCCAACTTTGTCTTATCTTAAGCTTAACTTCTCTTATTAATTAGACACATCCGGACCGACCTATTGTTGACTTAATATGCCATCTTATGTCACGCCCCGACCCGCCCCGGGTCGGCCACGTAGCAACCGCCGCGCTGTCTCGAAGTACGTGCTGGCCAGTCACGCACTTAAGGCACCGCAAGGCATAAATGAGCATCATTGCTGTCAATAAAACTAAAACTTTAATTAGAAAATATTTAATAAAATAATTAACTTTAAAAGTAATGCCAGTGGACTAATTGAGAGAATACCTACACAGCGGAAACTTCTATGCCTAAGCCACCGACGCCTCCTAGTGAGCCTCATTTCTTTAACTGACTCCGATTTGCAAATCTGCATCCATCCATATTGGATACAGGTGAGTGGCAGAGGTTCTAAGAATCTCCATCTGGGTTAGAACAGATAAGGGAAATCCAAAATAAAATAAAATACATAATATTAAAACAAATATTCTTCCTTTGAAATTCTTTTCTGGTCCTTCTGCTGAGAACCCTCTTTTAAAGTACTTTAAATCCATAAATAAATATATATACATATAATGGGCTGGCATCTGAAATTGTCCAAATAAAGTATACCCGTGCGCTGGGGTATCCATTGGACCGTCAAGGGTTACTTTATACATTTAAAATATTTTTACTTTTCTCTCTGGCCCACTTCCTTGACGTTTGCCTCGCTGTGGTGGAACACAGCAGTCCTGGCGAGTTTCCCTACGCGCCTCTTGCAACCAGGTACGACTCCCGTGCCCCTCAATAGGCGGTCCACGGCTGAGTCACTTTCGTGCCCCTCAATAGGCGGTCCACGACTGAGTCACTTCCGTGCCCCTCAATAGGCGGTCCACGGCTGAATATCACGCATGCTCATATACTCGGTCCACGCTCCCTCATATTGGAGCCCCGAGTAAAATAATCAATCTCTCATCTCTCAAGGGTATTTTTCCCCATACAATAATTAATAATAATATCAATATATATATGTATATATATATATAATTTCACATAAACATTTAATTTAAAACATATAATCACACACACATAGGTCTTATACATCTTTTTGAAACATCCCACTCACGGTGTGGGTATATCACAAATAAATTGTGTGTGTATGGATTTCCCATATCCCAAAACCGTTTTGAAAACATTTATGTTTTAAAATCATTTTCTAAATCCCCCTTTCCCAGTGGCTAAACAGAGAAATCTAGGCCACTCACAGTATTGGGAGATTCGTATACTCCCAAGCGCTCCATGTAGCTTTAACCTCCGGTGCATCGCCGCATTCGATTATCCGGAGCCCTAATACGTTAGCATCCATAATTACATTTATGAATGCACCTATGAGGCTCTAATCATGATCTACGACTGGGCTTGAATGTGATTCGGGGCTAGGAAAAGTATCTAGGAGGTTCCGGGGTAAAAATTGGACATTTGGTGAAAAATTACGAAAATACCCCTGGGGGTCCATGGGCCACTCAGGCTGGGCCCGACACTTAGAAAAGTGTCCGGTAATTTTATTATTTAGAACATCCAACCAATAATTAAATCATAAATCAAAACCTATTTAAGGTCTCCAAGGTCCAAGAACAAAATTGGACAAGTCTGGAAGTTAATTGAAGCTAATTGGGGTTTAGGGCTGCAAAATTACCAAATTGCCCTCAAGCTACAGTACCCCATCTTGCTGGTGGCTCACTCCCGGGCGGGAGTGAGCCAAAGTGGGAAGAATCCCACAAATCTAGCAGCTCCCGCGCGGGACTCGTCGGGTCCGGCGCGGGAGTTGATCCCAACGCATGGCCATCGCCGGCCATGCACCAAATTGAGCTCGGTTTGAGTTCGATTCACAACCAATCCGCACCAAAATTGAAACACAGCAAGTTAAACATATGATCTATGGATTCACAGCTTCAAGAACGGAATCAAACAACAAATCATGCTCAAATTTTGGATCAAAACACTAAGAGTTGACTTGTCTCGGGTAAAACAGAAATCTCAACTTCAATCATCAAATTCTCTTAGCACAGACCATGAAATCAAGTGTGTAAACTATCAAATTAAAGCTTGATGAGTCTAGAACAACATACCAAATTCCCAGCCAAAACGCACGGTTGAATCAAAAGATATGAGCTGATGAACAATCTGTCGCCAAATTTCCAGATTTCTAGATTTGATGATTTTCTTGAAAATCTTGGTGTTTTGATCTTCAAGAAGGCAAACGAAGTTGATATTGATGATTGATGAAGTGTTTGAAGAGGGATTAAAGGCTTGGTTCAGAGAGAATTGAAGGAGAAGGCTCGGAGAAAAATGAAGAAGAGAAGAAAATGAAAATGGGGGGTCTCGGGTGGCCGAGACCCCTCATATAACCGACGGGTCCGGCGCCGGACCCGACCAAGTCCGGCGCCGGAGTCAACCTTTTATGAGTTGACTCCGGTCAACTCGGCCCAATTTTCCCCGGTTCTCGATTTCAAGTGGGGCCCACATCCCCGGACTTCAATTTTAGGATTTTTAAGCTTGAAATTGAGCGAAACGAAGTTTGAATCATCCATAGGAATCAAATTTGGTATATTGATTTGACAACAATGCATAAATACTCAACTTGACACGTGCGGACTAGGTCCGGGCGTGTCATCTTACACTATTTCATTTGTATGGAAAAGTCATATTAGGTCTGGGTGTGTCAACTTCTACTTATAATGGCAATAAAATGCTTTCAAACTTACTTTTTGTGAATTTTTTTTAGTTCACTTTGATTCTCCAATCATCCATTTGAGAAGATAACTAATCAATTGTTACGTATTCTAATTGCTTATTCGGCATGATTGAACTGCAATATAGTTAAAAAAATAAAAAGTTACAAATACTATAATTCATATCTTTTAGTTGAGAGAGAAGTGGAGAGATTTGAAAACATCAATATTCAAATGTAAAAAATTAACTAACAAACCTCGTGGATAATATTATGCACTAATGAAACAAACCTACAAAACAAATAAAAAACACAAAAATCACTATTACATAAAAAATGAAAGAAATTAAAACTGAAAATTAAAAAATATCAAACATACTCATTTGCAAAAAATTTTTTAGTTCACAAACTCTCTATTTATAGTGATATTGAAATACTTTGATAGCTCAAAGATTTTTTTTAAATGACTTTTCATTTTTTTTCATTATTACAAAATTAAGGTTAGAAGCTCAAAAGTTTTTTTTTTAATAACATAATTGGGATTGGTAGCTTAAAGATTTTTTTTTAATTGTAAATTTAAAATTGGTAACTCAAAAGTTATCCTCATTATTGGTAGGATGAAATAAAGTTATGTGATTTAATTGCAAAAGTAGGATTATATATATATATATATATATATTGATTCATTGACCTTTCACTTAAAAATAAAAAGAAAAACAAAGAAACCCTCAATAACATTTACATTAAAAAAATCTGAAACATTCATTAGTATATTAGATTAAAAATGACACACCCGGAACTAGCACGACTTTTCGTATGAACGGATTAGTGCAAGATCACGTATCAATTAAACAATATGTCGATCCGACTGTGTCAAGTCAGAAGAAAAGTCAAGCTTAAGACAAGACGGAGTTAGAAGATGAGATTGGTGACCATGCATGGAAACACTAAAGTGGACTTCTTTAAGTCCATAGCCAATGGATTGTACGCCCATTGGTGAATTAGTCGATGGATCGGGGCAAGGATTGAAATTATGAGAGGTTTCAAAGAGGGGAAAAAGTCTGGCCCGGGGTCCGAGTAGACCCGATGTCGGGCCTTGTTATAAATAGGGGGAGATGAGCTCTCCCGCTCTCATTTTCTCTTCTCCCTCGCTTCTCTCCTCTCAATTGCAGTCTCGGAGCAATTTTGGACTTTTGGTCGATCCGGACAAACAAACCGCAGGATCAAGGTGACACACCCGGACCTAGCACGATTATTCGTACGAACGGAATAGTGCAAGATGATACAATAATTAAATAATATGTCGGTCCGGCTGTGTCAAGTCAGAAGAGAAGATAAGCTTAAGACAAGACGTTGTTGGAAGATGAGATTGGTGACCATGCATGGAAACACTAAAGTGGACTTCTTTAAGTCCATAGCCAATGGATTGGACGTCCATTGGTGAATTGGTTAGTGGATCGGGCCAATGATTGAAATTATGAGAGGTTTCAAAGAGGGGATAAAGTCTGGCCCGAGGTCCGAGTAGACCCAGTGTCGGGCCTCGCTATAAATAGGGGGAGATGGGCTCTCCCCCTCTCATTTTCTCTTCTCCCTCTCTTCTCTCCTCTCATTTCTCTCTCTGAACAATTTTGGACTTTTGGCCAATCTGGAAAAACCGACCGCAAGTTCGAGGCAAGATCTTGGTGAGTTGTTCTTAACTCCTTGATCTTTGTTTTTCTAAGTTTGTACGCTTATCCATGCATTGGTCTAGGAGAAATCCAAGCTCAAAGTTAGTTTCAACTTTTAGTTAGATTTTAAGTTTAGATTTGAGATCTAGGAACTTTGAGCTTGTAATTCTCGTTTATGCTCCGATAAATGCGTAGTGGGAGGTGAGAGGAACCTCCATCTTGAATTTTACGTGAAACGGTGGACCGAGGGGCTCGGGAACAGAGGAAATGCCTTGGATCCCAAGGAGGCCGGACTGCTCCCGCGCGGGAGCCGAGTCTCTCCCGTGTGGGACCTGGGCTGTCCGGCGCCGGACTGGGCCTTGTTGGGCCTAAGCCGAGTTGTGCTCGGCCCAACTCGTATGGGATGGGCCTTCCGGTCCGAATTTCAGGCCAGGCCTGACCCAATCATGTGGGGGGCCTGCCTGGCCCAGAACCGGGCCTGGCTGGGCCCAGCCCGAGTGCGGGGCCCAGGGGTCCCCAGGGGCATTTTTGTAATTTTTCACCAACTGTCCAATTTTTACCCCGGAACCTCCCGGACACTTTTCTAAGCCCCGAATCACATCCAAGCCCAGTCGTAGGTCATATTAGAGCCTCATAAGTGCATTCATAAATTTAATTATGAATGCTAACTTATATTTCCGTGTATTAGGGCTCCGGTTGGATCGAGTGCGGCGATGCTCCGGAGGTTAAGCTATATGGAGCGCTTGGGAGTATACGATTCTCCCAATACTGTGAGTGGCTTAGACTTTTTTGTTTAGCCACTGGGGAAAATGGTTTTAAAAATGATTTTAAAACATAAATGTTTTCAAAAAGGTTTTGGGATATGGGATAATCCACACACACACAATTGTTTGTGATATACCCACACAGTGAGTGGGATGTTTTAAAAAGGAATATAAAACTTATGTGTGTGTGATTATATGTTTTAAATATAAATTATTTATGTGTATATATATATACATATATTTTTGAAATATTATTGTTATTATTATTGAGGGTACGATGCCCTTGGGAGATGAGTGATTGAGAGGGTTCCTCGGGGCTCCAATTTGCGGGAGCATGGACCGAGTTTGAGAGCATGCATGATACTTAATCGTGGACTGCCTATCGAGGGGCACGGTGAGTCGAGCCTGGTTGGGAGAGGCGCGTAGGGAAACTCGACAGGGCTCCAGTTCACTGTGTTCCACCACAGTGAGGCACCACCGAGGGAAAGGGCTAGAGAAAGAGAAAGAGAAAGAGAAAGAGAAAGAGAAAATATTTTTAGGAAGAAAAGAGATAGCCCTCAGTGCAGTGAGGCATAAGACGACTGACGGGTCACACCTCCAGTATGATAGAGATGCCAGCTCATTTTATGTATATATATTTATTTATTTACTTAAAGTGTTTTTAAAAGAGGGTTCTCAGCAAGAGAACCAGAAAAGAAATTTTTAAAAAAGAAAAATATCTCTTTTATTATTATTTTATTTTATTTTATTTTGGATTTTCCTTATCCGCTCTAACCCAGATGGAGATTCTTAGAACCTCTGTCACTCACCTGTATCCAATGTGGATGGATGCATATTCGCGATCGGAGTCAGCTATAGAAAAGAGGCTTACTAGGAGGCGTTGGTGGCTTAGGCTTAGAAGTTTCCGCTGTGTAGATATTCTCTCAATTAGTCCACTGGCAATACTTTTAAAGTTAATTATTTTATTAAATATTTTCTGATTAAAGTTTTAGTTTTATTTGACAGAGATGATGCCCATTTATGCCTTGCAGTGCCTCAGATACGGGAAATCCACGCACACACACTTGTTTGTGATATACCCACACAGTGAGTGGGATGTTTTAAAAAGAAATATAAAGACTTATGTGTGTGTGATTATGTATTTTAAAAATGTATGCTTTATACACATATATATAATTATGAAATATTATTATTATGAATTTCGAGGGTGCGACACCCTTGCGAGATGAGTGATTGAGAGAGATGCTCATCGGGCTCCAATTTGCGGGAGCGTAGACGAGTTGGAGGAAAAGCATGCTAGATTCTCAGCCATTGACCGCGTATTAAGGGGCATGGTGAGACGAGACCTAGTGAGGAGAGGCGCGTAGGGAAGCTCGCCAGGCTCCAGTTCGCTGTGTTCCACCACAGCGAGGCACCACCAAGGGAAAGGGCTAGAGTGATAGAAAAGAGAAATTATTATTGAATGAGAAAAGAGATAGCCCTCGGTGCAATGAGGCATAAGGCGACCGACGAGTCGAGCCTCTAGTATAAAAGAGATGCCAGCCCATTTAAGATATATATATATATATATTATTTGTTTAAAGTGTTTTTAAAAGAGGGTTCTTAACAGGAGAACCAGAAAAGATGTTTTCAAAAGAAAAATATTATTTTATTTTATTTTATTTTGGATTTTCCCTTATCCGCTCGAACCCAGATGGAGATTCTTAGAACCTCTGTCACTCACCTGTATCCAATGTGGATGGATGCAGATTTGCGTACGGAGTCAGTTATAGAAAGGAGGCTCACTAGGAGGCGTCGATGGCTTAGGCTTAGAAGTTTCCGCTGTGTAGGTATTCTCCCAATTAGTCCACTGGCAATACTTTTAAAGTTAATTATTTTATTAAATATTTTCTAATTAAAGTTTTAGTTTTATTTGACAGCGATGATGCTCATTTATGCCTTGCGGTGCCTCAGGTGAGTGACTGGCCAGCACGCACTTCGAGGCAGCGTGGTGGTTGCCACATGGCCTGCTCGAGCGGGTCGGGACGTGACAAAAAACCATACCTTAAATCTTATAGGCGTTATACCATACAATTTATGGATTCTTCACCAACAGATTGACCTTGAGACAAACTTAAGCCAACAATAATACCGATAATATCTAAATTATAACAATAACAATAACAATATTGTCAAATATGATAGGATTTTTATTTTACAATAACGACAATATTTTATATCATGGGAATTTTCTTTTTAGAAAGGAATAAGCAACATAATTAATAGCTAATTATCTAAAAATAAAGAAAAAAATTGTTAACACTTAGTTGAACAGCTATTAAAATCACCATAGTCTATCAACTCTAAGATATGTGTTGGAATGTTGATTTCTTCGATAAAAATCTCCTTCATAATAGTATTAGGATGAAAATGGATCATTTTGTTATTACCAGAAATTACTTGATAATCATCTCTATTTTTTAGAACAGAATAATTTTAATATAATTGACACACCCCGACCTAATACGACTTTTCCGTACAAATTGAATAGTGTAAGACAACGTATTTAGTCAACAATACATCGGTTCGGATGTGTCTAATTAAGAAAAGAAATTAAAATTAGGATAAGACGGAGTTGGAAAATAAAGTAATTAACCGTAAATGGAAATTAGTAAATGCCAAAAAGACCTCCAATTAAATCCCTAACAATTAATTATGGGCCTCATTGACACATGAAATCAAAGGATTTAGCTAACGGGTGAAAATGGAAGAAAGTTGAAAAAGGGAAAAAAGTTTGACCCGGGGCCCGAGTAGACCTAGTGTCGAGCTTCTCTATAATAGAGGAAAGCCGAAGCTTTTCTTCTTCATTTCTCTTTTTCTTTTTTCTTTCTTTTTCATTTTTTCTCTAGAGCCAAACGAAGGCATTTTGGACAATTGGCAGATCCGGACAAACAGGCCAGCGAAACAAGGTGAGTTTCTAATACGTTAGTCTACTCACCTCGATCTACGTTAAGATGGTAAGAGGCGTGCTCTTTGGAGCAACAAAACCCTTGGTGGCCAGGGTTCGATGGGTGGTACTGCAGTACCCATTGCGAACCTAAACTCCTGGGCCTTGGGACAATACCTGGAGTGGGCCGGTGGTGGAGCTGGACAGGGGTCCTGGCCCACAGGTGACACAAGAGGGCTTGGTGAACCAGCCTGAGTGCCTAGGGTGGCTGTCACGCCCCGACCCGCCCGGGTGGGCCACGTGGCAACCGCCGTGCTGCCTCGAAGTACGTGTCGGCCGATCACGCACCCGAAGCACCGCAAGGCATTGAAATGGATATCATCGCTGTAAAACAAAACTAAAATTTTAATTAAAAATCATTTAATAAAATAAATTAACTTAAAACGTACACACCAGTGGATTAATTGAAAGAAATACCTAGGAAGCAGAAAACTACTAAACCTAAGCCACCGACGTCTTTTAGTGAGCCTCCTTTCTATAGCTGACGCCGTACGCGAATTTGCATCCATCCACATTGGATACAGGTGAGTGACAAAGGTTCTAAGAATCTCCATCGGGGTTAGGGAAAATAGAAAAATCCAAAATAAAATAATATTAACATATATATATTTTTCTTTTGAAAATTCTTTTAAAACTTTTTAATAAATAAATATATAAATCTCAAATGGGCTGGCATCTCTGTCATACTGGAGGCACGACCCGTCGGTCGCCTTACGCCTCACTGCACCGAGGGCTATCTCTTTTCTCATTTATAATTATTTTCTCTTTCCTATCTCTCTAGCCCTTTCCCTCGGTGGTGCCTCGCTGTGGTGGAACACAACGAACTGGAGCTGTGGCGAGTTTCCCTACGCGCCTCTCCCAACCAGGCTCGACTCACCGTGCCCCTTGATAGGCGGTCCACGGTTGAGTATCATGCATGCTCTCAAACTCGGTCCACGCTCCCGCAAATTGGAGCCCCGAGGAACCCTCTCAATCACTCATCTCCCAAGGGCATCGTACCCTCAGTAATCATAATAATAATATTTCAAACATATATATATATTTATATATATATAACATACATATTTAAATTATATAAAGACACACACACAAAAGTATTTATATTTCCTTTTGAAAACATCCCACTCTCTATGTGGGTATATCACAGACAATTGTGTGTGTCTGGATTTCCCGTATCCCAAAATCTTTTGAAAAACATTTATATTTTTAAAATCATTTTTAAAACCCTTTTCCCCAGTGGCTAGATAGAGAAGTCTAAGTCACTCACAGTGATGGGAGATTCGTATACTCCCAAGCGCTCCATGTAGCTTTAACCTCCGGGGCATCGCCGCACTCGATTATCCGGAGCCCTAGTACACGGAAATATAAGTTAGCATTCATAATTAAATTTATGAATGCACCTATGAGACTCTAACATGACCTACGACTGGACTTGAATGTGATTCGGGGCTTAGAAAAGTGTACGGGAGGTTCCGGGATAAAATTTGGACACTTGGTGAAAATTACGAAAATGCCCCTGGGGACCCCTGGGCCCCGCACCAGGGCTGGGCCCGGCCCGGTTCTGGGCCAGGTAGGCCTGCCCCTGAGGTTGGGTTAGGCCCAGCCTGAAATTTGGGCCAGAGGGCCCAAATCCTCGGATTGGGCCCAAAATGGCCCAAATGCACGGGTTGGGCCAAAAGGCCCAGTTCCTGCGCCGGACAGGCTCGGGTCCCACGCGAGAGCCGGTCGGCAGAATCCGGATCCGAGGCTTTTCCTCGGTTCCCGAGCCCCTCGGTCCACTGATCGTCGTGAAATTCGAGATGGAGGTTCCTCTCACCTCCCACGACACGTTTACCGGAGCGGAAAAGAGAATTACAAGCTCAAAGTTCCTAGATCTCAAATCTAAACCTAAAATCTAACTAAAAGCTGAAACTAACTTTGAGCTTGGATTTCTCCTAGACCAATGTGTGGATAAGCATGAAAACTTAATGGAACGTAGTTCAAGGAGTTAAGAACAACTCACCAAGATCTCGCCTTGAACTTGCGGTCAGTTTGTCCAGATCGGCCAAAAGTCCAAAATTGCTCCGAGAGAGCAAATGAGAGGAGAGAAACAAGGGAGAAGAGAAAATGAGAGGGGAAGAGCTCATCTCCCCCTATTTATAGCAAGGCCCGGCACCGGGTCTACTCGGGCCCCGGGCCAGACTTTTTCCCCTCTTTGAAACCTGTCATAATTTCGATCCTTGGCCCGATCCACCAACCAATTCACCAATGGATGTCCAATCCATTGGCTATGGACTTCAAGGAGTCCACTTAGAGATTTCATGCATGGCCACCAATCTCATCTTCCAACTACGTCTTGTGTTAAGCTTATCTTCTCTTCTGACTTGACACAGCCGGACCGACTTATTATTTAATTATCGCGTCATCTTGTACTATTCCGTTCGTACGAAAAGGTCGTGTTAGGTCCGGATGTGTCAGTGGCGTTGCCCCGAGGGGCACGGCTCTGACAGTATTCCTTTAACTTAAAGTTTTAGTTGTTTTGCAGCAATGGTATCCATTTCAATGCCTTGCAGTGCTTTTGGTGCATGACCAGTCGACACGTACTTCGAGACAGCACGGCGGTTGTCACGTGATTGACCCTGGCAGGTCGGGGCGTGACAATAATATAAACTTCCTTTAAAAATAGTCTTCTTTAATTGATATGCATCATTGCTCCGTAGTATCGTATGAATATAAAATCCCTATGAAACAAAACAAAACATAACTAATTAATCAAAATGAATAAAAACAAGAACAAATAGAAAGACAAAATAAAAAAATTCTAAAAATATTATTTACCTTTTCATCCGCCATAAACATTTTCGTGCTAACATTCTTCTTGGTTTTATAATTATAAATATCGCACAATCCGTAAACACGAACCTTCATTCTCTAATTATCCCTTTGAGAAGATAATTTATCAATTGTTACATAGTCTAATTGCTTATTTAGCATGATCGAACTGTAATATAATTTAAAAAAAATTCAAAAGCTACAGAGGAGATAAATTTAAAACATTAATATTCAAATATTCAAATGTAAAAAAATTAACTAAAAGACCTCATGACTAATGTTATGCCCCACTGAAAAAAAAAACCTAGAAAAGAAAATCAAAAACACAAAAAATCACCATCACTTGAAAAATGAAAAAAAAATTTAAAATTGAAAATTAAGAATTTTCAAATTACTTACTCTTTTGCCAATTTTTTTTTTACAATTTGAAAACTTCTACTTATAATGGTATTAAAATGCTTTCAAACTTACTTTTTGTGAATTTTTTTTAATTCACAAACTTTGATTCTCCAATCATCTATTTGAGAAAATAACTAATCAATTGTTACGTATTCTAACTGCTTATTTGGTATGATCGAACTGTAATATAATTAAAAAAATAAAAAGTTAGAAACACTATAATTCATATCTTTTAGTTGAGAGAGAAGTGGAGAGATTTGAAAACTTCAATATCCAGATGTAAAAAATTAACTAACAAACCTCATGGATAATATTATGCATCAACGAAATAAACCTGCAAAACAAATAAAAAACAGAAAAAATCACCATTACATAAAAAATGAAAGAAATTAAAACTGAAAATTAAAAAATTTCAAACATACTCTTTTGCGAAAAAATTTTTAGTTCACAAACTCTCTATTTATAGTGATATTGAAATGTTTTGGTAACTCAAAGATTTTTTTTAAACGATTTTTAATTTTTTTTTCATTATTACAAAATTAAGGTTAGAAGCTCAAAATTTTTTTTTAATAACATAATTGGGATTGGTAGCTTAAAGGTTTTTTTTTAATTGCAAATTTAAAATTGGTAACTCAAAAGTCATCCTCATTATTGGTAGGATAAAATTAAGTTATGTGATTTAATTGCAAAAGTAGGATTTTATATATATATATATATATTGATTAAATAATAATAATTTTGAATTTGGAAAAATATAAAATTAATTTATTTTTCAAGTGCCAAGTGACAGGTGCCTATCTTTGACTATTAAATATTTAGTGGTCAATTAGGAGGCCCATTAGCACCAATTAGCAAGTATAAGCCCAAATAGCTTACTACTTACTAAAACCCAACTGCTAAGGTTATGGATGTGGCTATATTTAAACACCTCTCTACTTTGTCATATCACCAATGTGGAATATTGGTGAAAATGTTCCAACACCATAAGCTCTCCCCATTACTAAGGACTAGACTCCCATAGACAATAGTTAGTTTCCACTCCTTATTGATTTGTTTAACAGTAATAGCAATAGACGCCAAGAAAAAATCTTCGATTGCAAGGTCAACCTTCTTGTCATTCCAAAGAAGACAAATCGCACATGAAAATCTCCGACCTTATATATGCCATTTCGGGAGACTAATTTTCCTTATAATTAGAAGTGGCAGATGGGCGGGTTGGGTCGGGTTCGGGGTGAGGTCATTCGGATTGGTTCATTTTTCGATCGAGAGAAATTCAAGTCATTTCCGGTTAGGATTATTTTGAGTTCGAGTAATTTCGGGTCTTGGGCCATTTAAGTTCAGGTCTTATCAAGTTTGGGTAATTTCAGGTCTCAGGTCATTTTGGTTTAGGTCATTTCAGGTTTGACCTCGGATCATTTCGGATTTGAGTTTAACGTTCAAGTTTTCAGATTTAGATTATTTCAAATTCAGCTTAGGTCATTTGATTTTTATTTTTTTTTATGTTTTATCCTTCTATCATAAAATAAAAAGTAACTTATACTATTTGTTAACAATTGAGTATATTTTATTCAAAATTTTAAATAATTTCTACAAAATTATTTCAAAATAATTTAACAAAGTTTTTAAATATTTACAAATAATTCTCTTTTAGAAAAACAAATAATAGTCAATAGGATTTTAATTTTGAAAAACTTTTCTTAATCATGACTTAAGGTGAATAATTTTAGATACCTATCACTTAATAATGGATTAATACTTAATCCTAAAAGATATAATTAATTATTAGTAATTTAGTATATCATTAAATAAAAATAATTTAGAGCTCTTTCTTAGTTAAAAAAAGGATCAATTGTAAATTGAAAGTTCGAAATCATTATTAAGTATTAACTTTTATTTATTTTTTTCTTAAATAATATTTTCCTACTTGTACTATTATACATAGACAATTAGACATAATGCTATATCAGCTTTTGAATCGTTAAATCATAAAAATTGGTTTAAATTTAACATAATAAAAAATAGATGGTAAAGTAAAGTAAAGTACTAAAATCTAAAGTTAAAATATTACCGCAAAAAAAAAAAGTAGTAAAGTTTAAAAATTAAAACTAAAACAGTAAAACTAAACTAATTAATTAAATCCATAGATTAAACTTAACTTTTTTTTAATATTACATAATGTTAATAGTATAAAATTAGTTAAATTATAAATATTTAATATTAATTAAATGTTAAATGATATTTGATATTTCTTTTTATTAACTATAAAATATTAAAGTTTTGGTAAAAATATATAAAATATTAAAGTATAGATATTTAAATAGTTACATAAAAATTTATTCTAACTCTGCTTATAACAATGAAAATAAATTCTTTTATTGTTCTTAATTATAATTAATTAATAATAAAGTTTTGGTAAAAAAATAATAACAAAATTTTGATGTATGATGCATTGATACTTGACTTGATATATTTGCTAAAAATTATAAAAATAATTTGGAAATATTAAATTTTATTAAGTGGTAATTGATTTTAGACTATTATGTCTTTATTTTTAATCAGACAACTATTTTGAAAATATTAAATTATAATTTCTTTTAAGTTCGGGTCATTTCGGATTAACTTTTCGAGTTTATCGAGCTCAGGTTACTTTGGGTTCGAATAATTTCGGGTTTGGATAATTTCGAGTTACGGGTCACTTTGTCTTCGGGTTGTTTCGGGTCTCGGGTCACTTCGGATTCAGGTTGGATCGGATTCGGTTCTGTTGACTTTTTGGTCCAATCGGATTAGGTCAGGTTCGATTTCGGACAGGTTGAGTCTGGTACTTATTCTCAGATTAGGTTTTGCTAGCTCTACTTATAATACTCTATGCTCTAGTATTATTCACCCTAGCTAGTTTCCATGATTCATATGATGGTTGGCTTATGTTGCCTTATCATGTCTTTAATGACTTTTAAAAACTTTTTATTGCCCACTCCCTTCACATTCCAAAATAAGATCTTCATTGGAAAAGATTTTGAGGGAAGATTCATTCATGGAGTCTACTGACCCCCATCATTTTTGAAATCTCCATCTAGCTGAGCTTCCCCATAGCAAGGTCACTTTAACCTTCATGCCATTGTATAGGGGTAGGACTTTGCTCAGTTTGTATATCAACCATAGGTAAATTGACAAGCCCGGATCTAGTCCGCACGTGTCAAGTCATATATTTATGTATAGTTGTCTGGCCAATATACCAAATTGGATTTCTCATGAATGTTTTGAACTTCATTCAGCTCTACTCCAAGCTTAAAAACCCTAAAATTGAAGTCTGGGGTTGCGGGGCTTACTTGGGCACGATTCCTAATGAAGTTGGACCATGTTGACTGGAGTCAACAATTTTTTTGTTGACTCCGGCACCGGACCTGGTCGGGTCTGGCGTCGGACCTGTCACATATAAAGGGGTCCCGGTTCACCCGAGACCCCTATTTTCCTTCCTTTCTCTTGTTCTTCAATTCTCCGAGCTTTCTCTTCAATTTTCTTCAAAATCAAACATTCAATCTCTCTTCAAACACTCAATTAATCATCATCTCCAACTCCCCTTGCTTTCTAAAAGATCAATTGTCACGCACCGACCCGCCCGGGTCAGCCACGTGGCAACCGCCGCGCTGCCTCGAAGTACATGCCGGCCGGTCACTCATCAGAAGCACCGCAAGGCATTGAAATGGATATCATCGCTGCAAAACAAAACTAAAATTTTAATTAGAAATCATTTAATAAAATATTAATTTATAAGCAATACCAGTGGACTAATTAAAAAGAATACCTACACAGCGGAAACCACTAAACCTAACCCACCGACGTCTTCTAGTGAGCCTCCTTTCTATGGCTGACTCCGTACGCCAATCTGCATCCATCCACATTGGATACAGGTGAGTGACAGAGGTTCTAAGAATCTCCATCTGGGTTGGGGAAATAAGGGAAATCCAAAATAAAGTAAAATAAAATAAAATAACATAATAATAAATATTTTTCTTTGAAAACCCTTTTAAAACTCTTTAATAAATAAATATATAAATCTCAAATGGGCTGGCATCTCTATCATACTGGAGGCACGACCCGTCGGCCGCCATATGCCTCACTGCACCGAGGGCTATCTCTTTTCTCATTTATAATTATTTTCTCTTTTCTATCTCTCTAGCCCTTTCCCTCAGTGGTGCCTCGCTGTGGTGGAACACAGCGAACTGGAGTTCTGGCGAGTTTCCCTACGCGCCTCTCCCAACCAGGCTCGACTCACCGTGCCCCTCGATAGGCAGTCCACGGCTGAGTATCATGCATGCTCTCAAACTCGGTCCACGTTCCCGTAAATTGGAGCCACGATGAACCCTCTCAATCACTCGTCTCCCAAGGGCATCGTACCCTCAATAATCATAATAATAATAATATTTCACAATTTATATATATATATATATGCGCACAAAACATTTAGATTTAAAATATATAAATCACACACACATAAGTTTTATATTTCTTTTTTTTAAAACATCCCACTCACTATGTGGGTATATCGCAAACAAGTGTGTGTGTGTGGATTTCTCATATCCCCAAAACCTTTTTGAAAAACCTTTATGTTTTAAAATCATTTTTAAAATCTTTTCCCCCAGTGGCTACACAAAGAAGTCTAGGCCACTCACAGTGATGGGAGAATCGTATACTCCCAAGCGCTCCATGTAGCTTAACCTCCGGGGCATCGCCGCACTCGATTATCCAGAGTCCTAGTACATGGAAATACAAGTTAGCATTCATAATTAAATCTATGAATGCACCTACGAGGCTCTAATATGACCTAAGATGATGTTTGGATGTGGTTTAGAAGACTCGGAAGTGTTCCGAATAGATTTGGGGTCAATTTGGGTTTCGAGAGGTAAAATGACCATTTTACCCCTAAAGGGCAAGAACGGTGCCGGATCTAGAGTGAACCGGTACCGGTTCTCTTCGACCGAAAGGTTGGTCACCGGCAAGCAGAAACGGAGCCGTTTCTGGACAGAACCGGCGCCGGTTCTGTTCTGGGTTCCAACCCGAAATTTCTTCAATTTTCCTCTTAATTCGAAAACCGATGCAATCGGCCACCAATTTAGCTACAATTTCAGATGCATGTACCTTAATGCATCCACTACACGTTTACCGAGAGAAAAATGAGAAATACAAGTTCAAAGTTCCTAGATCTGAAATCTAAACTTAAAATCTAACTAAAAGCTGAACCTAACTTTGAACTTGGATCTCTCCTAAATCGATGCATGGGAAAGCGTGCAAACTTAATGGAACGTAGATCGAGGAGTTAAGAACAACTCACCAAGATCTTGCCTCGAACTTGCGGTCGGTTTGTCCGGATTTGCCAATTGTCCAAAATGCCTCTGTTTGGCTCCAGAGAGAAAAGACAAGAAAATGAAAGAAAAAGAGAAATGAAGAAAAGTTTTGGCTCACCCCTATTTATAGAGGAGCCTGACACCGGGTCTACTCAGGCCCCGAGTCAAACTTTTCTCATTTTTCAACTTTCTTTCATTTTCACCCATTGGCTAAATCCTTTGCTTTCTTGTGCCAATGGGGCCCATAATAAATTTCTAGGGACTTATTTGGAGGTCTTTTTGGCATTTACTAATTTCCATGCACGGTTAATTACTTTTTCTTCTAACTCCGTCTTATCCTAATTTAAACTTTTCTTCTTAATTAGACACATCCGGACCGACATATTGTTTAATTAATACGCCATTTTACAGTATTCCGTTTGTACTAAAAGTCGTGCTAGGTCCGGGTGTGTCATCAAAACACCAAAATTTCCAAGAAATCATCAAATCTTCAAAACTATAATTTCAGTGATAGTTTGTTCATCCGTTTATATCTTTCAATTCAACCGTGGGAAGTGGCTGAGAATTTGGTATGTTGTTCTAGACTCATCAAGCTTTAATTTGATAGTTTATATGCATGATTTCGTGGTCTGTGCTAGGAGAAATCATGAATTGAAGTTGAGAATTCTACTTGCTCAAGAACATGTTAACCCTTAGTGTTTTGATTCAAATTCTGAGCATAGTTGGTTGTTTAATTCCGTTCTTGAAGTTGTGAATCCTTAGTTTAGATGTTGAACTTGCTGTGTTTCAATTTTGGTGCAGATCGGTGATGAATCGAGCTCAAACCGAGCTTGATTTGGCGCATGGTCGGTCACGGCCTTGCACTGAAAACGTCTCCTGCGCAGTACCCATTGAGTCCCGCGCAGGAGCCAAGCCAAAATTGGGATTTTCCCAACTTGGCTCACTCACGCCCGGGAGTGATCCACCAGAAGGTTAGGGCATTGTAGCATGGGGGGTATTTTGGTAATTTCACAGCCCTAGACCTCAATTAACCTTAGTTAACTTCCGGATCTATCCAATTTAGTTCTTGGACCTTGGAAACCTTAAATAGGTTTTGTTATGTGATTTAATTGTTGGTCGAATGCCTTCATTAATCAAATTAGATTTTAATTTGATTATTTAGGTACGTGATTGTACGAGGTTTGGACCGGTAGCAATTTGAGCTTAGGCGTTCGTGGGAATTTATTGGGAGTATACAAACCTCCCTTACTTGTGAGTGGCTTGGATTATAGTGGTTGACCATTAAGGGTCAATCGTTTTCTAATTGTTTTATAAATTATTTTATTAAATTGTTTTTATATGTTTTGGGGTATGAAATGTCCACCCTCACACACAAAGTTTACAAAAGATTTAAAGGGTGGGAATTTCAAAGATTTTTTAAATTGTTATTATGATGATTATTTGGGGTACGATGCCCCTGAGAGATAAGTGATTGAGCAAGCTCCTCGGGCTCCAATATGCATGGGAGCGTGGACAGAGTTGGAGAAGCATGCATGATTCTCATCCGTGGACCGCCTATCGAGGGGCACGGTGAGACGAGACCCTGGGAGAGGCGCGAAGGGAAGCTCGCCAGGGCTCCAGTTGCTGTGTGCCACCACAGCAAGGCTAACGTCAAGGGAACGGGCCAAAGAGTAAATATGAAAGATTTGAATTATGAGATAGCCCTTGACGGTCCAGTGGGGTACCCAAGTGCACGGGTGTACCTTTGGGACGTTTTCAGCAGCCAACCCAATTGTAATATTTGATATTTGATATTTGATTTTTAACATGGATTTTCAAATGATTTTACTAAATGATTTTCTTAAATGCATTTTGGATTATTTCATATCCCCAGCTTGAGGTGATCGGTCATTATAATCGAGTCCCTCACTGGGTACATATATTTGTACTCACACCATTCACTTTTGTTGTCAGGTCATCAGGCTTCGGACGATAGGCGTCCAGGTGGTCAGTGATTCCGGTATCTCATTGCGGACATGATTTTATAGGTGCCACCTTATCCCCTGTGAATCTTGGCTCGAAGTAGTAGTGCATGTTGATATATATATTTATCTTTTCCGCTGCAAGTTTGCACTGTAAAACGTGCCACTTACACTTATAAATATTTTAAATAATATTTTGTATATCAATTCTCATATATTTTCATATATTGCTCGAACACCCTTTATTTCATGCCTTGTGCCATCTTGGATTGCCCACCTGACGAGGCACGCATCTCGAGGTGATACGGCGGTTGTCAGGTGGCCGGGCCCGCGGGTCGGGGCGTGACATAAATCACCATCATGGTCATTACTAATCCCTTGAATATTTCTATCATTTTACCCAACCATATTTCCATTGGTGATCGAGTGCCACACAACATACTTAAGTAGTTTCGGTGGAAAGAGGAAATGGGGAAGAAGAGACAAGACTTGAATCAAAAGAAAAAAGACTTGAAAGATTGTCTCTACGGCTTTACTTAGTAGGAGAGATGGAAAATTGAAAAGAAAGAAAATGTAAAAGGAAGAAAAGTGGAAAGATGGAAAACAAAATTATTTTTCCTTTAGCATGCTTGGTAGGAGAGATGAAAAAGTAGATGGAAAAATCAATTTTTTTTCCTCTCATTGGTTTGTAAAGGAGAAAAATATAAGGAAATAAAATAAATTTAACACACTTTTACCATCATACCCTTCCTCATATAATAACAAATTTTAGTTGACATTTATTAATTTTTTGTAATTTTTTATTTATGAAATAAAGATGACAAATTTAGAAGGAAAACTATTCTATTAATATTTAATGGATTTATTTGAAAAAAATGAATTACCACTAATTATATTAATATGATGGTTTTTTTTGCACAAGTAAATATGATGGATATTAAAAAATCTGAACAAAATAAAAGCTTATTAATATGTTAATTTTTTTATAACTATTATATATGTTAATATTCCGTGACTTTTATCTTTCAAGAAGTATTTAAAAAAAATTAAAAATATATTATTTCTTCCTCAAATTTGAAAATAAAAATTGATAGTTTTAGTGACTTCAAATTTTAAGACAATTGCTTGAGAAGAAAAAAAAATTGGTAATTTCTTCGAAAAAACAAAAGAATTGATCATTTCTTTTATATATATATATATATATAATATACAGTTGTATAATTATAACATTAACAATTATAATATATTAAAAATTTTGCAAGGTGTAAGGAATAACTTTGGCAATAGAACCCAAAAAAAAAGAAAAAGCAACAAGAAGTTAATAGTAGTTGGAAGAAACAAATAAAATACTGAGTATAAAATCAATAGCCATGCATTTACACTTTTGGGTAAAAGGGGCAAATATGTAAAATAATTTGATCAAGACAGATCATCACTTTTTTCTGTTGTGTCTTTGGCTAGAAAATGGTTTGTGAAGCAGGAGAGAAAACATTCATATTCTCTCTTTTCTTTCTTTTGTATTCTCTCTTCTACCAAGCACTCTTGAAATACTTTTCTCTCCACTTTTCTTTCCTTCATTTTCCATCTTTCTAGTTTTCAGTCCTACCCAGTGAATAAAAAACGGGACCGGTCGGTGAACCGGTTGCTTGACCGGGTGCTGGTTCAACCGGCCGGTCCAATTACTTAAATAATTTAATTTTGTTAATTTTTGAAAATATTCAAAAAAAATGATAAAAGTAAGAAAAAATTCATAAAATTCATAAAAAAATATGAAAAAATAAAAAAATATTAATGCATCACATAATCTAAATAAATATTACAAATTATTTTACATCACAAATTATATTTTTATTATGGAAGTAAAATAAAATAAAAAAATTAAAAATTTAATCTCTAAATTTTAAAGTTCAAAGTTCAAACATAAAAAGAAAATTAAAATTTGGGCTTCCCATTAATTTAGGTTTCTTTTGAATTTGAGTTAATTAATTAAAAAAAGCTTTAAAAATTAAAAAAAATTTAAATTGAGTTAATTAATTAAAAAAAGCTTTAAAAATTAAAAAAATTTAAATTGAGTTAATTAATTAAAAAAAGCTTTAAAAATTAAAAAAATTTAAATTTTCGGTTGAACCGGTTTCCGGTTCAATACCGGTTCAACATGAATCCGGTTTTAAGCCTATTACCGGACCGGACTTGTGGCCGGTTCCCGGTTCAACCGGTTGAACCGGCCGGTCCGATTTTTTATTCACTGGTCCTACCAAGCACACCCTAACAGTGTGTTTGGTTGGATGGAGTTGCGTTGCAATTTCCTAGGAGTTTGTAATGCCTTGGTTTGGTTCAATGAATCAACAGATCAGTGGATTTCAATTCAGGCCCAATTTGACAAAAGCGCTGAATTGCAATTCGGTGGTCCACCCCTCGAATTGCAATTCCGTGCAAGGGGGAATTTACTTAGAACATTTTAGACCATTTTGTCCCCATATATTTTTTAAAATTCCAAATTTATCCTAACAAGGGAGACAAAATTGGCTAAACCACCGGTAAGGAAAAATCGTTATGAGATATTTGACATTGAATGACGAATTCAAATAGAGCAGATAGATAAACCATCAATGGCTTCATCAAGATTGCTGGTTTGTTCTTGGATGTTCCTTTTGTCTTATTGGGTTTATGATGTTGTATTGTTTATGGTTTGACGTTATAAGGGGAGTGAGATTTCTTCCGAGATGGTAGAAGAGAGGCTGGCGAAGCAACTTGAGTTCATCCATGAAGGATAGTAAGTTTGGAGCAGAGTACTTCTTGTTTTTGTTTAAGGGTTTACCTCCGGAGACAGATTTTTGCATCTAAGGGATATGGTGATTTTCAACAGTGGTTTTTTCGGCGATGGATGCGACAAAAGGAAGAAGAAGAGAAAAAAAAAGAAAACAAATAGGAGGGTATATTTGTATTTTAACATCCATGCCTTCCCTATTCCTCTCTATTTTGAAGTTCAACCAAACTAGGTAATATGGCCAAATTTTAAAGTTAATTCCCTCTATTTTCAATTCCTTGTCATTGCAATTCAGGCCCTATTTCCTTCATCCGAACCAAACATGACCTAAGAGAGACAAGAGTTATGGTTGTAAGGGAACTAGTATTATGGAATTGTTGTTGTTTTTTCTCCTTAAATCGAGGCTTACGAGAAGGTTTTGGATCTCCATTGGATGGGTTTGTTATAAAATGGCCTAAAGTTAATTAGATAGGCTTCATGGGTAATTGGGCTGAAGCTGATTCCATACGCAGCTCATTGAACTTACTCATTATGGTCGTATTGGTGATGTCTACGAAAGCATGGGCCTTGCCTTTCACTAGTTGTTGGCCTTAAGGAGATTTGGGAGACATGGCCTGTTGGGTCTCATTCTGAACACTTTCAATAAAAGTTTTCTGGCCTATTAAAGAATTCTTCCCAAAAATTGGGTTTTCATGCCCGTCTTGGGCCAACACATTGAACCGAGAGCCCTGTGTACTTTCTTCCCCCATTTTCCCATCCATATTCTTCTTTGAACCTCCACCTCGTTTCTTTTGTACCACCATCCATGGCTCGGCAGGCATGAAATATTCAGTAATATAGTGATGTGCCAAGCCGCCCAAGCCGGAACCAATCCATGTGTCGTGTTGGGCCTTACCCTTAAACCTAATAGACTTATAGCACGACCCGTTAAAGAATTGGACACCATAGTAGAGAATAGATGAAGATGATATAGATGGTTGGAGAAAAAGCCCAAGACCATTATGGTAATTTGAAGTAATCAGTGCTTTACGTCTGCAGGGCAATGAGAAGCCCAGAGGCGGGAAAATAAAGCCATGTCCAAAATTGGGTTTTTTCAAACCAGCAATTCCTTCCAAAAGCTTTGAAATTGGCGGAAATGGAGAGAATTCACGTCGCCGTACGATCCAGACCGCTCTCATCAGAGGATGCGAAGACAAGCCCTTGGAAAATCTCTGCCAATTCCATTTTCATCCCCAATTACTTCACCAAGTTCGAATTTGGTACTCTCTCTCTCTCTCTCTCTCTAATTAATCGATTTTAGCATTCATTTCGAAGTTCATATCTTCTTAGTGTTTGAACAACTTTTTTTTTTTAAATTTAGATCGAATATTTGGTGAGGATTGTAAGACTCGAGAGGTTTATGAAGCTCGTACCAAAGAAATTGTGGCCGCCGCAGTTCGTGGATTCAATGGTACCGTTTTATTTAATTTAAGTACAGATATTTTTCTCTATAATAGGTTTGGTGTCTTTTTGATGTTTTCATTTTCTTCCAAATGCTTATAGGGACTGGAATTTTCCCCCATTTTAAGCTAACAAGCTCTCTTTGACTATTTATGTCATCTTTTATTAATTGTTATATTATTTACTCTCTTTTTTTGTCTCATTCTTTTTCGTTTTCAAACTCCCGTGAAGAAAGTTTACTTCAAGTTTCCTTGGAATTTGGTTTTCGAACGCATTTTAGGCTATTCTGGTAATGCATGGATACTTCACTTTTAGATGGATATGGGGTTTTGAGGTATTGTATAGTAATATAGGCCAGTTGATAGCTAGTTTCTCCTTCTGAGAGGCGGAATTGCTTCTTTTCTAACAAAAGACTGTTTGAATCTTGCCATTAATGATTGCATCTTGAATCAAATTTGCAAGTATCTATCTCACTTGCTTTGAGCTATCTATGATCTCCTAATTTTTGGGATTGGTGCATCATGAAGCAAACGTTTGTTGAGATTGCCTGTATTGTCAAGTGGCGTTGTCCCCTATTGGCAAAGTTTAGATTTTATCATGGTGTCATATTCACCTATACTGTTAGTTGGTTTTAGGTCGGATGCGTGAAATGGTATCACAGCCAAAGCAATTTGTTGCCCTGTCTGTTGTTGTTGTCTCTTGAGTCTTGCCCCTAAATGCTATCCTAAATGCTATTATGTTACATAGGTTAAGTTTAGAATTTCATATGGCCATATCAATTTAATTCAGTTTACGCTTATCTGTATTCATTCTAACTATTTGGAGCTTGTTAGCATTGCCAGTAAGGGTTGAGTACGTTTTTCCAAAAGATATACTTGGAGTTACTTAAACTAGAATTTCCAGTTAGAAATATATATTTTTTTACTAAATCCTTTGTTCTCAATTCTATAAAACAGAGAAAAAAAACCTGTATGATGCCGTGTCCTGTAATTTTTTGTTTGGATAAACCAGAATAGGCCTTGTCCTGTAATCAAATAATTCTGATTATTCAAAAACAATGTGCCTGTTACTTGCATGTTCATTTTGCTTTATTTCCTAGAGATATGTGCCTGTTATACCTTCTCACCTTAATTGCTCTTATTGCAGGTACAGTTTTTGCTTATGGACAAACAAACAGTGGAAAGACCCATACGATGCGAGGTTCTGCATCTGAACCTGGGGTCATTCCTCTTGCTGTGCATGATTTATTTGACATAATACAACAGGTAGGTATACCAATACCTTTTGGCTTTCTAAATCTCGTGCCATATACTTATTTTGGTAATTGATATTTGGATAGTCTAGAAAAAAAATTGAAAATTAAAGAATATATGTTGATTTCTATATAAAACATGTGAAGACAATTACAGAAGAAAAATATAAATTTGAGGCAATGGTTTGTGTCACTTCTAATTATCACAATTACAAGTAAGTAAAACTCTTTTAGTTAGAGTTTAATGAGTTTGTTAGGCTACTCAAAGATGGAGCCTTGATGTGAAAACCATAAACCATGAGTTTTGAAATGTATTTAATGTGGATGGTTCCTCGGTGACCATTTAATGAGGTAGAGTGTCATCCAATGAATGTTTGAGCAAGAACTGTATGCCTTTATAAAGCTTGTGGAACATCAATGATCAATAGACCAAGTAAATCATAAAATGTTGATTATTCCTACTCCAAGTAAATTATAAAAAGGCTTTTTTTTTCTTTCTGTTGGAACTTCCAAACTCCGTGTTTCAATTAGGTTTTTTATAACGTAAAAGATCTTAGCAAAAGTTTTTTAGTTATTATATTTAGTTGGACTTGGAAGATTCTGGCCTGATGCATCAAATGGAAAGAGGATACTATATGCTTTATGTATTTTGTTCTTATTGATCATTGCAATTTGCAAATGGATGATTTTGGCCTAAATAGTGAAAAACTAAATTGCATTGAGGGGGGGTTTGGTTAGGGGTTATCTTACATAACCTTGGTAATGTGCACATTGGAATGTAACATTACTTTGTTTGATTTGTGGTAATCGCATTACCGAGGTAATGTAAGATTACTGACACGTCAGCTTTTGGTGCACATTATCAGAAATCTCATAACCTCCAAATTCTTAGGTAATGTGAGATTACCAGGTTATGTTAAAATTTTTTCCTACTTTACCTTTAGTATTTTGCCCTTTTGGACCCAAATAACCTTATGTAATTGATAAATTACATGTTTTTTTAAGCATAATTTTTTTTGATTAAGAAACATAATTAAACTTAACTTATATACTTATTAAATTAATAATTATATGTTAGTTCAATTAAATTAAAAGCATAATTTCTTTTTTGTTAGAAGTGTAATTAAACTTAATTTATATAATCATTAAATTAATTAAATTATATAATATTTTACTAAGTTTATTACTTAAATCATTTTTATGTTAATCATGTTTAAGTATCAAACTTAACAAAATTACAACAATTGTACAAAACATTGAACAAATAAGAAATAAGCTTAAGTGTTGTACGAGGGTATTATAGTAAACTATCCATTTTAACAGAAAATATACCCTCCAACCAAATAGGTTAATCTTATATTCCAAGAATCTCAACCAAACAGAAATTGTGCACATTCCGGGAATATACACTGGGTTATGTTATAGCCTGGTAATCACATAACTTAGGTAATCTGAGATACCTTGAACCAAACATCTCCTGAAAGTATGTTGAAAATTTTGCTTATAGGAGCTAGAAATGTTTTAATAAGGTTTCTCTAGGTTGTAGATATACTTTCAAATATTGGACCAATGTGAATATTTTATATGTATTATCTTATACATCCTTTAAAATTTTAAAGTATTTGAAGTATGTTGCCTTCTACAACTCATCTATAAGGTACATGTGTCATAGGCAGCATCTTTAAAATGTTGCCAAGTTAGTCCTGTGCCCTATCTAGCTTGTTCTTTGCGCCGACTAAGGTGGCTATTTGGTGGTTCGTTAACTAACAGTTGCTGCTACTAAGATGATTAAAATGTTTTTGTCTTATCTTGTTCTTCTTGGTCAGATATATTTGTGTTTTGTATTCTAATAGTTGTTTAGTAGATTTTATAACGTGGTGATTTGCATTTATTCATGTGGTTAAATCTTTGGGCTTGTAATGGCAATAAACTATTTCGTAACAACACCTGCTAATAAAAATTTCTTAAGGTTTTGTATTTTTAGGATTTTTTGAATCTTAATTTTTTTTATGCATTTAAATGTTTAAGGTTCTGCTCAAGGACACAAAACAAGCAAGAAAAAAAATATGAAGTAAAAATGGAAAGTATAAACTCTCTAATTTAAGATTGACTAACTAGGGACTTTTTAAGTTAAAAAGAATTTTCTTAAAATATTTTTGCACCATGTTTGGCCATTTTTTATGTAGACATTTTTTGTTTCAGGATGTAGATCGAGAGTTTCTTCTCCGAATGTCTTATATGGAAATTTATAATGAAGAAATTAATGATTTGTTAGCCCCTGAGCATCGAAAATTACATATTCATGAAAGTATAGAGGTATATAAATCAAATTAGTTTTTTCTAGTTAATTTCCTATTTCTTATTAGTAAATCATTTTCTCGTGATAAATTTAGAGGGGAATATATGTTGCTGGCTTACGTGAAGAGATTGTTGCCTCTCCTCAACAAGTACTTGACCTGATGGAGTTTGGAGAATGTATTCTCTTTATCTTTTTAACAATTTTCACTTTTGCATGCAATTTTGTAATGCCTTCATTATTTTTGCACTTTTGAATTGAGTTATCATTAGTATTGAAATAAAACTATAAAAGTCTAAAATTGTGATGATTATCCTTAAGAAAAGGAGGAGAAAAATGAGAAATAGTAAAAAGAAGAGTTAGCTAATAAATATTGTATCTCCTTTTCCATTGCATTCCTTTTATTTGAATTCAGTGTTCTGTTTTCTCTCCCCCCCCCCCCCCCCCTCTTAACTTTTTAGGGTTGATTACTGATTTAGTACCCAAACAATAATGAAAAATTGTTTATCTGGTAGATGGAGTAACAAGAAAAGTTCACAATTAAGCACTCCAACTTTGATTTGGTCAAAGCATATTGTAGCTTTGACTAACTCTAGATGATGCGTCCAAAAACACCTGTCAGAACATGCTATGTGTCTAAAAGTGTTATGCCATTTTTTCCATTTTCCATTTTAAGTTTTGAATTAAAGGAATAAAAAATTCCAGAAGAAACAAAATAAAAACATGGAAATTCAAGCAAAAGTATGAGAGATATAAAATAAAATTTTACTTTCATTTATGAATTCCAAAATGAAAAAAAAAAAGAAAAAAAGAAGATATTAACATGGCTTTTTTAGACTTGTAGCATGTTGCAATTGGTTGTGTTTGGACATGTCACATGTTTGACTAATAGAGTTAGTCAAGGGTACAAACTGATGGATGGAAATGTAGTTTGAGCACTTGATTGCAAATCTTTTTCTTGAGGTGTCTAATTATACGATCTCACATTAGTTTGGCTACCAAGTGTGTAAATAACTATTTCTTATGATCCAAAATTCAGCTCACAGGCATATTGGAGAGACCAATATGAATCTACACAGTAGTCGATCACATACCATTTTTCGCATGGTAAGTTATAAGTACTTCGTAACCTTAGTAGTAATATGATTATGTTTGCACATTTGCCTTATTATAATACTAGCTAAATAGATCATTGAGAGTCGGGATAGAACTGAAGATGGAGATGGAGATACAGTTAGTTCTTGTGATGCTGTTCGAGTATCAGTTTTGGTATGTGATTCAAAAGAGCAACTATTTTCTTTTGTGTTAAATAGATAAAATGAATTTTCAATGAATTTCTCGTTTAGTGTTATGTATAAATTGTCATTTTCTTTCAATTCCTTTTTGGTCTTTTGATTGTAGAATTTAGTAGACCTTGCTGGATCAGAACGTGCTGCTAAAACTGGTGCAGAAGGTGTTCGACTGAAGGAAGGTTCGCATATTAACAAAAGCTTGATGACATTGGGAACTGTGATTAAAAAATTGAGTGAAGGTGCTGAAAGTCAAGGGTATGTTCTTTTTCTATTTGTGAACAAAAGTGAAGTGCAATTATTATTCAAACATTAATTACGTTCAGGAAAATTTTCAGCGGTCATGTTCCGTATCGAGATAGCAAACTTACACGAATATTGCAACCTGCTTTGGGAGGAAATGCAAACACAGCTATTATATGCAATATCACACTAGCACAGGTAATTTTTTTATATCATTTACAGCTGATTGTGTCTTCACATTATGCCTCAACACAGCTGCAATCATTCCTCTTTGTATGCATAACAAAGACTAATGTAGCCACTCCCTGTGTCTACAGAACATTGTCATTTATTTCCTTTTCATAGGTTGAAGAATTAAAAAATGAAAAAAGAAAATAAACGATAAAGTGGGAGAGTTAGAAATTTAGTTACTATTAATCGGGTTCCATTTCTTTAAAATGGTTACGACAAAAGGGCAAACAAGAAAAAGTGGGTTTTAAATGTCTCAACTTTTTAATGGAGATATTTGAACGTGACATTTTTAGAAAGTTATAGTTGGAAACATGAGTGGCATAGAAGGATCAGTGTCTAAAGAATAAAACTAAAAATATTTAAATGATCAAGAATTATCTGTGGGTGTGTTTTAGTCTTTGAAAGGCATTTATTCCATGAATTTGCATGAACATTTTACTAGTTGAGAGTGTTTGTATACTGTGTGCAAAGCTCATGCGTTTTTTTTTTTTTTTGGTAGCATCTGTTAGTCAACATCATTTCCACATTTCAAGTATGCCATGCATTTTCCTCATTGGTTCTATATTGTTGTATTTTAAATATGATGAACATCAATGTTTTAATAATGCAGAGTAGAGGTTAAATTGATTGGACCACCACTTTCCAGTTCAACTGTCTGGTCCAATTAAAACTAAGAAATAAAGTTGGAAAACGGTTTTTCATTGAATAAATATGAAACGGGGTGAATATATATAAAAAAATACAAATGGCTCTGTGGTTAAGATGTTAACAAGTTTCGAAGAGGTCAAAGGTTCAATTATTCACTTGTTAGTTTAACCCTGTTTAATTGGGTTGAACCTGGCTTAACAGGGTTAAACCATAAAATTGACCGGTTTGGCTGGTTGAACTTAACATCCTAAACTAAGCACTGACTAGAGCAGAAAGGCAACTGATTCTAGTTGAAATGGTTGGTCCGGTCCTGTTCTGACATCAAAGTTGGACATAGGCTAAAGAGAGAATTTACTTGTGAAGTTAAGCCAGTCTCAACATCATATGTGCAGAAAGTTCACCTCTTTGTTCACCTCTTTCATTTGATGATTTGAATCCTTTTAACATGCCCTTTTGCAACTTACAATAAGGTTAGTTCTGATTTACTTTGAATCCCACCCTTTAATCAATCTTTTGTAATGGCAGATTCATGCAGATGAGACTAAAAGCAGTCTTCAATTTGCAAGCAGGGCATTGCGTGTCACAAACTGTGCTCGTGTGAATGAGGTTTATTCTGGATTTTCTTGCATTTCTTATGGTTCTTTCATTTAGGATAAATTCTTGTAGCTTTCCTTGAGAATATTTCCCTGTACCCAGTGGCCTGTCAAATGCACTGTATCTATTATATGTGTATTGTTAGCTGAACTTCCTAATTCAAACTAACATGTTTGTATGTTAGCCTTGAATCTTATTGTGGCTTGTTTTTTTGTGTTAGATTTTAACTGATGCTGCTCTGCTAAAGCGTCAAAAGAAAGAGATAGAGGAGCTTCGAGCTAAATTGCAGGTTAGCGACTATCTTTGTGCTCTACAAGAAATCTCAATCAATGCTAATGGAAATAATGACTCATAAATGTTTTGTTTGTTCTAGGGTTCTCGTTCAGAACACTTGGAAGAAGAGATTCTCAATTTGCGAAATACGTTATTGCAGGTATTATAGTTTCCACATGATGATTTACTTATATTTCAGAGAATGTTAAGGGTATGTATTGGAAGTTGCAAAGCTTGTTTGACAGTCTGAACTGGAGAGAGAGCGGATAGCTTTGGAGTTAGAGGAGGAAAAGAAAGCACAAGTAGAGCGTGAAAGGGTGTTACAAGAGCAGGCAAAGAAAATAAAAAATTTGAGCTCAATGGTCTTGTATTCAAATAGAGATGAGAATCGAGATCAGTTTAAAAAGGTTTGTCTAAAATAACTCTACCTTTTCTGTTCTGCAATTTAATTGCTTTTCTCTAAAGTCTGTATTTATTCTGTACTTTTATTTGCTTATCTAATATCTAATGCTAATGTAATCACAAAAGCTATGAATCTGAATAATTCTTGCTGTCTATAAGAATCATACTAGAGCCTTTTCGACTAGATGAGCGGCTTGATTTTTAATATGTAAAATGAGGGATGTGAAGGATTTTACATATGTAGTGAAAACCTAAATCAAAGAATCTTAAGTTACTGTTGGATGATTAGCATGATGCTCTACAAACAAGGAATTGAACAAGAAAGTAATGGTGGGTGATACCAATAGCATGTTTTAATGTTTTATTAAACTGGTTTGTAGATACCAACATGATTGGTTTGATTTGTGCATTGTTTCTCAGTACCTGGCTTGCTGATCTTTAGCTTCCATAACCAATCTGACTTATGTAAATTGCATTGTCTCTTATTATAAGGTCAATACCAATATTCTTAATTCATTTATGTGTTTCACATTTAGAATTAATTATGCTGCCAAGCTTTGCTTTCTCTCCCCTTTTATCAGTTCAATTCTATTAATGGTTCAGCAAGGAGTTATTTTGTAGATTTTTGGTGATGCCACTCACATGTCTAGACTTAGCTTTTACAAAATTATCCTCAATTCAATTGTATGAATAGTTAGATTGCCTTTAAAATCAGAATTATAAGAGGCTTTTTTCTCGTCAAGTTTTTGAAGGGTGCTTATAGATTTTTAAGTCTAAATCTGTCTTTTAGTGGTTGATTTATTTTAAAGAAGCTAGGTTTGTTATTGGGTCAAATATAATCATAACTAGGACCAAATAGAACATTTCAAATTCCTTTTTGATGTTCCTATTTGTCAAATTGAGCCAAATTAAAATTTTCTCCCCAATTGCAAGATTATTTTAAACACTTGAATTTCAAATTCTAAATCTATCCAAACAAAGGATTTTAATCTAAAAAGCTATAATAAGAAATTTAAAATTGAAATATGCATCTAGATCCCTGAACAAAACTTCTATGTTTGGGAGTGTAAGTTCGGGAGAGTGGATTTACATTTATTTTGTTATATAAATTGTGAGGACGAAATACACACCATGTTGAAATTAGTTGATATCCTTTATACCTACGTATCTCAAAGGGCATAAAAAGATGAATTTCAATTCAAAAAATTCCTTTAGATGTTTCAAATTTACCACTAATCATGAATTCGAAACTAATCATAAAAGTCAAGTTTACATGTGTTTTCATCACACAATTTTGCTTTAAGTTTGAAGTCCAAGTCCCTTCCTCCAAATTCAGGTTCCCAAATGCAACACTAGAAAATTTTAGCATAGCAAGGATATGCAAACATTTCATGTAAATCAAAGTTCCTTAATTAGCACTGTTTGGTAGTTTTGTTGGATGAATATTGGATATATCACGGCTAGTTGCTCTCATCTACGCCTTATACTGATCTTTCCCTTTTAACTTTATCTTGAATAAGTCATTAATTGCTGTAGGGAAAGAGGCGAGATACATGGTGCCCTGGGAATCTTGGGCGGGAGGCTCTTAGAGAGGTAACTTTTATTTTTCCTGCTTCCATTAGGATAATAAGCTAACTTCGATATTGCAGTTTAACTTTCCCTCCTTCCTCATGGGGGTGAGCAGTAAATCAATGTGAAATTTATTGTAGTTCACATAGATGACAATTTATGTAGGGATGCTCAATGGAGGCAACTCATTCAAAAAGTTGACAAAGTCTAGTTAATGTAGCGTAGTTTGGTTATGTGCAATTCAGTAATCTATTTAATTTGTTATGTTATTACTATTTAGTGAAACATTGCTTTAGTTGAGTTCTGTCATATAGATCTAAATCATTATCTTGGAATCAGAAAGCTTTAAGAAAGTCAAGTTTGGATCAATTTATTTATTTATTTTTGGATAAGTAGTTTAGATCAACTCTTTTTGTGTAAAGAATCATGGTAACGATAAGTGAGTATCTTGATTGTTAAATTTCCTTCTTGGATGTGGAACCCCATCTAAGTTGGAGTCAGGAAGTTTCTATCCCCATGGGCAGGGATGGGAAAGAAGGGCTCTTTAGGTGTGACTTTGGGCAAGTAGTGACTTCATATGCCTGCCTTGTTCTGTTGCTGTTGCTACTTACAAAGCACAAGTAATAATGTTATTTCTACCTCATCTCTATTATGCAAACTCTGAAAAATTTTCTCCTTGTGCTCTAATGCAACCATTTTTCTTTGGATATATGCTAAGATTATTTTTCTGTGCTTTAGGCCTGCTTCAGTGTCCAGTCAAACTCATCTGCCATAAAGCCAACTAAACCTGAGCGTGATATGGGACCACTTCTTCCATTTGAGGAGTTGGTGAATGAAACTGAAATTGCAGATGACCCATGCCAGCAAGATGAAGACTGTAAGGCTAGTGTCGCCGAAGGTTGTAGGCTTCCGGATCCATGTGCTTTACTGCATGTAACGAACAGGAGAAAAGTGCTACCAAGGAAGAAAAGCTCCTTTGTGGTTTGTATTATGTCCTCTTGTGAAAATGTCCCTTATATTTAACTTTGCACCCTGATGTGTATTATTCATTCAGGAGGACAGTGAACTACTGCAACTGCAAACTGAATATGAGGATTTGCTTTTGAAATTTGAAACTCAGGTCATTAATTATACTTGTTTACTTATTTTTTTTTTATTTTCTTAAAATTTTTATTTTTAGAAGCATTAGCACACATTTTCTCCATCTACTGATGCCCTTTTTTATGCAGAGAACCATCAGTGAGATACAAATTGATTGCTTAACGAGGGAGCTCGCTGAGGCGGATCTCTTAAGTAATATGAAACATACCGAGTCTAATAACCATTCTAGCTTTCATGCCAACAAAACCAATTATGCTGACAAGAATGTTGGTTTGAGAGAATTTGAAGCTATTCTTGTGATCAAACAACTGCAAGAGAAGGTTTATTTTATTACTTTTAGTAATCTCTCTTATATTGTTTGTAAAGTGGACTTTTGTTCCACCCACCAAAAGATTGCTGATTGTGGTTTATTTATTTAATTATTTTTTTTCTGTTCATGACTATTTATACCTTTCAGATCAGGATACTGGAAACAGAACAGACTTCAAGCCAACAAAATCTTAACAGTCTTGTTGAACTTGCAACGGAGCAGAACATATGTGCGAGGGAAAAGTTTGATGAGGTAATATTGATTTTAACCTAGTATTAATGACCTTGCTATGCTTTTTGGTTCTTATCTTGTTTCACTTTTTGATTAGTAATCTGGACTTAGCTAGACTTGAAAACCTGAAACATTTTCGTGTATTAGTCGCAAATGGATATAAAGTTTTAATTCCTCTCCTACTTTGCAAGCACCTGAAATCAGTTGTAAGAGGAAAAAGGAATGACAACTGAAAGATTGGAATTAATGTTTATCATTGAACCTACGACATCTTTTGCTGGATGAGTAGGGGTTCTTTAGTGCATGTTTATGGTTGTGGGTTCTTGTTGAGCATGGTTGTACAAGAGTAGCATTGGAACTTTACAATTTTGCTCATTGCCATCGTGATTTGAAAGTGTACCTTCGCATTTCCCTAGTAAAGCCTCTGTGTATTTTATGCATGGTTTTGTTATGGAGCTGATGTGTGCATGTAAATTGTTCATCGTACCTGTTACAATATCAAAGTCAAATGCAAAGCATCAGACTTTAATGCCTTCTCCTCATGAAACTTCCGATGATGACAAAATTACCTTCCTCGTCTTTTTGAGATAGAAGGGAGTAGATTTTGCACATACGTCAATTTGTAGAATTCTTGAACATCTTTTGCTGATTAGTGGTTGTATCCAGGTTATTGAGTACTCCTAATATTTTTGAATCTATTGTAGTTAATTTGGCGGGTGGGTGGATATGGATGACTTTTTTTGTATGCATGTATTGCATATGTGTAAGCTAATGTCACCTTCATTTATTTTTAGGAATTGCAGAAAAGTCACTTCGTTTAACTTTTCTGAAGCTATGTTAAGGTTTTGTTTTCTTTAATCTAATTTCAATATTGTTCTAATTGGTCCCAACTTTTATAGCTTTGTGAAGAGCTTCTTAATGCACGGGAGGAGGCTAGGGTGGCTCAGGAAAAACTTGCTCATCATGAATCTCAGGGGTTGAGGAATGTATGTATCTTCTTAATCATGCATGTTTTCTTATATAAGATTTTAGCAGACATGCGTGCACGTATGTGTCTTGATTTTTGCATGGATTTTTCCTTTTCTCATAATTTCTGATACATAGTTTCTTCTAATGTTTAAATATTTCCATGCGAGAAGCACATGAAACTGTTTTGAGTCTTGTTTGTAGGGGGATTGTGACTTTGAAATCAAGCTCTCAAAGGAAGTCGAAGATCTAATTTCTGAATCTCAAGAGTCAAAAGAAGTAGTTCAAAATCTATCATCCCTAGTGGATGAGGCTTTTCAGAGTTTTTCTACAATAGTTAAGGAATTTATTGTGAGTAATCCTGAAACATCTTGTGACCTTAATATGAACTGTTAAATTTCTTGAACGGTGTTAAATTTCTTGAACAGTAATTGTCTTTTAAAAATAAAACTGCTAAAGTCGATATAGATATTGTTATTATTATTAAGTCATTTGCATCCTATCTCCAACTCATTGGTTAGTTTTGTGCATCATCTTCAGAATTTGAATGATATGATGTGTCAGAGTTCAGTACAGCAAAAAATATTTATTACGAACACTGAGAAATTACACTGTTGCATGCTACAAAGGACTTTTGAACTTGAGAATGAGAAGGTATGAGATATGGCATTCTCATGTGCTTAGCGTATGTACTTTGAATCGGCTGATCCTGTTTTTGCTATATCAAATTTTCCTTTCTATTAGGTTCGCTGACAAAATATGTGAGCTAATATCTTGCTTGCAGCTTCTTTTGCACAACCAATCTGTTGATCTGCAGAAGCAGGCACAGGAACTAAGGGAATATGCTCAAAACCATGAAGCATCCTTGACGGTAAGATTTGTCTCATTTAACTTGATGATATGCATAGCATAAATGGGTGAAAATGCCTTTCTTTGACATGGTTAATATTGTTTCAGGCACTCTGCGAAGAACATGACTTGGAAAAATCGGAGTACCTTTCTCATATTCAGAATCTTGAGAAGGAGTTGTCATATTTTTTGTCGGGTTCCTTGGCTAGAGAAAAGGAGAGCTTGAGAAAAGATCTCGAGAAAACAAAAATGAAGTTGAAAGACACTGAATCCAAGCTCAAAAATACCATTCAAGAGAAGACAAAACTTGAGGTTCAGTGCAAATGTTTTGAATATTAAAGTTTGACTTAAGTGAGTTACAATCTATGTTAATATGCTTTCACAATCTAGGGGGAGAAAGCATTTGCAGAACGAGAGATCAAGCGATTACATGGCCAGAAGGCTCTTCTTGAGCGTGACATCAACAAGCGTGAATCACTAGCTGGTAGAAGGTGTGATTCAGTTTTTGATAGGAATTCAAAGGTGTTCGATCCAAAAAAGGCAAAAGCTGTTGAGCAGACAATGCAGGTGATACTGATGGGACCTGGCAAGGGTTTCGTAGTTCTGCCATGAGCATCTAAAATGAAAAAAGCCAGTTAATTTGGTGTGGTAAATTCAAAATAGAAATTAAACATTCAGTAATTTTTTTCCCTCTAAATTCTTGTGACAATGAACTTGTTTTTTTGAATGAGCCCATTTTACAGGATCTCATTGGAATCTGCACCTCTTTTTTCTTTTTTGTATAAGCCCTATTCTACATCTCTGTAACATTTTATTACATCATCCTCTCCATGACATGACCATGCAGTATAATTTGGAAACATGGATAATGTCTGAGTTTCTTGTTGCACTTTGTTGCATTATCCAGTTGACATTATGATGAATTTTGTCTAACCTAGCAAGAAGGGACACCTTCTGCAGAATTCAGCTCTGTTGTTTATTAGCTACTTCAACACTAAAATGTTCAAAGCGTGCCTTCAACTTAAAACCTGAATCCTCTTTTTCCCTTCCTGCTCTTAGGAAGATTATAAAAAGCTGGAGGTTCTTGCTTTTGAAATGGAGACAACGATAGCTTCTCTGGAAGAGGAACTAGCAGCTGCACATAAGGACAAGGAAGAGGCTATCTCCAGAAATGAATATTTGGCCTTAGAACTTCAAGCTCTGTCCCAAAAATTGAATATATCAAGCTTGGAAATGAATGCTTTGAGAGAAGAGATCTCTGGCCTTGTGAGCTTCCCGTGCATAACTCTTTACTTACTGGTTTCTTAATACTGCTATGCCTCTTTAAGGTTAAAACAGTAGCATGGATGTTTCTGTTTGAAGCTTAAATATATATCTCTCACTGTACAGAGACTTAGCGTGGAACGGTCTAATTCTAGCCAGCAAGAAATGGAAAGCTCCATTGAGAGGTTGCATGCAGAAAAGGAGGAATTGGCAATGGTAGTCTAGCATATTGTTGAATTATTATGAGAACTAATCTTTTGTCCATAATTTTGTATTTATTAGTGTAATCTTGTTGATGGAATTGTGCCTTTGATCTTGCAGCAACTTACTAATTCACTATTGGAAATGGAGGAAGAGAGGGCAATACAGTCTGCTAGAGAGAAGGCTTCCATTGAAGTCATAGAACAGAAAGCAAAGTTATGCAATTCGGAGAAAATGTCTTTATCAGAAACATTGTCTGAGGTGAGAGTTGAAGTTTCTCATAGATCTTAGAATTTTGCCTGCATTAGCGGACAGGTCTTTCTTAAAAGGAAATATTATTACCAACTTAAAAAAAAAATTTGCAAAATATATTGGCAAAGAAAGCATTTGAAAAAAAAAATTAAACAAAACAAAAACATAAAAACAAAGTGCAAAGAATTGAAGAGAATTGAAACACATGTGGGAGAGAAAAAGAAAGAAGAAACGGAATGGCAAGGGAGAGATTGGGGATGGGGAGGCATTCGTTCATTGATCTGGCTTCCTCCAGCAGGAGTGGTGCTCTGACTAGTACTCCTCTATATCTCTCTCTTCACTCTCTCTCTCTCTCTCTCGCTAGTTCTTCCTCTCTTTGAATTCTTTGTCATTAATGTAAAATACATATAATTTTTCTTAGGCTTTTGCTAACGGTGCCTCAATGCACCCTTTAAGTCTGGTTGACTTTCCATTTAAAGAAAATACTTTTTATTTAAGGCATTAACTTTTTTTTGAATTTAAGAAAAAGTACAACATTAATTACATAAACCTTTTCATATATAGGGGCACATATGGAAAGTTTAACTAGTGCACCCATGCACCCTTTAAGGTGCTATACATAGAAAGGTTTATAGAATCAATGCTATACTTTTTCTGGAATTCAAAAAAAGTTACTGCATTAAATGAAAAGTATTTTCTTTAAATGAAAAGTCAACTAGGCTTAAAGGATGCATGTGGAGCTGTTAACAAAACCCTTTTTCATATTTGTAGCCAAAAAAAAAAAAAAAATGTTCATGTCTACATGGCAAAGATTTTCTATCTAATCAGCCATGTTATTACCAAAAAGCCACATCATCTGAGTTAAAGGTAAAATTTTAACATTTTATTATTTGTGCTTTAATTTGGCTTTAATGGAATTGACTAATTGTAGAGGTTAGATTCACTAAAATTGGGGTATAGATAGTAGATGGACCAAATTTAGACTTCGACCTTCGCAACAGTATAAGGGTTCTCACATACATTTCTGTGGACTTATGTTGGTTTCTGTACTTTGAAACTTTCAATTTTTTCAAGTCATGTTGTCATTTCCAATGTTTCGGCTTTTAGTCTACCTGCTAGAAAGTTTTTGTGTTGATTTCATGTTTTGACACCGCCAGTATAGATAATTAACATATTTGCTGCTACTCTTGATAGTTTTTGTATAACACGTGGGAAAAAGTCCTCTTTGTACAAGTCTATTCAATCCAAAAACAAATAGAATAACAAATTAGTAATTTAGTATAAGGTCATCTAATCCAAAACATACAGCTAACTTATTTTATAGGTAAGTATCTCGTTTCCTTGGTACTAATTTCTCATATTTTAGCTGGCCGCTCCAATTTTGATTGGCACAAATAGCTGCCTTGAGTTTTACATTTGTTTGCAACAAAATTCATGTATAGAATGTTAAAATTGTGAATGCATACAAGTTAAACTGATGAGGCTTCTGTTATATGTAAGGTGATGAAGGAGTTGGAGCTGTGCAGAAAAGAATGTGATGTACTCAGGGAAAAATTGACCTATTTTAATGAAAATGCAGAATTAGAGAAAAAATGCAGGTTTGTGTCCCGAATTTCTATTCTGTTTTTTTTTTTTGTGGCAACTTGGTCCTATGACTCATAGTAGCTGCAGAAAGAAGATAATAACTTCATATGGGGTGCTACATCAAACAAATGCTAAGTGCTTAAATTATGACAAGGGGCAGGAGCACAGCAATTGTAGGCAAAATCTGATAAAACTGTCTATACTGCTATCACAGCCGTTGTTTCTAGTGGAGACATAATCTTGAATGCTACAAATGCAATGATTTATCCTTGTTTAATCCATTCCTATGTGAAAAAAAAAAAAATCCAAATACCTGGGTACAGTTGATTGGCCTTATCACAATAACATGCTAGACTGTTCTCCATGAATGTTCTCTACGTATATCAAAGGAGGTATCCTGTGAGGTTCTTATTTAGATGCCATTATGAGCTTTATCTTTGCAGCAATAGTGGCTGACACTTAAATATTGTTCGAGAAGTATGATATTATTTGCTGTGTGGAAATCAATTTTTCTTGGGAAACTAATGGTATATATCTTGGATTGTGCATGTCCCTTTTATGTAAACCTCTTTGAATACGTTGTACAGATTTATCAGCTCTTTTGGTTTAATATATAATATGGCATCTATCCCTCCCCGCAGCTCAAGTATTTGACAAAAAGACAAAGCAACAGACGAGTAATGATTTATTGTAGACTTCTTTTGCGACCTTTTTTCCTCTTAAAATTTTCATTTTTTTTTGGTGTAATTTTTTTTTTCCAATTTTCATCAAGTTGGTTAACAGGATTGCCATTCTTGCTCTAAGTAAGACTCGTGATGTTACTAGAAAAGTATTAAATATGGATGCCTCGGAATCAAATGATTGTATCTAAGGTCATAACAAATTATTACATTTTCCTTTTTGCTATGTTTATGAGTATATAATTGTTTACATAGACAGTTCATTAAAAGCCACTTTTTCCTATTTCAGTATTCAGAAGTCTTTAGGGATTGACCAGCTGAAAAATGACAAAGAAGATGCTGATGCTGAAAGCCAAAAGACTCAAGTATTTTCTTTATCTTATCCTATGCTAGTATTATAAAAATTATTTTTTATTAAAAAAAAAACTAAAATATTATCAAGGATGTATTGTAAATAGTTTCTTGCATTGCAGATGTTGAAGTCAAATATTGAGATGCTTTCTTTGGAGCTTCAAAATGCTCAAGAGGAGCTGAGTATTATAAGAAGAGAACGAGATGATTTATCAGCCAAAATTGGACCGCTGGTTACTGGACCAAACCTCTCAGACGAATTCCAGGTTGTCATCTGTGTGCAGCCTGCAAATAATCTAACCAGACAAACATAAGAAAATTATCACTAGTCGAGGAATTAGTATTTATTAGATCCTGAAGTTTTAGTTTATTCTTGGCAGAAGCTTAAAAACCAACTTCTCCATATGTCAAGAGAAAGGGATAAATTATTGACACAAATTGAAGAGCAGCAAAGTTGTCAAGTTGAAGTTGAAATGCTTAGAGAAAACTCAAATGATGTGGTTAGTTGATTCAAAGGAAAAAAAGAAACCATTTTCTCATTGTTACCTAACTTAGTTGAGAATTATCTAATACCATATGAGATTCTATTGGCAGTTAAAGGAGGCTAAAGTTGAAGTTGAGGAACTGACTAGCAGATTATCCTCTTTGGAAGTCAAGATGTACAATGTAAGTACTTGCACACTGTCATATATTGGAACCAATTTGTTATTTAGTTGGTAATTATAATCAAGTATGAGTTTGTCTTAAATATTCGGTTCTAGAATGATCTCAGTGCTTATCTTATATCTTGTATGCTGGCCTCTGGCCTTTTACACAGAGGAATAGTCTTGTCATTGTTGAAATCCTGAGTCTGAGAAGCCAGCTTTCGGCTTGGAAAATGATTTAGTCAAAATATTTGAGGAATTAAGTTTATAATTTAAGTAGTTTGGGCTTCGATAATTATCAGTTCTATTGGTCCGCAAATGGGCTATCTATTCTGGCATCATTTGATCTAACCAATTGCATCCCAAATCCATACATTTGAAGCATCTCTCATTCCTCATATTTCCTTATGAGTCTTGACTCTTGACAGATAGCTGACATGTCATTCCTACCTAAATTATGTTGGTATATTGCCTCCAGATTTACATGGAAACGATGAGTTATTTATAGCTTTTGTCATCCTTTTGGTGTGAAGAATTGAATCATTGCAGATTGACTTTGATTCTTTCTTTTAAACAATAATAATAATAAAAAAAAAAGAACTTTTATCGAACTCATTTTCAGTGTTTTTCATCTTTCTGGCATTTAAATGAAACAATATCTTTGCACTTTTTGGTTCATATACAGGATCAAGTCAGGAACAGCAAGGAAATGGCCAAACACAGAATGAGGCTTCGTGGAACGCAAGCACAACTGGATGCACTTCGATATAGATACAAACAAGCTTTGGACGAGTCAGATACTATGAACAGGAAGTTTGAGGAAGCTTCAACAAACTTGAAGGAAAGGTTGGCTTCAAAGGGACATGAGGTACTCAACCTGAAGAAGCAGCTCGCCGCAACCTCTGGCCAATAATAGAATCAACACTGCTTGTGTTTTCAATTGAGTACTTGGGCTTGCTAGAATTGTATCCATTATAGAGAAATTCATTGTTACTCGCTTATTCGAAATCTTTTATAAATGGTTCTTGTTTTCTCCTTCAATGCGTTGCCGTTGCCACAATCAAAGAAAAACATTGAGTTAGTTGCAAACATCAAAACTGGCAGTTTTATAGAATTTGATTAAAGTTAATTCCTTTAGAATTTGGCAGTGTTATGCATCACTGACGATGATGGCATAACCAAATTGTATGACATTGACAGTTATTCAGATTTAATCATCCCAAATGGGGTGAAGTTTTCTCAAATCTATTTTCTTTATTTATAAGACTCGAATCTGATATCTTATTTAAGGGGACATTGAGTTTTTTTTACTCAACCAAACATGTGTTAGTTATTCAGGAACAAATTTGTTTAATGTTTATGAGCAAACTCATTTATGTGAGCTTATCTAAATTTAGTTTTACCGAGCACGAGCTAATCTCAGACAACATATTAAATCTTAATGAACATAAACAACACAATCACCTAGAAAAAAAATTAGGAATGACAACGGGTAGGGTACTTGCAAAAATTGCCCTACTTATATCCTAATCCTATAAAATTGTAGGGTACCTGAACCTTGTAAATACCTGATTATTTTTTAATTTCTCTATCCGAAACCTACTTGAATAAAATTTTAATTATCCTATAATTACCCGAGTCCTATAAATACATGTTCAATGTATGCATGATAATGAAAATTCTAATAAAATAATTTTTTTTATTTAACTAAGGGTATCCTCGGAGCTTTGACCCAAGACTAATATTTTTCGATTCGGATTGGCTCACTGTGAAGGGAAAACTCTTCCAACAATTCTTCATTCACAAGACTCAAACTTGAAACCTCACTTAAGGAAATAAATGCCAAATCACTTGAATCAACCAATTATTGGTTAATAAAATAAATTTAAATACATAATATGTTTGAACATGACTTCTAATATTTGATGTTTTGGGCTAAGGTTCAAACACTTGCAAAAACATATTTATATATTTTTCCATGTAATATATAATTGGGTACTAGGTATAGGGTAACCTAAGGATGCTACTTAAACCTGACACGAGTAGTAAAATTACTATCCGTTCCCGTCTCAAACTCGATTATAAAATACCTGAACCCTATGTAAACGGGTCTATTAAACCCATTGCCATCCCTAAAAGAAAGTTAAGCGAACCAACACTAACATAACCAAGTTTATTCAAGCACGGCTTGTTTACAATCTTAGAAGAGTAGCTTCGATAGGCTTACACCAGTGACATTTCTAAGTTGTTGCAAAAAGGGTTGGGCTTGTTAGACTGTAAACTACTGCTGGTGAAGGGAGATTTGTACCACTTTTTGTTTGAGTTATAGAGTTGGTAATTGGGGTTTTGGATGCATTTGGAAACAAGATGCTTTCCATAGATTGGTAATTTTGGATACGGCATTTTTAGTCATCACAGAATTAAACATATTTGCATTTGATCTATTTTTTGTTTTAATCATATCAAGATAATTAAGATTAAGATATTTCATATCTTAAACGTATCAAATGCATTTAACATGCTTAATTAATCGGGTTTATTTGTTAAAATGTTCAACTATTTATTTTCACGATACTTTTAAACATGTTTAACTAATAACTTATAAAATATTTTTTTAACCTTTTATAGAATTAAAAGCTATATAGTAGATTTCAAAGTATTTTTTAAATGCTATAAGGATAATACCCTAATGTTGTCCAATCCCTACATCATTATTAAGATAAAACAAGACTACAATCGTATATAAACGTATCGTGCTTGTCGTTCCAATTGTTTTTTCCGTCTCCTGTCATGTTATATGTTAATTTAATAGTTTCATCTAAATGCTTTATATCTTGACTTGATTAGTTAATCATATCGTGTTATGTTTCGGTAAATATGTGCTTGTTAGTAGGACATATTTACGTGACATGTATATGACAAGAAAACAAGAATTGTTGGGTTTAATTTTGTATCCATTTCAAGTTCTATTAATTCAGGTTAGGTCAAGTTCATGTTTACTTAGAGATCTGATTATGGGAGTTGTATTAATTTAGGATAAGCAATTTGGATTAATTCAATAATTTTAGATATAAAAATATTTTGATGAGAAATCAAAGTTTTAAAATTTGGAAACAGATGAATAGATATTTGCATATACATGGATAAAAAATGAAAAAACTAAAAGCAATACTTTTCTAAGCTTTTCATTGTCATTCCTAGTCCAAGCAATTCAACTGGTTATTAAATTGAAAAAAAATAAACAATAAAAAAATGTTCTGGTTAATGAGCAATTCAATCGTTGTTTTCCGTTGCAATTTCCTGTTTTTCTTGAAAAAAAAATTTTCCCCCTTTTTTGGCCAAAGGAAAGATATCATTTCATTGATCATCCAACAAATTCAATGCTGTACCTCAATTGGCTAATTTATTGAAAACCTTAGCAAAAGAAGCATAAAGAATCTCATGCAGTTTTTGTCGAATAAATAAGTTATATAAATATTGTTGGATGTAAATTTTGTTACACATTAATTCTTAATTTTCTCTCAGAATTTTGCATTCATAAATCATAATCATTAATTCAATATCCCCTTCTCTCAATAATACTTTATATTTGAAAAAAAAATTGCTCAAATAAAAAAAGGAGCGAGATTCCATGCATCCCCTCATAGCAATAAGAAATTAAACTGTGGTACGTAGATCACCCCAGGCAACATTGCAGTTTTTCCTCTTATCTCATCATTATAAGAAATAAAATTTTATCAGTTAGAGCCGCATTCATCAAGAAAACATCTTTTGCTCAAACGAGGACAAAAGCTTCTTGCTCAACAATTGACACTCCAATCTTTGATGACCTCTTTCAACCTGTACATATATATAGAATTTACAATAAGAAAGTAAAGACATATATAATGAAATTGTAACTTTGTAAAAGCCCATACCTTAAGATGTGTAGAGTGTAAAAGATCAGTTCTTGATAGGGCTCAAAAGGGGTGACATTTATGAGTTGAAGTCCATCTTCCTCCAACTCAAACAAGATATCAGATAAGGGAATCTTGTGATAGCTGGAAATCTGAATCATAACCTCGACTACATTGAGCTGATTAGATGAGACTGCAGCTGGTAGAAAGCTCTCTGATCTCCTAATTGCTTCTTCCTTGTTGAAACATCACCTTGCTGCCTGCCAGACATCCTTGACAAATGCTCTTTCTTTTGCTTCAGCATTTCCACTTGCTGCCAAAGCTCTGGTATATATTTTAGCACAAGCGAACTGTTGCAGGGCTGTTCATACTCCTCTGTACAGTTATAAATAAAACTCAAAACTGTTAAGGAAAAAGGAAATCCTTAATCATCTTTGATTTCTCTCGTTGAGGCCCTCTTCCCAAAAATAGTATATATATCAAGATTAGCCTAATAAAGAAAGGAAACCCTACCATCTAGTCAGCAACCGGAAGCAACGAACGCAAAGAGGAGAACAAACTGTTAATTTGCCTACGTCGATCTCGTTCTTTAGAGTTGTGATTAAGCCACGTTAGGATTGCTCGTACATGCAGCGTTGATTCATCAATCTCATGAATTTGTTGTGGCGACTGTGATGAAGGGAGATGGAAATTTGACTCCAAAATTCCAGTGTCTCTGCAGAGGTTGTTCTTTCTGCTCATGGCTACAACCTGCCTTCTTCAAGCATTCATCATAATCTGAATTTAGGGCGCACATATTTTTTATTATTGTTATTATTATTCTTATAGTTTTGCTATGTTATTTGATTAAGAACATTGCATATGATGTTCTATAAATATATAGATATATCTCTCGAATTAAACCAAGTGTTGTGTTGTCATCGACTACTCCTGGAAAATTATTTTTTTCCCTTAAAAAGGAAACTGGTTGATATTCCAAAGACTTCTTAGTATTGCATTACTTATATAATTGAACAAATCTAAAATGACGACGTAGTTTCTTCATGAGCTTGTGTACTTGTTTCATACATATGAAATGAATCACTCCATCTGTCTATATTTCTATATTATTGTCTATCTTATTATTTCCATCTGTCTATATTTCTATATTATTGTCTATCTTATTATTTCTGGATGTTTCGAAATAATGTTCATTTTCTTTAAATTAATGAAAAACGTTCTTCCATTGTTATCTTTTATCTAAAAATCAACTTTTGGTGGGATCTGCTGCTTCATAAATTTTTTAATAATCGTTTAAAGGGCAAAAGTGGGAAAGTAACTAACAGATACTACTTTAACTTAAAATTTTATACCAAACACAAAGTAAAGTAGGCATTTAAAGCAATGAATAAAAAACCGGACCGGTTGTCGAACCGGTTAGACATCCGGTCACCGGTTCAACCGGTCCAACCGGTTCAACCGGTCCGATTAAATAAATAATTTAATTTTATTATTTTTTAAAAAAATATTTAAAAAAATTAAAAAATAGAAAAAATTCAAAATATTCCTTAAAAAATAAGAAAAAATAAAAATATCAATTAAAAAAACTAAAAAAAATTAAAATTTGGATTGAACCGGTTCAACCGGTTCAAAGGCGGTTTACAAAAAAGCTATTTTATGACCCGGACCGGACCGGACTTGTGACCGGTTCCCGGTTCAATCGGTTGAACCGGCCGGTTCGGTCCGGTTTTTTATTCCATGATTTAAAGTGGAACGGGAGAGTAATAAAATTAATAAAATCAATTATCTAGTTAGATCATTTTTTAAACTTGTAAGGTCAACTATATCAAAGTGTATATATACACGGACACACATATATTTTTAAGACCTACTCATGGATTGGGCCGGGTTGGGTTCTGGCCAGGCCTTGACATGTAATTAACATACCATATGCTTGCCCAAGTTTGACCTACCCCGTTGTCCAAGGTCCGTCCATTTTTTTAAAAGTTTGTTCAAGACTCGTACAAACCCACCTATATATTAATTTTTTAAATAAAATAAATAACAAAATTTACCTAAAAAATAAAATTTGAACTCTAAAACACAAATAATTTAATAAATATACTAAATCTAAATGAGTTTTAATAAAAAATAATTGTATTAAAATTTTACATGTCTAAATTAATATATACAAATAAATTGCTTAAATTAATCATAAATAATAAGATAATTAATTTTATTGTTACGTAATTTAGGTAGGGCTCAAGTCTAAACTAATCAAAACCAAGGCCTGGTCCGTTTTTAAAACGGGTCTTCTTCTTTATCCAAGGCTCAAAAAATGGGCATAATATTTTTATCCAAACCTTCTCAAGTTTCGGGCAGACCTTCGAGTTTGGGTGGGTAACCCGACCCATGACCAAATCTAATATATATATATATATATATATATATATATATATATATATAAGGAAACTTATTTTATATAGTGAAGTTTTTAAACTCCATAATTAGGGTTAGAGAATTGATATCCTCCTTACAAATTATTGTAAAATAATTTCTTTCAAACTCTATTGTTGATACGGATTTGAGTAAATGAATATATAAAGATATGATAAAGATGGCAGCATATATAATATATAATTAATTTGGCTTTCTCAATTATTAATTTCATTAAGAATTATTGTTAGTTAAACATTTTTTAGTCAGTTTGAAATTTAATATTCCTCAATTCCAAATTGAATATCCATTTTACTATTTTAAAATGTTTCAAAATAATATCCACTTTTCAAAAATGAAAAATACTTTCATATCTTATTATTAATTTAAACACCAATTTTATACCGGATCTGTCACTTTCTATCCTTTTAAAAAATAAAATTAGCAAGTACTCCCTCCATGCCCAAAAGTTTGTCCCTTTTTTACTTTTACAAAGTTTAAGAAAAAGTAATAGAATTAAGTAGAATTATTTTGTTATCCTTGATGTTTGTGAGTGTTTTTAGGAATTTGTGTAATGATATTATAGTAATAAATTAAAAGAAAAAGAAGAGTAAAATTAAAAATTAAAGTTTGTTAATTTTTTATTTATAGTAAGGAACAAATAAATTAAGGCTTCTTAAAAAAAAGATAGACAAACAAAAAGGAACAAAAGAAGTAACTATAAAAGTGGATATTTAATTTGGAATGAAAAAAAGTATTATATTTGATTTTTATATGAGTGTGAGCAGGCTGGATACAAAGAATATAACTCATAATATATATACATACATACATACATATATATATATATATATATATAAAGTGCATAAAATTAGATTTGATTATAGGGAGTAGTACCCAGGGTAACATCGAAGATCATATCCTTGTTGATTTGTTAAGGAGGCATCTGTAAAAGGAGGAGAACACTTAAACTCTTTTAATTTTTCTTCCTTGAATTTTTTTAATTAATCTTGCTCACTTCATCCATGACATCATCCCCCATAAAAAATCTCTATCATCAATCAATATCAATAATCAATAATAATAATAATAATAATAATTAATGGACCGTTTGTAGAGGTGTCAAATCGGGTAGGTCGGGTATGTTTCGGGTTCGGGTCAATCAAGTCGGGTCAATTTGGGTTAAAAGAGATTTTCGGGTCATTCGGGTTTGGGTCTCGGGTCATTCGGGTTCGGGTTTTTCGGGTTGTCATCGGGTTTGTCGGGTTTCGAGTCGGGTTTTTCGGGTTTGACCCTCGGGTCGGGTCTTTCGGGTTTCAGATTTTCTAAGTTTCATATCATTTGGATTCAGATTTTTCGAATTTAACTCTTAAGTTTTCAATTATTTTAAATTAAATTAAAGTTTTGATTTTAGAAATTAATAATTAAAAGAGATTTTATCAAAAACATTATTTATTAAATTTGTTATAAATTGTAACTAAATCAATTAAATTTGTAATGTTATAAATGTATTAATTAAATTAGTAATATTTACTTATTATTGATATTTTATTTTAATTATTTTATATAATATTGATAATATATTGTTTGTTGAATTGTTTATATATGTTTAATGTTAAAACATTTGCTTAAAAATTGATTAATGAATAAAATAAGGTAACCTTAATGTAACATTCATTAATAATTGATTATTTTTTATCTATATTATATAAAATCACCTTAAGTATCTATTAACTAATAAGCATTTCTGAGAATGATATCATACATGCTAAATCTATTTATTAAATTTGAAATTTAAGAGATATATAAAATAATTTCATTAGTCTGTCGGGTTTTTCCGGGTTAGATTCTCGGGTTTATCGGGTTAGATTCTCGGGTTCAGCGGATTAGATTCTCGGATCAGTCGGGTTTCGGGTTAATCGGGTTTCGGGCCGGTCGGGTTCGGGTCATTTACTTTTTTTGGTCAAATCAGGTCGGGTTAGTTTCGGGTTCGGGTCGGGCGGGCGGGTTTTTCGGGTTCAGGTCAACTTTTGACAGCTCTAACCGTTTGGTTCGCGTCTATCTAAAAATATAATCGGCTATCTAATGGTAATCTGAAAATATTACCACGTTTGGTCACTATTCATATGGATATGTGCCGGACATCTGAGATTACCACATATAACCAGATTACCATGAATGTGACAATCCAGATTACCACAGTGAGAGGTGACTATATGAGATTACCACATTCATGATAATCTGAATTAAATTTTTTTACCAAAATACTTTTAAAATATTTTGGACGTGAACAACCTTATAAAAAACTAAATTAAATAATCATATAATGAAAAATTAAATAATTAAAAAATAAAATTAATTAATTACTTATTTTTACTAATTAATTAATTATTTCATTTATTTATTTACTTATTTTTATTAATTAATTATTTCATTTAATTATTTAATTATTTAATTGTCTTTATCATTTACTTTTTATTAATTAATTAATTACTTGTTTTTATTATTTAATTAATTATATAATTAATCATTTCATTTAATTATTTAATCTAATTTATTTGAATAATTATTTAATTTAATTTAATTAAAAAATAAAAAACAATTAAATAAAATAATTAAGTGAAATAATTCATCTAATAATAAAAACAAGTAATTAATTAAGTTTATTTTTTAATTATTTAATCTAATTTAATTAATTAGTTTCTTGTTTTTATTATTTAATTAATAATTTTATTTAATTATTAATTAATTATTTAATCTAATTTTATTTAATTATTTAATTTAATTAATTTAATTAATTGTTTTTTATTATTTAATTTTTGATTAATTAATTAATTACTTGCTTTTGTTATTTAATTGATTCTTAAATTAATTATTTCATTTAATTATTTAATGTAATTACTCAATTTAATTTAATTTAATGTTTTAATTTAATTTAATTTCTAATTAATTAATAAATCAATAAAATGAAATCATTAATTAATTAATTGAATGAAATAGTTAACTAAATAATTAATTAACTAATAAAAACAAGTAGTTAATTAATGAATCAAAATAATTAAACTATTATAGGGAGGTTATTTTTGGAATTTCATTGGTATAGACTGTGGATGTCCAGCAATGTGCTATAACGAACCAAACAAAGGAAAAAGAAAATCCTGGTAATATTAGTTTTGAACCAAACATGACAAAGAGAAAATGACATGAGATATCAGGTAATATTACATAATAAGTGATATACCCGACTATATCACTTTATTTGGTAAAATCCCATAACTACGAACCAAACGGCCCGTAAGTCTTGTGGGTAACTGGCTAGCTGCTAACATTTTTGGTCAAGTAGTACAATTGGGAAACAGACAAAGTGGTCCTTTCTGCATTTCAAGGGCAACATTAGTTTAAAATGATGGGTTTAGTTGGATGGTTCTTGTTCCTTATGTCTGTGGCTTATTTATTTACTTTTTTTCATCCAAAGCACTAACAAGTTTTAAGTATTATTCCAGTCCTTTTGATACATCTCGATTCCGAGTTAGTTACAGTTTAATGTGATTATTAAATATCGAGAGATTTATATATAGATAAATAAATAAAACAATGTTTGTATTGATGCATTTTTTTGCTACATTCTATTCTTTTTTCGTCTTTTTTTTTCCTTTTCTTTCTTTTCTTTTATCTTGTAAATAAGATATGGGAGTTAACAAATCAATACTAATGCCTAACTAGAGGTGTCTATGGGCCGGGCCGGGCTGGGTTCAAGTAAGAATTTGTGACACGCCCGGACTTAGTCCGCACGTGTCAAGTTGAATATTTATGTATTGTGGTCTTGTCAATATACCAAATTTGACTTCCCATAGATGTTTTAAACTTCATATAGCTCGATTTCAAGCTTAAAAACCCTAAAATTGAAATTCCGAGATGTGGGCCCCACTTGGGCACGGATTCCAAGAAAGTTTGACCGAGTTGACCGGAGTCAACTTGACTCTGTTGATTCCGGCGCCGGAACTGACCTATACCGGCGCCGGAATTGATCGATTTTATTAGGGGTCTCGGCCACCCGAGATCCCCATTTTTCTCTTCTCTTCTACTCTTCATCTTCTCCGAGCCCTCTCCTCGAATCATTTCAAAATTAACTCTGTAATCTCCTTTCTAACACTCAATCAAACATCAATATCAACTTCTCTTGTCTTCTTGAAGATCAAAACACCAAAATTTCCAAGAAAATCACCAAATCTAGAAATCTGGAATTTTGGCGACAGATTGTTCATCAGCTCATATCTTTTGATTCAACCGTGGGTTGAGGCTGAGAATTTGGTATGTTGTTCTAGACTCATCAAGCTTTAATTTGATAGTTTATACGCTTGATTTCATGGTCTGTGCTAAGAGATTTCGTTGGTTGAAGTTCTGATTTCTGTTTTATCCGAGATATGTCAACTTTTAGTGATTTGATTCAAAATTCGAGCATGATTGGTTGTTTGATTCCGTTCTTGAAGCTGTAAATCCTTAGATCATGTGTTAAACTTGCTGTGTTTCAATTTTGATGCGGATTGGTTGTGAATCGAACTTAAATCGAGCTGAAGAAGATTGAGGCCGAAACTCGGCCTTATTTCCAGAACAGAACCGGCGCCGGTTCTGACTAGTTCCGGCGCCGGAACATCACTGTCCAGGGGCAAAATGGTCATTTTGCAATCCTAGATCCCATTTGACCCCATTTGACCCAATTGGCTTTTATTTACTTCAATTGACCTCCGGACTTGCCCAATTTTATTCCGAGACCTTTAATAGGTTTTGTTTTATGATTTAATTGTTGGTTGAATGCCTTTATTAATCAAATTAGATTTTAATTTGATTATCTAGGTACGTGATTGAACGAGTTTCAGACCGGTTGCAGTTTGAGCTAAGGCATTCGTGGCTAATTGGGGAGTATATAACTCTCCTCACTTGTGAGTGGCTTGGATTATATTGGTTGACCATTGAGGGTTAACCGTTTTCAAATTTAATTATAAATGCTTTAATAAATTGTTTATATATGTTTTGGGATATGAATTGTCCACCCTCACACACTGAGTTTATAAATGATTTGAAGGGTGGGAATTTCAATAAATCTTATATATTGATATTATGGATTATTGTTTGGGGAACAATACCCCTGAGAGATGAGATATTGAGTGGTTTCCCTTGGGGCTCCATTATGTGGTAGCGTGGACCGAGTTGTGAGCATGCGTGTTACTCAGCCGTGGACCGCCTATCGAGGGGCACGGTGAGTCGCTCCTGAGTGCGAGAGGCGCGTAGGGAAACTCGCCAGGACTTCTATATGCTGTGTTCCACCACAGCAAGGCAAACGTCAAGGGAATGCGCCAGAGAGTAAAGTATAAATGTTTTAAAAGTATAAAATAACCCTTGACGGTCCAGTGGATACCCTAGTGCACGGGTATACCTTTTGGGACGATTTCAGATGCCAGCCCATTTGGATATATTATTATGGATTTGATATATGATTTGATTTGGGATTTCATATATATTTCAGTAAATGATTTATTAAATTTATATTTGGATTATTTCATATCCTCAGCCTGAGGTGATCGGTCTTTATAACCGAGTCTCTCACTGGGTACAAGTTTATGTACTCACCCCATTCACTTTTTTTCTCAGATCATCAGTCTTTGGACGACGGACGTCCTGGTGGCCAGTGATCCCAGTTCGTCTCTGTGGACACTATATTGTAGGTGCCACCTCATTTTACTTGGTATATCTTGGCTCGGAATATTATTGCATCTTACATATACATTTGTGTATTTATAAATAATACCTTCTGCTGCATGGAACACTGTAAGATGTGTGACCTTATTTTTAAATACTTTTGAATTATATTATTTATGATAAATTCTTATGTTTTCATATATTGCTCGAATATCTTTTATTTTTAAGCCTTGTACCATCTTGGTTGCCTGCCTGACGAGGCACGCATCTTGAGGTGGTACGGCAGTTGTCGGGTGGCCGAGCCTGCCGGTCGGGGCGTGACAATTTTATTGGTATCAGAGCAAAGTTTTAAAATATATAGTATATTTATATTATACCGAGCCAAGCAGTTCATATAATTTTGAGATTTCTGATTTTGGGGTTAAAAGTAGAGAGTATGATTGGCATAGAAATATTTTTCGTCTACTGACTTAGAATTCATATATAGTTACGCCATGCCACCGAGAAGAAGGAATATTCCGAATTCTTCTATTCCTACCCCTGATCCCTCTGTACCGAGGAGAAGAGGCAGACCACGTAGGCAACCTGAGATTCAGCCTACTGTAGATCCGGAGACTACTGAGATTCCGGATGAGCCTGTTCCACCTATTCCGCCTGTTGATGAGACGCATCATCAGGATACTCGTACTGAGATTTCACCACCCCCACCTCCGACGACTGCCACGCCGGTGCAGTTTACATCCACTGATGTTGAGCGTATGTTTGATACTTGGGCCAGTAAATTCTTTTCGTCACAAATGGCTACGGGTGCACCACCGACTACCGGTATTACACCACCAGTTCAAACATCGCCACCGATTCTGCCGCACTTTCAGCCAAGCGGTGCAGCGAGCATTTCTGCTGGTGCTATTTCTTCAGAGGATCGCATGGTGAGGTTCCTTAGCATCATGAAGGGACTAAACACCCCAAAACTTTCCGACACGTCCGTTGATGCAGCGTGGGATTGGCTACATTTCATCACAAAGAACACACAGGGTCTGGGTATGACCTCGGAGGAGCGAGTGAACGTGGTTACTCGATATCTCCAAGGACAGCCATTGAGTTGGTGGACAAATCTCGAGAGTAGAGCTACTGGACCAGTGACATGGGAGACATTTGTTATTGAGTTCCGAGAGAGGTTTATATCGGAAGAGACGAGGATGAGGCGATATGGTGATTTTCTCCGACTGCAGCAAGGTAATAGATCAGTCGAACAATTTGAGACAGAGTTACGGAGACTTTCACACCATCTTCCATCCATCACCGAGGACGCACTTTGTCTTCAGTTTGTTAACGGTATTCGGTGGGAGATTGTACAAATGATGAAGCCTACTTCTAAAGCTACCTTTGAGCAGTGTCGACGGGATGCGTTGTGGGCAGAAGCTATGATTGCTCAACGCCAACCAGGAGGACCAAGTTCGAGTGGTCAACGATTTTCTGACGTACCGATGAACCTGGAGCAGAAACAAACTCAGAGCTTATTTTCCCATAGAGGAATATCTCGGGGCGGTACAGTTGAGTCCCCAATACCACAGATGTCACTTTCTCTGCCACCACTTCCATCAAGTGGTCGAGGAAAAGAGAAGTCTGGGTTTGGTTCCATGGCCAAAGGAAGGTTTGGGAAGAAGAGAGTAGAGTCTGGACCTCGATGCCCATACTGTAGACGTTTTCATTCTGGCCAGTGTAAGGCTGGACTCCGATGTTTTCGATGTGGAGGCATGGGTCACGTAGCACGTGCATGTCCATCTACTTCTTCTGTATCACCCAGGCAGAGTTTTAGTCAGCCACCTGTCAGACCGAGCAACTATGGAGGTTTTCGTCCATTTCAACCTGCGCGACATTCTTTCGCAGCACCTTCTACCTCTCAGCAGCATTCGGGTATTGGTAATAGTTCAGCAACCCTGAGACAACCCCCACAACAGCAGCAGCAGCGACAACAAACTCAGGTTTATGCCATGTCGCAGGAGGACACCAATGCACGTCCTGATGTAGTCACCGGTAAGTAAATATTTAAATATTCATGGACGGTTAATTTTTGTGAATAAAGATATATCGTACTCGTAACTGCTTGTCGAGTATAAATAACCGCTTTAGAAAATTTTTGAACGTTAGGCGTGGTAGTTATTTTCGATCAACCGGCATATGTGATTATGGACACTGGAGTTGCCTTGTCCTATATTAATACAAAGTTTGCCGTGCATGCGGATCGATCGTTGTCGCCCTTGGGGTACGAGCTAATGGTGAATAGACCGTTGGGTGAGAAAATGGTTCGAAATACGGTGAACAAAGGATGTGCAGTGAAGCTGGAAAACCTGACTTTCGAAGCAAACTTAATTCCAATTCAAATGTCTGACTTTGATGCCATCTTGGGAATGGATTGGCTTGGGAGACATTGTGCTCAGATATTCTGCGAGCACCATTTGGTGAGGATTCCACGACCTGACGGCAGCATGATCGACTTTTACAGCGAGCGCAGAGGCACACCGAATGTCATCTCCGCCATCAAAGCAAGTACGCTACTACTGAAAGGGTGTAAAGCTGTGTTAGCCCATGTAGTAGATAAATCTGTGGAAGAGCCTAATATTGAAGATATCCCGGTAGTTAATGAGTTTCCGGATGTATTTCCTGATGAATTACCTGGTTTGCCACCCGAGAGAGGCTTCGACTTTCCGATCGAAGTTTATCCTAGTACGGATCCAATTTCTATGGCTCCATACCGAATGGCACCCACTGAATTGGTTGAGCTGAAGAAGCAACTCGCCGAATTGCTGGATAAAGGATTCATTCGGCCGAGTATATCACCTTGGGGAGCCCCAGTTTTGTTTGTGAAAAAGAAAGACGGTTCAATGTGACTCTGCATCGACTACCGCAAGCTGAATGCGGTGACTGTGAAGAATAGATATCCATTGCCTCGTATCGACAATTTGTTCGACCAACTTCGAGGAGCCGGAGTGTTTTCTAAGATTGACCTGCGATCGGGCTATCATCAGTTAAAGATCCGAGAGGAAGATATCCATAAATCTGCTTTTCGTACCAGATATGGACATTACGAGTTCTGTGTGATGTCGTTTGGACTTACCAACGCTCCAGCAGTATTTATGGATCTGATGAATCGCATATTCCATCAGTATTTAGATCGATTTGTCATTGTCTTCATTGATGACATATTGGTTTATTCAAGGAACCAGAGAGAGCATGCAAATCATCTTCGCATTGTGTTGCAAACTCTTCGAGATCATCAGCTTTATGCTAAGCTCTCCAAATGCAAGTTTTGGTTGCAGCAAGTTGGATTCCTTGGACATGTTGTGTCTAGGGATGGTATATATGTGGATTCCAGTAAGATTGAGGCAATCACTAACTGGAAACGTCCTACAACTCCCACAGAGATTTGAAGTTTCTTGGGATTAGCTGGATATTATCGGAGATTTGTGGAGGGATTCTCTGCAATTGCTGCACCATTGACCAAGCTGAACCACAAGAACACTAAGTTTGTTTGGTCAGAGAAATGTGAAGAGAGTTTCCAGAAGTTGAAGGATAAATTGACGACCGCACCGGTACTTGCCTTACCTATGAGCGGCAAGGAGTTCACTGTGTACACCGATGCATCAGGCAACGGACTTGGATGTGTGTTGATGCAAGACGAGCGAGTAATTGCATATGCTTCTCGTCAATTGAAACCGAATGAGGTCAATTATCCGATACATGACTTGGAGCTTGCTGCCATAGTCTTCGCTTTGAAGATTTGGCATCATCATTTATATGGTGAAACTTGTCGTATCTACACCGATCACAAGAGTCTTAAGCACTTCATGACTCAGCGTGAGTTGAACATGCGGCAAAGGAGATGGTTAGATCTCATCAAGGATTACAATCTCGTAATCGATTATCATCCCGGCAAGGCGAACGTAGTTGCTGATGCTTTGAGCCGAAATACAGTTACGTCCTTGGCGACGGTTAGAGATATTCATTTGCCAGAGTTGGTAGAACTGAGATCAACTGGAACCAGATTGGCTTATGATTATCATGATGGTGCACTAATTGCCCAGATTATAGCTAAGCCAGTGCTAGATGATCAGATTCGTGATCTCCAAACGTCCGATCCAAGATTGCAGCAAGAACTTCAGAAGTTACAGTTGGGAGAACCATCGGAGTTTTCAGTTCGCAGTGATGGAATTCTACTATTTCGGAGTCGAATCTGCGTGCCTCACGATCTTGATCTTAAAGGCACCATTCTTCAGCAAGCCCATTCTTCTCCATTTGCTATGCACCCAGTTAGCACCAAGATGTATCGAACCATCAAGGATCATTATTGGTGGCCTGGAATGAAAAGAGAAGTTGCTGAATTTGTAGCGAGATGCTTGATATGTCAGCAAGTGAAAGCAGAGCGTCGAAAGCCTTTTGGGACACTTCAACCTCTTCAAATTCCTGAATGGAAATGGGAGCACATCACTATGGATTTTGTGACCGGTTTTCCGCGTGTTAGACGTGGAGTTGATGCTGTATGGGTAATTGTTGACCGACTTACCAAGTCAGCACATTTCCTCCCTGTAAGCATGAAATGGAGTGTGAACCAATTAGCCCAGCTCTACATGAATGAAGTAGTTCGACCTTACGGAGTCCCAGCTTCTATAGTTTCAGATCGAGATCCGAGGTTTACCTCACAGTTCTGGGATAGCTTTCAGCAAGCAATGGGAACTCAACTTCGTTTCAGTACTGCTTTCCATCCACAGACTGACGGCCAGTCAGAACGTACCATACAGATTTTGGAAGACATGTAGCGAGCATGTGCACTTGAGTTTTCTAGTGGATGGGACACATACCTTGCAGCAGCAGAGTTTGCTTACAACAACAGCTACCAATCTAGTATTGGTATGGCTCCATATGAAGCTCTATACGGAAAGAAGTGTAGAACCCCGTTGTATTGGGATGAAGTGGGCGACAATCGAATCTTCGACAAAGCAGAGATTGAACTCACCACTAAGAAGGAGAAGTTTATTCGGGAACGACTTCAAGTAGCCCAGGATCGAGATAGAAAATATGCTCAGTGAAGGAGAACACCTTTGGAGTTCCAAGTGGGAGATCAAGTGTTTTTGAAGGTCTCACCTTGGAAAGGTGTTATTCATTTTCGCAAGGCGGGAAAGCTAAATCCGAGGTACATTGGTCCATTTCTCATCACTGAACGAATTGGACCGGTTGCGTATCGCTTGGAGTTGCCACCTGACATGTCTCGGATACATGATGTCTTTCATATATCTATGCTCCGAAAATATGTACATGATCCGTCACACGTTCTTCAAGCACCACCTGTGAAGCTGAAAAAAAGTTTGGGCTTCAGGGTTCGACCTGTAGCCATATTGGATCGAGAGGTTCGTTCGTTGAGGAATAAATCGGTACCTTTGGTGCGAGTTTTATGGAAAAGCTCACAGATTGAGGAGCAGACTTGGGAGCCCGAGAATGATATGAGACGTGATTTTCCCCATTTGTTTGATGTTTAATTTGTTTGAATTTCGGGGACGAAATTTTTGTAAGGAGGGGAGAGTTGACACGCCCGGACTTAGTCCGCACGTGTCAAGTTGAATATTTATGTATTGTGGTCTTGTCAATATACCAAATTTGACTTCCCATAGATGTTTTAAACTTCATATAGCTCGATTTCAAGCTTAAAAACCCTAAAATTGAAATTCCGAGATGTGGGCCCCACTTGGGCACGGATTCCAAGGAAGTTTGACCGAGTTGACCGGAGTCAACTTGACTCTGTTGATTCCGGCGCCGGAACTGACCTATACCGGCGCCGGAATTGATCGATTTTATTAGGGGTCTCGGCCACCCGAGATCCCCATTTTTCTCTTCTCTTCTACTCTTCATCTTCTCCGAGCCCTCTCCTCGAATCATTTCAAAATTAACTCTGTAATCTCCTTTCTAACACTCAATCAAACATCAATATCAACTTCTCTTGTCTTCTTGAAGATCAAAACACCAAAATTTCTAAGAAAATCACCAAATCTAGAAATCTGGAATTTTGGCGACAGATTGTTCATCAGCTCATATCTTTTGATTCAACCGTGGGTTGAGGCTGAGAATTTGGTATGTTGTTCTAGACTCATCAAGCTTTAATTTGATAGTTTATACGCTTGATTTCATGGTCTGTGCTAAGAGATTTCGTTGGTTGAAGTTCTGATTTCTGTTTTACCCGAGATATGTCAACTTTTAGTGATTTGATTCAAAATTCGAGCATGATTGGTTGTTTGATTCCGTTCTTGAAGCTGTAAATCCTTAGATCATGTGTTAAACTTGCTGTGTTTCAATTTTGATGCGGATTGGTTGTGAATCGAACTTAAATCGAGCTGAAGAAGATTGAGGCCGAAACTCGGCCTTATTTCCAGAACAGAACCGGCGCCGGTTCTGACTAGTTCCGGCGCCGGAACATCACTGTCCAGGGGCAAAATGGTCATTTTGCAATCCTAGATCCCATTTGACCCCATTTGACCCAATTGGCTTTTATTTACTTCAATTGACCTCCGGACTTGCCCAATTTTATTCCGAGACCTTTAATAGGTTTTGTTTTATGATTTAATTGTTGGTTGAATGCCTTTATTAATCAAATTAGATTTTAATTTGATTATCTAGGTACGTGATTGAACGAGTTTCAGACCGGTTGCAGTTTGAGCTAAGGCATTCGTGGCTAATTGGGGAGTATACAACTCTCCTCACTTGTGAGTGGCTTGGATTATATTGGTTGACCATTGAGGGTTAACCGTTTTCAAATTTAATTATAAATGCTTTAATAAATTGTTTATATATGTTTTGGGATATGAATTGTCCACCCTCACACACTGAGTTTATAAATGATTTGAAGGGTGGGAATTTCAATAAATCTTATATATTGATATTATGGATTATTGTTTGGGGAACAATACCCCTGAGAGATGAGATATTGAGTGGTTTCCCTTGGGGCTCCATTATGTGGTAGCGTGGACCGAGTTGTGAGCATGCGTGTTACTCAGCCGTGGACCGCCTATCGAGGGGCAAGGTGAGTCGCTCCTGAGTGCGAGAGGCGCGTAGGGAAACTCGCCAGGACTTCTATATGCTGTGTTCCACCACAGCAAGGCAAACGTCAAGGGAATGCACCAGAGAGTAAAGTATAAATGTTTTAAAAGTATAAAATAACCCTTGACGGTCCAGTGGATACCCTAGTGCACGGGTATACCTTTTGGGACGATTTCAGATGCCAGCCCATTTGGATATATTATTATGGATTTGATATATGATTTGATTTGGGATTTCATATATATTTCAGTAAATGATTTATTAAATTTATATTTGGATTATTTCATATCCCCAGCCTGAGGTGATCGGTCTTTATAACCGAGTCTCTCACTGGGTACAAGTTTATGTACTCACCCCATTCACTTTTGTTCTCAGATCATCAGTCTTTGGACGGCGGACGTCCTGGTGGCCAGTGATCCCAGTTCGTCTCTGTGGACACTATATTGTAGGTGCCACCTCATTTTACTTGGTATATCTTGGCTCGGAATATTATTGCATCTTACATATACATTTGTGTATTTATAAATAATACCTTCTGCTGCATGGAACACTGTAAGATGTGTGACCTTATTTTTAAATACTTTTGAATTATATTATCTATGATAAATTCGTATGTTTTCATATATTGCTCGAATATCTTTTATTTTTAAGTCTTGTGCCATCTTGGTTGCCCGCCTGACGAGGCACGCATCTCGAGGTGGTACGGCGGTTGTCGCATGGCCGAGCCTGCGGGTCGGGGCGTGACAATTTATAAGAGATTTCCTTGCTCAAGCCCAGCCTGTTTATTAAATGGGCCTTAAAATCTTGCCCAAGTCCGACCCTAAAATAGTTATGTAAGTCCGAGGCCCGTCCAAAAGCCTATTTTTAATTTTTTTATACACTAATTTTAAAAATTAATTTATATTAATTTATAATATAAATAAAAATAAATCAACATATTTAAGAAATTATCATCTAAAACAAGTTTTGCAAGATTAACAAAGTCTAAATACTAATAATATTTGAAAATATCAATATCATGTACAAAAAAAATAAGGAAAACACCAAATAAAATAAATAAAATAAATATAAAAATTTATTTATATTAAATAAATAGTAATTCAGGTCGGGCAGGGCCTTTATCTTTTTACCTATGATGTCACGCCCCGACCAGCCCTGAGTCGGCCACGTGGCAACCGTCGCGCTGTCTCGAAGTATGTGCCGACCATTCACGCTCCCGAAGCACCGCAAGGCAAAGAAATGGATACCATCGCTACAAAACCTCTAAAACTTTAATTAAAAATCACTTAATAAAATAATTAAACTTAAAAGATGTACCAGTGGGTTAATTTAAAAGAATACATACACAACGGAAACTACTAAGTCTAAGCCACTGACGTCTCCTAGTGAGCCTCCATTCTATCTGCTGTCCCCGTACTCGGATCTGCACCTATCCACATTGGATACAGGTGAGTGACAGAGGTTCTATGAATTTCCATCGGGGTTAGGGCAACTAAGGGAAATCCAAAATAAAATAAAATAAAATAAATATTTTCTTTTGAAATCTCTTTCTAGTTCTCTAGCAGAAAACTCTATTTTAAAACACATTAAATAAATAATAAATATATATACATAAAATGGGCTGGCATCTCTATCATATTGAAGGCACAACCCGTCGGTCGTCTTATGTCTTACTACATCGAGGGCTATATCTTTTCTTTCTAAAACATTTTCTCTTTTCTCTTTCTTTAGCCATTTCCCTCGATGGTGCCTCACTGTGGTGGAACACAGCGAACCGGAGCCCTGGTGAGCTTCCCTATGAGCCTCTCCCAGGGTTTCGTCTCACCGTGCCCCTCGATAGGCGGTCCACGGCTGAGAATCATGCATGCCTTCTCCAACTCGGTCCACGCTCCCGCATATATTGGAGCCCCGAGGAGTCTCTGCTAGCTGTTGGCTATTGGACAACAGTCCACCACCACCACTAGCCCACTCAATCACTCATCTTCTAGGGCGTCGTACCATCATAAATCATAATAATAAAAATATTTCATATATATAAAATATAAATATATTTCAAACATACAAATATAAATATAAACACACACACATAGGTCTTTATATACCTTCTGAAAACATCCCACTCTCTATATGGGTATATCACTAAGCAGGTGTGTGTGTGTGTGTGGATTTCCTCGTATCCCAAAACCTTTTGAAAACATTTATGTTTTTAGAACCCTTTTAAAACCTTTGTTTCCAGTGACTTAACAAAGAAGTCTAGGCCACTTATAGTATTGGGAGATTCGCATACTCCCAAGCGCTTCATGTAGCTTAACCTCCGAAGCATCGCCACACTCGATTCACCCAGAGCCCTAGTACAAGGAAATACGTTAGCATTCATAATTAAACTATAAATGCACCTATGAGGCTCTAGTATAACCTAAGGCTGGGCTTGAATGTGATTTGGGGCTTAGAAAAATATCCGGGAGGTTTCGGGCTAAAATCGGACTCTAGAAGAAAAATTATTAAAATGCCCTCAGGGCCCTTGGGCCCCACATAGTTAGGCCAAGTTCTACCCGAAATTGGGCTCAAAAAGCCCTCATACGAGATATTTATATATTATAATGATATAAAATATAAATATCTAAGATATATTAATATCTTAAATATAATAATATAATATAAAAATATCTAAAAAGGGACTCGATCGGCCTGTTTCTCGGTCAGTCTCTCCCCCGATTTTCGCACTCGTTTCTCCTCCTTTCGACTAACAAACTTAGACAGGCGATCCTCATGGCATCCATGACGGATTCGCTGAGGCAGAAATGAGAAAAAACTATCCAATTTTCGTAAAATCGAGATTTAGACTAAATTAACTAAATCTCTAATTTACTCTCACCCGATGCACAGAAATGAGTGAAAACGGAGTATGATGTAGATTAAGGTGAGTACTATAACATATTAAAAACTCACCTTATTTTACAGGCCTGATATCCGTAGATTTGAGTTTTAAAATTAAACCGGACAAAAGCTGAAAACTGAGATCTACGCTAAATCGATCCATGGAAATACGTGCAAACTTAATATAACGTAGATCGAGGTGAGTAGAATAACATACTGGAAACTAACCTTGATCTGACGGCTGGATTATCCGAATATGCTAATTGTCCAAAATGCCTCCGTTTGGCTCCAGAGAGAAAAAGAGAAAAAGAAAGAAAAAAGAAAAAGAGAAATGAAGAAAAAATTTTCGGCTCTCCCCTATTTATAGAAGAGCCCGACATCGGATTTACTTGGGCCCCGTGTCAAACTTTTTCTCCTTTTTCAACTTTCTTTCATTTTCACCCGTTGGCTAAATCCTTTGATTTCTTGTGCCAACGTGGCCCATAATAAATTTTTAGGGATTTAATTGGAGATCTTTTTGGCATTTAGTAATTTCCATGCACGGTTAATTACTTTATCTTCCAACACCTTTTTATCCCAAGCTTAACTTCTCTTCTTAATTAGACATATCTGGACCGACGTATTGTTCACTTAATACGCCGTCTTACATTATTCCATTTGTACGAAAAAGTCGTATTAAGTTCGGGTGTGTCATATAACCAACCCCGGCCCGTTAATTAAATGGGTCTTAAAATCCTATATATCTAAGCCCGACCATAGAAATTAAAAATTTTATCCAAACCCTCCAAAATATTGGACGGGCCTTCGAGCTTAGACGGGTAGCCTGGCCCTTGGACAGCTCTATGCCTAACTATGTATCCCTTCCTCACTATAGAAGAAAAATATTTTATTGAGATCATTGTGTCTGTGATCATGATTACATACAATCCATCATATTATTAGCTAAACAATCCTTAAAATAGTTACCTTTCCACACGCCGAAATCTCTAGATCGAATAATTCAATCCGAATTATCACACCTCGAACTCGAAGGCCTAGATCATGAATATTTAATAACTGTTTGAATGTATAAAGTTTTTGTAAGAACAAAACACGTGAATATATTGCAGACTAACTATTCCTCTTAACTCAGTTTTTTAAATCAGCTGCCATTTGTTGGCAACATGGACATTTTCAAAGTAAATTGCGAGATTTGATTTTGAAACCTCTAAAATGAATAAGTTTCAAATGTTAACCGATAGAGAATTCAGTTGGATAAATGATCGAATACGTTAATATTTTTCTTTGGTTACAATAGAAGTTGGGAATTTGATTTTTCTTTGTAGCTTTATATCCATATTTCTTATTTGGCGTCTTTCCATTTTCCCCATCTCATATATGAAATATAATATTTGGATCTATTAGGGTTAGAGACTCAAATCTCTAAAAGATTTGATTGGGAGATTTTTTAGGGATATTCTTTGTGAATAAGAAGACTTGTTGGCTAAAAAATCCTAGATTTTATTATTGACCAAATTTGTGTGGGTATGAAACTATGAAGTCTTATTAAGGTTCGTTATAAGAGAAAAAATTAAGTAGAGTTATAGGATTATGGGGTGAGATACCCCATAGGACAAAAGGATGGTCCTATGGGTGCGTATGTTTGATTGTTTGTTAGATTAGTTTGGATGTGAGACTGAGCGAGAATGCTCATAATTGTTTGGTTTGGTTGTTTGGAAGATTAGATTGAATTGAGTTTATTGAGTGCTTGTGAGATTGATGAGTGTTGATGTAAAATCTTTTATAACTAGTGGATCTTTTCTCTCATTCGTGGATGTTGGTTAGTTGAGTGCCAAACCACGTAATTTCTTATGTCCTATATGAATGATTTATTGTTTAATTATACTTCTACTTGCTTGATTGGTGGATGATTGGTTGATTGGATTTTGGGACCTAACAGGATCAGGGATGGCTAGATTGTTGAGTTGAGTTTATTGACTTTCCTAAACTAATTGGGTTTTTGGTTGCCAATTTAGGGTAAATATTTTTAAAACATGTAGTACCGGGATTGCGCTAAGTACTCCTTATTAGCAATAAAAATCTCCTGCCTCATCTCAGTGCCTCACTCTATGCCCCATACACCATAGCTTGCCACGTGTCTCATTTACTTAACTCTTCTTATTCTTTGTTTGGTTTAAACAATATACACAAAGAAAAAAATTGTTATTATTTTTCTTGATTTAAACTTAAAACATACTTCAATAATATCATAAACGTAAAAACTTACCCTCAAAATTTAAAAATTTTAATTTGGGCTAAACTTTTGTTATAGAGAGTATTTTTTTCTCTCTAGAATAGTTTTAGAAATTTTTGTTTAAAAAACCCTAAAACCAAATAAGGAATAATTATAGTTAAATGAATGGGACATGTGACATGTTCTGGTGATTGAGACATAAAATGAGGTACTAAAACGAGACAGATGATTTTCACCCCCTTATTAGAAGTTCCTTGCTCAATTCATCAGCTTTTTAATCTACCCATATATTTGAGTTAATTAGGAAATTATATGTAGGATCATAAGTAGAACTGTTCAAGGGCCGGGTTACCCGCCCAAGCCCGTAAGTCCATCCGATATTTGGGAGGGTTTGGACAAGCATTTTAAATTTAAGGTCCGGGCTTGGACAAAATTCATAGGCTCGTTTAGAAAATGGGTCGGGCATGGTCATAGGTATAAAAACCTGAGTCCAGCCCGGCCCGGCCCATTTTACTATTGATTTAATATAAATATATTTTTATATATTTATTTTATTTTTTAATGTGGTTTTTTTCTTTTTTTTACATGATATTGATATTTTCAAATATTATTAGTATTTAGACTTTGTTAACTCTGCAAAAATTGTCTTAGATGATAATTTCTATTGATTTACTTTTATTTATAATATAAATTATTTTTTAAAATTAGTGTATAAAAAAATAAAAACGGGTTTTTGGACCGGCCTCGAGCTTACATAAATATTTTAGGGCCAACCTTGAATAAAAGAATAAGCCCGAATTGTCGGGTAGGGCCAGGTTTGGACAAGCAAATCTCTTGTAAATTATTGCTTGGGCTCAGCTCGAACCCGGCCCATGGACACCTCTTTCATGAGGTGGTCAATGTGTTTGTGTTTGATGATGGAGTCAATGCAGTATATTCTTAAGGAGTTTTTTGCTACATAACTCGTTGATAATTCATCTTGTTTATAACTCACCTGATATGGTTGGTCCCATTTTTTTTTTTCCACTCTAAAACTTTAACACTATAATTTTTTTAAAAAAAAAACTTATCCTATAAATAAAACAACTTATTAAATGTGAGGCAACACTTTTATGATATTCATAAAAGTTAGACAAATTAAGAAAAGCCACATCAAGAGAGGGTTGTCCTTAAATATAAGTTGTTTAAGAAGTATTTTAAAAGAATAAATAGGTCTCAAAGTTTTTAAAAAACCTACATCCACTCCATTAACTGGCAAGTGCAGTGGTCAATTTAATTGATAATAAATAAGATAGAATATAGGATGAGTTATGAACGCTTAACCTGTCACTCTTATATTACAATTTTATCTTACCTAACCTAACCTAACACAATGACAACCACTAAAATCCTACTATAATAAATATCCAAAAATTTAAAATTTACTCTATATATCAATTGCTTATGAAATTTGTGGTTTCACTTATGTCATGTGAGACAAAAGTAGTAACATTTTTTATTTAAGGTTAGTCCTATTCGGTTTTTTTTCCCTTCTTTTTCTTTCCTTTTATGCTATAATATCATAGGTTTTGATCTTATAATTTGAAAATCAAACCATTTTTTCCACCAAAAAAAATCCAACTATTTTGATTCATATATATCTTTTAATGTATAAGTACATATTATTTTCTTAATATAATATAAAATTTTAAGTTATAAATAAATACATTTTAAGTAAAAAATTAGTATCATATTAAAATATGTTTTAAATTGAAGTTAAGAATAAAGTTAATAGAAATACTAATGTAAGGATCAATATAGTTTAAATTTCAACTTGTAGAGACTAAAATAGAATTTATTAAACCCTATGGATCAAGGCCTAACTTTAAGCAACAATGATGCTATTTCCTTTAACCATATATTTGGTAGTGGAAGGAAATAAAGAAAAAAGAAAGCCTGAGAAAAGAAAGTGGACGAGAAAATATAATTTGATTTTATTTGGTAAGATAGAAATATAAATAAAAAAAGAAATAGAAGAGAAATAGAACATTCCATTTTTGGTCCAAATTTGACGGAAATAGGAGGGAAATAAAATATTTATTAACTTTAACGTAAGGAAAAGATTATTACACATTTAACATTTGTTTCTAATTATAATTAGAAAATTTGTCATTAATTACTAATAAATTGTATTTGAAATAAATTTTTAACTAAAAAGTAAATAAAAATAAAATTGTTATATTAATTAAAAATAATTTTTCCCAATTTCTTCCTAATATCAAACAATGAAAAAATTAATTCATTTTTTCCTTCTTATTTTCTTCCTAGCTACCTTTTCTCTTTTTGTTTCCTCTCCTTTCCTATTTCTTTTCCTTTCCATTTATTTCCTTCTCACCAAATAAACGATTAAAGCATATATATGGGTGAGCCATACATTAAAACTAATTTAAACATAATTTTTTTAATTCACTATATTAAGGGTATTTCAGATCGGTACTCTTCACTGGGACATTATTGTATTCCAAAAAAGGAAAAAAAATTAAAGGATCTGAGACAGGAATTAATAACTTTGAATGTCGTTAAAGAAAATGATAGGGCATGAAAACATGGATCGGTTGCAGAAGGAGCTTGGGATCATGTGAAGACTCATGTGAGCAGTCGAGATTTGGCTATATAGAGGGCCAGCTTGTTAGCCCATCCTATGCAAAACGTCAGCTCAAATAAGAAAGCGGTCGGCATTTTTCTTTCTAAAATTGGCTGAAGAAAAGTGAAATACATGTGATAAGGCAGCACAAACAGACAAACTATCAAACAGAAATTAAGCTTTGCATGCCAAACTGATGAATGATGATATATAAGGTAGTGTTGCTAAGTTTTTTCTCAACCCCAAAACTACACTCTTAAAACAAGACGAGATTCAAAAGAGAAATAAAAATGTCAGTCTCTGCCTACACAATTCCATCGCCAAATGTTGCGGAAGAAGAAGAAGATCGACAAGAAAAGATGAGCAACGAGAGCCAACATGAGTTGGTACTTTCTTGTCTTCCCAAAGAGAAAGGTTGGAGAACTCCTTATCTCTACAAGTTTCAAGGCTTTTGGTGCCAATCAAAGGAGATCCAAGCCATAGTCTCTTTCCAGAAACACTTCCAAGCAAGAGATACTGATGTAATTCTTGCAACAATTCCGAAATCGGGCACCACTTGGCTTAAAGCCCTGGTTTTCGCCATCATGAATCGCCATCATTTTACAATTTCCAGTAGCCACCACCCATTGCTTACATCCAATCCTCATGATTTAGTACCCTTTCTAGAATACAAGCTTTATGCAAACAACCAAATCCCAGACCTCTCAAATCTTCCCAACCCAAGACTCTTTGCAACCCATGTTCCATTTGCATCATTGCAAGAATCTCTTAAGAAGAATAATTCCAATTGCCGGATCGTTTACCTTTGCCGAAACCCTTTTGACACATTCATATCCTCCTGGCATTACATTAACAAAGTGAGGCCAGATACCTTACCTCATCTTCCTCTAGAAGAAGCATTTGATATGTACTGCAAGGGAGTGATCGGTTTTGGGCCCTTTTGGGAGCATATGTTGGGGTACTGGAAGCAGAGCTTGGAAAGGCCAAACAATGTGCTATTTCTCAAGTACGAGGACATGAAAAGTGATATCACCTCACGCTTGATTCTGCTGGCAAAGTTCTTGGGGCTTCCCTTTTCTGTAGAGGAGGAAAAAGAAGGTGTGATAGTGGAGATAGCAAAACTATGTAGCTTTGATAGGTTGAAAGATTTGGAGGTGAATAAATCTGGAAAAGCTATTAAGAACTTTCAAAACAAACACTTGTTTCGGAAAGGAATGGTGGGAGATTGGGTGAATTATCTCTCTCATTCCATGGTTCAGCAGTTATCAAAGGTTATGGAAGAAAAGCTTGGGGCTTCTGGTCTTCAGTTTTAGGTATAATTTCCTTTTAGCATAAGCCATGTTTGTCCTATCTGTCAAATAGTCAAACTAGTACGTGAGCTTTTGTTTATATATGTGTACGTCCCTATGCATCAGTAATGCATATGATAAATGCCTGTGTTAAGAACCTCCTGAAAATTCCCTGGTCAACAAAGAAAATGCTAAGTGGAGTAGAGGAATAAAGAGAAATGATTGGTTCAAGAGCACTAGTTTGAATTGGTTCAAACACCAACACTTGTATCTAAGGAATTTGCCTGGCTGGGCATAGAAAATTTAATGAAAAATGCCTTAATTATTAGTCTATTTAATTATCTTAGACTGTAATGATGGACGACAAAAGGATGGAAATCACAGTGCTCATTTTTATGCCCCATTCACCATAACGCACCACGTATTCCATTCATTTAACTCTAATTATTTTTATTTGATTTTAGGATTTTTTTAAATAAAAATTTCTAAAACTTATTTTAGAGAGAAAAAAAGGATCCTTTATAACAAAAGTTTAGCCCCAAATTAAAATTTTTTAATTTTGAAGGTAAGTTTCTACATTTTTTATATTATTGGGTAGCATTTTAGTTTAAATCAAGAAAAAAAATAATGATTTTTTTATTTTGTTAAAACCAAAAAGAGAATAAGATAAGTAAACTGAATGCGTGACAGACTATGATGTATGGGACATAGAGTGAGGCACTAAGATGAAACAAGAGATTTTTATTCACGACGAAATTTGTCATGAAACTGTAATTTTATACTTGGTGTATTGTTTCAACATATTCCCTTCCAACTGTAATGAATTTAATTCGACTTTACGATTTTACCGTTTGCATTAACATAGATTTTAATTTTTGTACCAAAATGAACTCAAATTTACATTATAAAGAAAGTGTAATCTTTTCTTGTTTTTCAATTTTATGTAAAGATTAAATTTATATATTTCATAAGTAAGTTGTTTTTAAATCCTAAGCATAAAATTACTTTTTGAGTCAACAATTTTATTTTTACGATTTCGAAATAATTAGCGTGCAAAAAAATTATTTTATAATAAATGAAAATAAAAATAAGATTTCCTTTGTCACGTAAATTTGAAAAGAGATAATGATTTTGACATTATTGATATACAAAATAGATTAAAAAAAATTATGTTTAATTAATGGGAATGATAGAATAGTACAAACAGAGGAAATTGATTACACTTCTCCTAAAATTTTTTGTGAAACTCATTACTTTGTATTACATCAAGGGGCAAAAATGGTAAAATAACTAATAAAAACTATTTTTTGTAAAATTTTGTGTAAAACACAATGTTGACATTCATATTGGAACGGAGGGAGTAATTTTTTTATGGCACAGTTGGGAAAATTATTCTTAAGTCCCCAAAACCTCAAGAATTAACAATTTGGCCCAAAAGCTCCAAATTACTCCAATTTAAATCTTCAGCTCAATTGATCAAATTTTCCAACACACGTGAATCTCATAATATTCCATAATTTCCACATAATACAAAATTTCAAGGTTAGGAGTCCACACCTCTATCAACAAGTAAGGTGGGGTCCTTGTTGTTCTTGTAGTTAGCAATCTATACTCTCTTAGATAACGGTATAAGAATGCTCTTTGTGCATGTTCGGTATATGATTTATATAATTTGTAGTCAGATTGGATTATCAAATGGATTATTTATAGGATGACTAATCTTTTAGAAATAAAGATGATTGATTTATCTTATGAATAATCTTCCATATATATATAATGTAAATCTATGTAGATATTATAAAATTACACTACAACATATATAATTTACTTCTCATCCTATCTAGAGCTGCTCAAGGGCTGGGCTACCCGTCCAAGCCAAAAGGCCAGCCCGAAAAATGGAAGGATTTGGATAAAAAAATAAGGCCCGAATATTGGAAACGTACAAAAGGAGGAGGCACGTTTAGAAAACGAGCCGGGCCTTGGTCTTAGGAATTAAAGCCCGGGCCCGGCCCCTTTTTTCATATAATATAGCTTTTGCATTTTTATTTCTAGAAAAATTAAATATGTGTATAAGATTATTATTTTAAATATTACACCTTAAATATATTTTTAATAAAAAGTATAATCCTAAATAATTTTAAAGATTATTCTATAATTCTTATTTATTCTTAAAGAAAATAATGTTATAATTTTTATTTAAGGTAAAAAAAATTTGGACTAACTTTTGTGCTGATCTTGGACAAACATATTAAAATCCATGCAAGGCTTGGACATTTGGTTAAACCCGAATTGTCGGGCTGGGTTAGGTTTGGACAAACCAACTTCTTGTTTTTTCTAAACCAAAGCCCGGTCCGATCGGAAGCATGAACATCTCTAATCCTATCCAACCCAATCTAGTACACTAAACTAACCCTTAATTCGTTGGTATGTTTGATCTTTGGAGATGAGTTCAAGGCCAGTTTATAAAAAAAGCATCCCTAGCCAGGTACGAAAATAGGTTGTGCCAGTGCGGGCTGTATTTTTAACATGCTAGCCCAGCCCAATTGGTTCCTTTGTCCAATAAATACCAACTTTTGCTTTGCCTCCCCTCCATGATACATTTTAAACAATTTTGAAATTTGATTATTACTTAATTATATATTAAAATAATTAAAATTAATACTCCCTCTGTTCTATATTAATGTTCATCTTAATATTTTAGTATGTTTCAAAATAATGTCTATTTTTCTAAAATCAAAAGCACTTTTACAATCTTTATCTTTCAATTAAATATTAATTTTTAATAAAATCCGTCACTTTCTACATTTTTAAAGAATAAAAATTAAAAATAACTATCAAAATATTATTTTTAAAAAAAAATCTATGCAACTTATCAAGTGAATAATTAATTTAAAACGGGAGGAGAAAAATATTATTCGTACTAATGATTATAAAACATTGTAGTCGGCCGCGTCGCGAATTGGAGAGAGGCTTGAGGTTTGCGCCATCTAGGCACGCGACAGCATGGTCTTTGCGCGCGCAGCGAAGTGAGAAGCCTACTTCAGCCTCGTGTATGGCGTTCACCACCTGTGCAACTCATACGATTTTGTTACTCCCTCCTAAAATGTGGACTTGAAATATTGTAAGAAACTAGTACTATTCTATGTTGCAATGGGAAAGAATCGTGAATTTTTTGCATTATAGAAAGTTGGAATCCTCAACTTTCTGTTGAGATTGCATTTTTAAAATGGTTAGGAAGTCCTCACGTACGTAGTTGCCGTCTTTAAGTGTCATTCATGAGCTCACCAACTCACCAACTTTTAAATACATATATGCATATAATAATAGAAAATTTAAAATTTTTTTGGGGGTTCCACCTCTCAAGACATAATGACGGTCCGCCCTTAATAATACTTATGATTGGAGAATTGTAGAAAAAAGATAATTGTAGATGAAATGTTCTCTCTAAACTCATGCACACTACCGGTGTGTGTTCAAATTATAAGTATAACCAATTTAATTGTTCTTCAAAAACAAAAAGGAGTGACTATACAAATATTAATATATATCAAGGAAAATATTTATGCTCATGCAACATTGGAACTTGGTCATAGCAAGAGACATCCACGAGCTGAGCGTGGCCCTATTTGGCCGAGTGTTGAACATGAATTTTTTGTGGCCTAGATGTTGTCCGACAATTATTAATGTATTTTAAATTTAATTTTAAAATATTTAAAAATTAATATATATATATATATATATATATATAGCTTATAATAACCTAATAACTTCGTTGAATTATAGTGTCCGACCAGATTAGTGAACACTAATTAAATACAACATTTTCCAGATATATGTCGTCTAAAATGATAAAGTTGGTCCAAAAGAATAATAATTCTCATGGCTTGTTTTGTAGTAATTTGCGATTCTACCAAATTATCCACTGCAATATATGTTGTGTATTATTTTTTTCCAGTATGACGAGGGAAGGTAAGGTGTCATTTGTCGAAAATTATTAAATAATTATTGGTCATCACAGTGTGAACTCATCAATATATACCCTCATTTTGTATATATAAACATCTCCTGAACTCACCAATGGTCCCTATAATAAAAATAACAAAGTTCTAATACACAAGCAATATGTGTTGTGCATTATCCCCTTTGTTTCCCGTGTGTGAATGGCCCTTTGATGCCTCCATCAGCCATGAAAGCGTTGAGGACGATTTCCTTGATTTTAACCCAATAACTCTGCCTCCACCCACCCAGCTCGATCGCTCTGATCTGTCATTCACCGGAGGTAGTACTATCGTCAAGAAGCTTAACCACAACGCCAGTGAGCGAGATCGACGAAGGAAGATGAACTCTTTGTACTCCTCTCTCCGTTCACTGCTTCCATTATCTGAGCAAACGGTATGAATATAATTTCATCTTGCAGTAAACATATATATATATATATATATATATATATATGTATATATACATATATTTATAATTTCATCTTCGTTCACTGCGCTGGATTATTAATATTTGTTTCAGAAGAGGCTAAGCATTCCAGCCACAGTTTCACGAGTGTTGAAGTATATACCAGAGCTACAAGCCCAAGTGGAGAGATCAGTTGGAAAGAAAGAAGAACTTTTGTCAAGAATCACAAGGCAAAAAGATGAGTTTATCCATCAACAAAGCAAAAGCAAAGACAGGGTCACCAGCACCAGCTCTCCATTTGCTATTTCAGCAACTAGGGTTACCAAAAGAGAGGTTGTAGTTCAGATTTCAACATTTCAGGCCTTTGAGACGTATCCATTGTCTCATATTTTGTTTAATTTGGAAGAGGATGGTCTATCTCTGACTGAGGCTTCTTGCTTTGAGTCCTTTGGAGGAAGAGTCCTTTATAACTTACATTTTCAGGTTTGCTTTCTCAAATTTGAACTTATAGTGTGCGCGTGCGCACGAGCGCGTGTGTGTTAATTGCTAATTAATTTGAAAATTTAACATAAATAATAATACCTAAGCTTCCTATAGAACAAGTTAATTTGTTGCAAATTTTAATGTTCTTTTCTGGATATTATGCAGGTGGAAGAAACGTGTAAGTTGGAAGGAGTGGTTTTAAACGAGAGGCTTTCTTCATTGTATGGAAAAAAGAAATAAAAAACTGAATGCATGACTTTTCTTTCTTTCTTTTTTTTTTTTTTTTGCGAATAGTTCCCTAGGTTGGGATGATTTTGCTAATTATCAAAGTTTCTGCTCTTTGCATTTAGGAAAGAAGAATTTAGTTCGTATATCCCTAGTTTTTACTCCTAACCATTATGGCATTTTTATGTAATTCAAATTTGTGTGTGTGTGTATATATATATATATATATATATAAATATATAAATAATTACTGATTGTAGATATTGAATTTTTGTTTATAATCACACGTACCTTTTTTTTTTTTTGAAAGGTGGAATTTTAATAGAAGAGAATGATAATTAGGATATCAGCTCTGAGGAAAGAAACAGAGCAAGAGACAGAGCAAGACGCTAGCACAAAACAAAAACAACCAAACGGCAAAATAGAAAACAAAAGCAATCACCACATCCAGTAAAACAAATTTTCAGCACACAGAACCGTGGAGGAGACCATGAAACGCAATGAATCCACGGCGTTTGTCTCTCCACACCTGTTTTAGCCAAGGAGTCAGGATCACTATTTGCTCCCTCAAAGTATGCCTACTTGAAACTCTTTCAAAAGTTTCTGATAGGATTTTAACTCAAATTAAATTTAAGTTGGTTTGATAATTATTTATTTGCTTGATGAGTAAGTTGGTAAGATTATTTAAGTTTGTTTGATGGCCAAGTTTGAGCTAGTATAAATATATTGTTTAGGTTAACATTTTCAATATGTGTGATTGTGAGGTATTTTCTTGGAGAGTTAATCACACATTGTGAGAGAGACCTTGGGTATAAAGGGATTTTGGATTGTGAGTTTGTTGATTGTGAGTCAGTTTAATTAAAGATTGGTGATTGTAATTGATTGATTTTGATAGTGGAGAGTTATGGAATTTGTCCACAAAAAAATCTTTGTGTTTTTGCTTTGGTTATTTGTTTAGTTGATTGTTTGAGGGTGTTGGAACCTAACAATTGGTATCATAACTAGGTAGATTAGAAGTCAAGATGGCATATATCAGCAGATTGAAGTTTGAGATCAAGTATTTTAATAATGGCATGAACAATTTTCAGATGTGGCAGAGTAACGTGACTGATTTGTTAGTACAACAAGGATTGAGAGACGCTCTTGAAATCGAGAAACTTGGAGGGATGGTTGATAATAGATGGAGAGATATTCAACAAAGAGAAGTGAGTACGATTCATTTGAGTCTTTCTAATGAAATTAAGTATGATGTTTTAAATGAGATATCCCTAAAGGAGATGATGGATAAATTAAAATCGATTTATATATCAAAATCCATTAAAAATATAGTGTGTTTGAAGAAAGAATTGTTTGGATTGAAGATGAAGACTAGAACAAGTTTGAGAGCGCATCTGAATAAGTTCAACATATTGATGACGCATCTGGAGAGTATTGGTGATGTAACACCGGAAAATTCTATTCTCAATTTGACCTTGAATTTGACTTGGAATTGTGGAGTGATAGAAACTTATTTTTGATTCAAATCTAGATATTTAGGTGTAATAAATTGTTTTGGAGATTTTGACCATTTATGGAAATTTGATTGTGGAACTTTTAAGTTAATTTTTATGAATTGTGGAGTCATTGAGAAGTATAAATTTTACTTTGAAGTCACAATGGTTAATGACAATAACATTGTGAGATTGAATATTAAGCTTTGATCATCAATTAAGTGGTCTAGGGAGTCATTTGGAATTATGAAAATTATAATATTATGGAGAAAGGAGGTAGAATTGTGGCTATGTGATCATTAGAGGGCAAGTTGGTCCTTTTGAGAGTTTAGTTGGATGGCAATTTTGGAAAGGAAAAGGAGAAAAAGAAAGTGGGAGAAGACTTCCCTTCTCACTCATCTTTCTTTTCTCTTTTCTCCTTTGAAGACAAAGCAAACCGTAACTCCCAAATTGCAAACCCTTGAATCTTCATAAATTTTTTATCAAATTGAAGAGCTCAAATCATCAAAAACATCATCTTACCGAGCATTTTCGTGGCTTTGAGGAGTTGAAGAGAGAGAGTGCCATTTTTGGAGTTTTGAAGCAAAAGGTGTGAAATCTTATGAAGAGATTCTCTTGAAATCCATTGAGATTTGGAAAGTGGGAAGGTATGTTATTTTACCTATCAAAAGCTTCAAAACCCTTTTTGAATCATGTTGATTGGATTAGAACTGAGAAAGTTATGCATTTTAGAAGTTAGAGTGAGAAAATGAATTTCTTTAAATATATATTGATTTGATGTGAGGTTAATTGACGTTGGAGATGAATGGGTTGGTATTCTTGATATGAACTTGATGTTTTTTGATCATTAGAAAGTGATTTGAGTGATTAGAAATGGTTTGGGCATGTTAAAGGTCAAGTCTTGGTTCAAAAAAATCACAAAATTCGAGCATTCAGTGGCCAAATCAGGGCAGAAACTCTTTAGACCCGGCACCAGACCAAAACCTGAAACTTGTGGTGGAGACATGGAGAAACTAGCCATTGGAAACCAGTGACCTGGGGGCCAGACTCAAGTTGTCCATGTGGCACATGCTTGACTCGTTTTGGCTCGTTTGGATCTGTTTTGCTTTCAAATTGATTTCCGTCTTCTCTGACCACTCCAAATCATTGAATAAACTTTTGTAAAGACCTAAATGGGTGGGATCGGCATATAAAATGAATTTTGGATTAATATTTGGGTCCTTGGGCCCTAATTTGTATTAAATTGGATAAGTGTTGAGCACAAAGTAACTCAACGGGTTGTGTTGCCAATCGGATAGTGTGATTTAGCCGTAAATGCGTTGGCATGCATTCTAATCATGCCTTTTTCATCATTTAACATTAAATGGTGTATAATGTGTGTGTTTCCATGTGTTCCTTGCTTTGTTCTTTAGGAGATGGCAATCCCGATTTGAGTGAAGCACATGAGTTGGAATAGCCTTGGAAGTATACAAGTTTTCCATTCTTATGTGTGATATGCCTCTTCAAATGTGTTGTGGCAAACGTTTTGAGCTCTTTATTTGGTTTTGATAATGAATTTGTTATATGGATAATGATAATGAGTTTTAGAGTGTGGCTTGTTCTTGAAATGGTTTTGGTAAACATGTTTGGTAAAAATGTGACACGCGCGATTGTATATGCTATGGTTTGCTTGAGATGCATTTGCTATTAACCATATTTCTTATAAATGGCTTTGTGAACTATGGCATGTACTTGGATTTTGTATTGATGATGTTTTTGTGCTTGTGCACTCTGGGAATTGGATTTCCAAACTCAATCATGGTTGCCAATCTATGGTCCATTGTGGAGAATGGCATAGATTGTGATTTTTGATATTATGATTGATGATTGTCATATTAAGTTGATGGGAGAGGTGGCTCATATGACTTGGATATTGTTGTTGGACTCTCTTTGCCTCACCACATTGAGTTGTCCAAGGCCAAAACCAAGGAAGGGGTTAATATAAATTGTTATGTACCAAAACCCCTTAGTGGTTCCTTTCTGAACCTCAACCAAGTTTTGGAGATTGGGGACATGTTTTTAGCTAAACCCATCTTTTGGAAAATTAGGTCTATTTTGTTGATGTTCATATTTATGAGATTGAATGCTTTGTAAACATACTCTAATGGATGAAATGGTTTGATTTCTTGGAAATATGCCTAGTTTGATAATTCGTTTTGAACTTGCCACTCTCAAACCCACACATCGAGCTCAATGTCTCTATCACTCATGGAGTATTTATATACTCACGCTAGCTGTTCATTTTTCAGGTGTTAGAGTTTCCAACTTGGTCAGTTGAGTTTCCTTTAGTCCGTGGTGGTCTATCCCTCTTTTTGGAGCCAGTTTGCAAGTGTAGGTTTCGTTCGATACACATTTCTCAGTTTAGGCAGATCAATGGAGACCAAAGAAACTTCTTATTTTGTTAATAACACTTTAAACATTCATAACTATATTTTGGATTTATGGTTATATTTAAATGTTTATCCTAAACTAGTTTGACCAATAGTTGACTTCGGTAAACTTTTACACTTATTTATAATGTTTCCTCTTTTTTATGATTAAATCTTACTTAAGATTTATCTTTTATCAATTACAACTATTTGATTATTAAATGTGTTTGGAATGATTGAAAAGAATGATATCTTAGAGCCTTATGGGGTTTCAGGTGCATATATCCGATATCACGTATCTTGAGGTAATGTGGTGGTTGTTCTATGCCCGAGTAGCATACTGGGGCGTGATAGGTGAAACCATGAAAGAAACTGATAAAGTAGTCTAGTTGATTTGCTCCCTAGATGAAAAATATTATGTGGTGACTAGACCTTTGATGGTTGGGTGAGATTCTTTGAGTATGAGTGAAGCTACTGCAATTATCACAGAGCATGATAGATTGAAAGAAGTTAAACAAACTGATGAGGACAGAACTTCTACTTTAATGGTAGAGCGAGGAAGATCTAGTGCTAGAGATAAAAATGCTAGAAGATGGCGAGCTAGATCCAACAAGAGACAATTGAAAGGAAGATCAAGTTCGAGGCTTAGAGTGGATTAAAGTGACAAAGAATGTTATTACTATCATGAGATAGGGCATATAAAAACCTATTAATGAAGTTGATGGAAGATTTGGGGAATTTCATGAAGTTTAAAGAAAAGGATGATAAAAAGAATAGAAGTGATGTAAAATCTATTAATTTTGCCACTACTGCTAATAGTGATGAAGATTATGTTTTGATGGTGGAAGAAGAAAAGAAAGATACAAGAGATATATAGGTGTTTGATTCTATTTGTTCTGCGCATGTTTGCACAAGGAAAGAATGGTTTTAGAAACTTGAGAAGTGTGATAAGCCTATTTACATGGCTAATGGTGGTGAAGAAAAAATTGAAGGTATTGGTTCTATTAAGATTCACTTGCATGATGGTAGTTTCAAGAAGCTTAGGAATGTGAGGTTTGTTCCAAAGTTTACCAAAAATTTTATTTCGCTTGGAAAGTTGGATAGTTTGGGCTATGTATATTTTTGTCAAGTTGGAGGCTTGAAGATTACCAAAAGATCGATGATTGTGATGAAAGAAGTGAAGAATTCAAAGAATTTGTATAAGTTGATTAGAAGCACAATTAGAGGAGATGACTTGATATGTTTGCATGAAATTGAAAAAAATGTGGATGCATCATCAAAGAAGAAAGTTAGTTCTATGGATTTAGTAAATAGGTGGAGCAATTAGATTTGTAGATGAAATTTGAGTTAAGGTGGAGATTGTTAGGATTTTAACTCAAATTAAATTTAGCTTGGTTTGGTAATTATTGATTTGCATGATGAGGAAGTTGGTAAGATTACTTGGTCGGTAAGTTTGCTTGATGGCCAAGTTTAGGAAAGTATAAATAAGTTGTTTAGGTTAAGGTTTTGACTATGTGATTGTGCGGTATTTTCTTTAAGAGTTAGCCATAGGGGTGTACATGGTTCGGTTCGGTTCGGGTATTAAGGTTTTAATATCCGAACGCTTCGGTTTCGATTCGGTTCAGGTTTTTTTGCGGGTTTTCGGGTTGTTAGAGTTCATCCAATTTTGAACTTTTATTCTTTTATAAAAGCTCAAATAAGATTATAAAAACTTTAATTCATTCATTTTGAACCAATAAAATCAATTTTAGACTTTTATTCTTTTATAAAAGCTTAAATAAGATTATAAAAACTTTGAATCATTCAATTTTGAGCCAATAAAATCAAACATTTTTTTAAAATTTTAGCTCATTTGGACAATTCGGTTCAATTCGGTTTCCATTAGGTTAATTCAGTTTTTGTATGATCAGTCCAAAACCCTAATTGAATTGTCGGTTCGGTTCGATTATCGAGTTTTTCGGTTCGCTTGAACAGCCCTAGTTAGCCACACCTTATGAGAGAGACCTTGGGTGTAAAGGGATTTTTGGTTGTGAGTTTGTTGATAGTGAGTGAGTTTGGTTAAGGATTGGTGATTGTAATTGATTGATTTTGACAGTGGATGACATGCCCGGACCTAGTCCGCACTTGTCAAGTTGTGAAATTGTATAAAATTGTAAAGCCTACCAATGAATTGGAAATTTGCTTTACACATTTTGAACTTACTTTAGCTAAATTTCGAGCTTTGAAACCCTAATTTATAGTCCGGAGTCGATTGGGTATACTAGGGTTCGGAAATCGAGGTGATTGGGACAAAGTTGACAAAAGTCAACTAAATTTCTGTCGACTCCGGCACCTCCCGACCTTCCTCATTTCTGCACCATTTTCATTTCTTCTTTAACTCTCCGAGCTCTCTCATTTTCCCACCAATTTCAACACTTCAATCCACCTTCAAAAACTCCATTAATCATCACCAATAACTTCTTTAGCTTCCAAGAAGATCAATAACATCAAATTCATCAAGTTTTCTTCAAATCTTTATAGTTGACAATTTGGAGACATTTTGTTCTTCAAGCCATATCTTTCAATTTAGCCATAGGCTTTGATTGATTTCTTGATATGTTGTTCTAGACTCTAGACTCTCTAAGCTTCAATTTGACTGCTTATTTGTTTAATTTCGTTGAGTGAGCTGAGAGTTATGTTGAATTGAAGATCAAAATCCATTTTTGTTCAAGAACCAATTGCACCTTAGATATTTGATCAGAAATTCTTGCATGATCAACTGTTTAATTCAATTTTTGAAGCTATAGGTTCTTAGTTTAACTGGTTAAGATTGTGTGTTTCAAATTTCGTGTTGATTGGTGTTGAACTGAGCTCAAATCGAGCTTAGGAAGTAGTTGGGCCGATGCTTGGCCAAACCAGAAGCATGTCTGGCACCGGACATGCTTGAAACTGGTGCTGGACTCACCCAAAAATTAGGAAATTTTCCAATTTGGCACACTTCTGCATGGGAGTGAGCAAGACCAGTGCTGAACCTGCACTATAGCATGGGTAAAATGGTTTTTTCACAACCCTAGACCCCAATCTACCATAATTGACTTACGGACTTATCCAATTTAGTTCCGAGACCCTAGAAACCCTAATTAGGTCATGTTGTGATGCTTAATTGTTAGTCAAATGCCTTTATTAATTAAATTAGATTTCAATTTGATTATTTAGGTACATGATTGTATGAGATCGGGCGGTAACGTTCAAGCTAGGGCATTCGAGGGGATTATTCAAGAGTATACAAATCTCCCTTACTAGTGAGTGGCTTGGATTATAGTGGTTGAACACTGGGGGTCAACCGTTTTCTAATTGCTTTATGAACTGCTTTATAAAATGTTTATAATGTTTTGGGATATGGATTGTCCACCCTCACAAATGAGTTTAGAAATGGATTTAAGGGTGGGTTTCCAAAGAATATATGAAATTATATTATTATGTTTTATTGATGTTATGACCTATGGGAGTTAAGCGATTGAGAGGTCCTCGGTGCTTCGATTAGAGGGAGCATGCGGACTGAGTGAAAGGCATGCCACCGACCAAGTAACCGTGGACCGCCTTTTGAGGGGCACGGTAAGTGCGAGACCCTGGGAAAAACGCGCAGGGAAACTCACCAGGGCTCGATGTAGCTGTGCTCCACCCACAGCGATGGCAACATCAAGGGAGTGGGCCAAGAGTAAAAGAGAATGGTTTTGAGATATGATTAAAACCCTTGACGGTCTAGCGGGGCACCCAAGTGCACTGATGTACCTTTGGGACGATTTCAGATGCCAGCCCATTTACGAGATTTGTTATTTATTTTGGTTTGGAATTTCATATGATTTTATAAAATGGTTTATTAAAAGAGTTTTGAATTATTTCATATTCCCAGCTTGAGGTGATCGGTCACTATAACCTGGTCCCTCACAGGGTATATATATATTTGTACTCACACCATTCATTTATTTTTGTTAGGTCACCAGGCTACGGACGACAGGCGTCTCGGTGGACAATGATCCCGGTATATCACCCAGATCCCTTGTGAATCCTGGCTTTGGAATAGTATTATATACATTATACTATTATTTCTTTCCACTGCATGTTTGTATCGTAAAACGTGTCACTTTATTATATAAATATCTTATGATATTTTCTATATTATTTCATCATATTTTCAATTATAGCTCGAGTACCCCTTATTTATGGCTTGTACCATCTTAGATAGCTCGCCTTTCGAGGCACGCATCTCGAGGTGATACGGTGGTTGTCACGTGGCCGAGCCCTCGAGTCGGGGCGTGACAGTGGAGAGTTGTGGAATTTGTCCACAAGAAAAATCTGTGTTTTTGCTTTGGTTATTTTGTTTGGTTGATTGTTTAGGGCATTGGGACCTAACAGTTTCCTCTAAGATGCAATTTGAATTGCCCATTTTCTCAACTTCCGAGGACACTTATTTGGATTAGCAACCCAATAAATAATATTTAAAAAATTGCTCTCAATCAAGAAACGATGAATGTTACTCATTTAATTTCTAAAGTTTTTAATTATTAAAAAAATAAGGTGTAAATGTTTGTGGATTTATCAAATAAGATCAAAATGAGACAATTTTAGCCTTGTTTTGCGTTAGGATGCGTGATTGTGCGACACGTATTTCGAAATTACACTACGGTTGTTACATAACTGGGTCGGGTGGGCCTAGCACGACATTTTGTTTATGAAAAGGAAGATCAAGAAGATATGTTAAATGACATTCAAAAGTTCTTTATAATTAACTTTTCAAGAAAACTAAATATAAATAATAATTAATATTAATTTTTGTACTTAACAAGAGGATTTTTATTAATTTAGATTTTTTAATTTATAAACATTTACCTTTTGTTATAAAAAAAAAGGTTTTCACAAAAAAATTAGGAGGAATAAATAGTACAATATTGATAGTAAAATTTATTAAACAATTTTTACAATAGCATTAATTGAAAAATTTGTCACAAAATTGTTTTATTTTTATTTACAATAGGTATAAATTAGACCAATCGAATTTTTTGTTTATTTTATTTACATTTCACATGCATCATCTATGAAACTTTTAGGTTTTTACATAATTCAACCTAGAGGACATAAAGTTTGACTATATGGACAACAACACTCAAACATCCTCTACACCCTTTCCTTTTTCTTCTTTTTAAGCCTTGATCCTCAAGTTATCTTGGTCATCACCTAGGAAGGTTTGCAGGACCTTATATTTTTATCTGGATACATACACCAAACTGATCTAGATCTACTATTGAAAATCTATCACATCATTTAATTTCTTCTTAGAACTTGTTCTTCAAATGTTTTATTACTTTCATTTACTCATCTTCAATCGTTTTGGTATGTTTTGTAACAAAGTTTTCTTTTTTTTTTCTTTTTGGATATTTCAACCATCATCAGCCTTTTTAGGGAGGTCATGACACTGTAAGATTTCACCCACCCATAAACAAGTAAGAAAATTAAGATTTTCGGCTCCTCCATAAACCAGTAAGAAATTAAAAAAGAGGAAGAAATATTTTGTTTAATAAAAGAAGCCATCGAAGTTTTGTTTTTTTAGACATTTTACTTGTCTAATGTGCAAAATCCAAGTATCATCTCCACGATCGAGACCATGTCAGCACGTGGTTTATGATCTCAAGACCACTACATTGAAGAAGCCACCAGTTTACCAATTCCTAAAGACAAACTTTGTCATGCTCAGACCTGGAAGGTCGGCCATGTGGCAACTGTCGCATTACCTCAAAGTACGTGTCTGCAGCCACGCACCTCGAAGCACCGCAAGGCATGAATTTAGTATCTTCGTTACAAAACGATTACTAAAACTTTAATAATAATAATAATATAACAATAAATCATTTAATAAAAATATTTAAATAAATAAATAAAAATATAGAGTACCAGTGGATTTATCTAAGAGAACACCTACGCAGTGGAAACTAATACTACTACACCACCGACCTCTCCTCACGAGCCTCTGATGTACTTGACATCCTCGTGCGTGGATCTGCATCGAACCACATTGGATACAGGTGAGTGACAGAGGTTCAATAAATTTCCACTAGGGGTTAGGGAAATAGGGATAATCCAAAATAAATTTTATAAAACAATATTTTCATAAAACTCAATATAAAATAAATATCTGAAATGGGCTGGCAATCAAACCACTAAAGGCTCGACCCATCAATCGTATGCTTTACTGCACTGAGGGCTATCTTTTTTCTTTTTAAAACATTTTCATATATTTTTCTTTCTTTAGCCTATTCCTTCGGTAGTGCTAGTCGCTGTGGGTGGAACACAGCTACATTGAGCCCTGGCGAGTTTCCCTACGTGCCTCTCCTAGGGTCTTCACTCACCGTGCCCCTCGATAGGCGGTACACGGTTACTTAGTAGCATGCATGTCTCACTCGGTGCACTCGCTCTCTCTCATCGGAGCATTGAGATCCACTCGATCGCTCATCTCGCCTCTCATCATCATAAAAAATATACATATATATATATATATGTAAAACATATAATATGACATGCCCAGACCTAGTCCGCACGTGTCAAGTTATGAAATTGTATATAGTTGTAAAGCCAAGTGATGAATTGGAACTTTCTTTGCACATTTTGAACTTCCTTTAGCTCAATTTCGAGCTTCGAAACCCTAATTTGTAGTTCGGAGTCGATTGGGTGCACTAGGTTTCAGAAACCGAGGTGATTGGGGGCAAAGTTGACAAAAGTCAACTATTTTGGGTTGACTCCGGAGCCGGATCTGATCAAGTCCGACGCCGGACCCGTTGAATTAAAAGGGAGGTCGGTTGCCTTACCCTCCCTATTTACGTCCTTTTCTTTTCTTCTTCATTTCTCTTCGAGCTCTCTTCAATTTTCACCATTTTCAGCACTTCAATTCACCTTCAAAAACTTCATTAATCATCACCATCAACTTCTTTAACCTCCTTGAAAATCAATAACACCAAATTCACCAAGAATTATTCAAATCTTCAAAGTTGACAACTTGGAGTCATTTTGTTCTTCGAGCTATATCTTTCAATCCAACTATAGGCTTTTGCTGATTTCTTGATATGTTGTTCTAGACTCTTGAAGCTTCAATTTGACTGCTTATTTGCTGAGTTTCGTTGAGTGAGCTGAAAGAAATGTTGAATTAAATATCAAAGTTCATTTTGTCCAAAAAAACCATTTGCACCCTTTGAACTTTGATTCGAATTTCTTGTATGATCAGCCATTTAATTTAGTTTTTGAAGCTATAGGTTCTTAGTTCAAGTGTTGAAGAGCGTGTGTTGCGAATTCGTGTTGATTGGTGCTAAAATGAAATAGAATCAAGCTTAGGAAGTGGGAATATAGAGTCTCGGCATAGGAACAGAGGCATTCTCGGCACGGGAGTGAGCAAGACCAGCGCTGGACCTGCACTGTAGTGGGGGCATTTTGGTCATTTTACAACCCTAGACCCCAATTGACTTCCGGACTTGTCCAATTTAGTTTCGAGACTATAGAAACCCTAATTAGGTCATGTTGTGATGTTTAATTGTTAGCTAAATGCCTTTATTAATCAAATTAGGTTTTAATTTGATTATTTAGGTACGAGGTTGTATGAGGTCGAGCAGTAACATGCGAGCTAAGGCATTCGAGGGATTTATTCGAGAGTATACAAACCTCCCTTACTTGTGAGTGGTTTGGACTATAGTGGTTGACCACTGAGGGTCAACCATTTTCTAATTGCTTTATAAAATGCTTTATAAACTGTTTATAATGTTTTGGGATATGGATTGTCCACCCTTACACACGAGTTTAGAAATGGATTTAAGGGTTGGTTTTCAAAAGAATGTATGAAATTATATTATTATATTTTATTGAGGTTTATGACCTATGGGAGACGAGTGATTGAGAGGTCTTCGGTGCTTCGATGAGAGGGAGTGTGTGGACCGAGAGAGAGGCATGCCACTGACCAAGTAGCCAGGGATCGCCTTTTGACTGGCACGATGAGTGCGAGACCTTGGGAGAGGCATGCAAGGAAGCTCATCAGGGCTCGAGTGTAGCTGTGCTCTACCCACAATGATGGCAACGTCAAGGGAACAAGCTAAAGAGTAAAGAAAGATTACTCTGAGATATGAGTTAAAGCCCTTGACGGTTCAACGGGGCACCCAAGTGCACGGGTGCACCTTTGGGACCATTTCAGATGCCAGCCCATTTATGAGCCTTGATATTTGATTTGGCTTTTAGGATTTTATCTATGATTTCAGAAATGGTTTTATTAAAAGTGTTTTGGATCATTTCATATCCCCAGCCTGAAGTGATCGGTCATTATAATTGGGTCCCTCACTAGGTACATATATATTTATACTCACACCATTCACTTATTTTTGTAGGTCATCAGGCTTCGGATGACAAGCGTCCCGGTGGATAGTGATCCTGGTATATCACCAACAGAGCACAATTTTGTAGGTTCCACCCAGATCCTTTGTGAATCCTGGCTTCATAATAGTAGTATATATATATATGTATCATTATGTCTTATCTTTCCGTTGTATATTTGCACCGTAAAATGTGCCACTTTTATTATATAAATATCTTATGATGTTTTCGATATTATTTTCATTATATTTTCAATTATTGCTCAAGTATCCCTTATTTATGCCTTGTACCATCTTGGATAACCCACCTTTCATAGCACGGATCTTGAGGTGGTACGGCGGTTGTCACGTGGCCGAGCCCTTTGGTCGGAGCTTGACATAATATAAACACACATACATAAACATTTATATTTTCTTAAAAAACCCTCCCACTCTCTACGTGGGTATATCATAAAACAGATGTGATTGTGGTGGATTTCCCGTATCTCAAAACAATTGAAAAACACTTTATGTTTTGAAAACATTTAACCCTAGTGGCTAAGTAATGAAATCTAAGCCACTCACAGTATTGGAAGGTTCATATACTCCCAAAGGATTCACATAAATCAACCTCCGGAGCGTCACTACACTCGATCGCTCGGAACCCTACTTATGCGATAAATCGTGTTAACATTCATAATCAAACTATGAATGCACCTATGAGGCTCTACCATGACCTAAGATGATGTTTGGATGTGTTTCGGGGCTTCGAAAAGTGTCCAGGAAGGTCTGAGGTCAAAATTAGACACTTGAGGTAAAATTACCAAAATGCCCCTAGGTCAAATGGTGAACGGGACTCGGTCGGGATGGCCAATAGTCACTCCCGTACAAAAGTGCCTCGACTCCTACGCGGAAGACGTCATGTAGGCTCGTTTCTCGAAGCTTTTCCTTGATTTTCAAGCCCGTTGCTCTATGGTTCGCCCCAAAATTCGAGACAGCCAATCCTCACGTCCACCATGACACGTTTACCGAAACTAAAATAAGAATCACAAGCTCAAAGTCCATAGATCTCAAATCTAAACTAAAATTTAACTAAAAAGCTAAACCTAAGTTTGAGCTTGGATCTCTCCTAGACAGATGCATGGAAATACGTGAAAACGAAGTAAATGTAGATTAAGGTAAGTAGGATAACATACCAAGATCTCACCTTTATTTGACGGTCGGTTTGTCCGGATCGGCCAAAAGTCTGAAATTGCTCCGAGAGAGCAAAAGAGAGAAAAGAGAAATGAGAGAGAGAGAAAATGAGAGGGATAGGCTCGGCCTCCTCCTATTTATAGGAAGCCCGACACCGGGCCTACTTGGACCACAGTTCAGACTTTCTCTTCTCTTTTCAACCTCTCCTATTCTCGATCATTGGCCTAATTCACCGACCTTTCATGCCAATAGACCTCAATCCATTTGCTATGGACTTAGAGGAGGTCCAATTGGTGCATAGTTTTTTCCATGCATGGTTAACTACCTCATCTTCCAACTTCGTCTTAACCTAAGCTTAACATCTCTTCATAATTAGACACATCAAGACCGACGTATTACTCGGATTAATATGCCATCTACATTATTCCGTTTGTACGAAAAAGTTGAACTAGGTTCGAGTGTGTCAACTCTCCCCTTCTTCAAAAAAATTTCGTCATCAAAATCATCGAGGTAGCTGTGGGGAGATTTGACTTCTATTCCAAACCTTCCTCTTGTTTTCAAATAGTGTTGGCACCACTATTTGATGCTGAACTTCCCCGTTTCACTGCTGATGCCAATCAAATTGCATCTTGATGTCACGCCCCGACCCACCTAGGTCAGCCACGTGGCAACCGCAGTGCTGCCTCGAAGTACGTGTCAACCGGTCACTCACCGAAAGCACCGTAAGGCATTGAGATGAATATCATCGCTGTAAAACAACTAAAAATTTAATTAAAAATCTTTTAAATAAAATAATAAACTTTAATGTAATACCAGTGGACTAATTTAAAGAATACCTATACAGCGGAAACTACTAAGCCTAAGCCACCGACGCCTCCTAGTGAGCCTCCATTCTATTTGCTGACTTCGTGCGCGAATCTGCATCCATCCACATTGGATACAGGTGAGTGACAGAGGTTCTAAGAATCTCCATCTAGGTTAGGGCGGATAAGGGAAAATCCAAAATAAAATAAAATAAAATAATAATAAAATAAATATTTTTCTTTTGAAAAAACTCTTTTCTGGTTCTCCTGCTAAGAACCCTCTTTTAAAAAAAACACTTTAAATAAATAAATATATATACATAAAATGGGGTGGCATCTCTATCATACTGAAGGTGCGACCCGTTGATCGTCTTATGCCTTACTGCACCGAGGGCTATCCCTTTTCTCATTCAATTATATTTTCTCCTTTCTATCTCTCTAGCCCTTTCCCTCAGTGGTGCCTCGCTGTGGTGGAACACAGCGAACTGGAGCCCTGGCGAGCTTCCCTACGCACCTCTCCAAACCAGGCTCGTCTCACCGTGCCCTTCAATAGGCGGTCCACGGCTGAAAATCTAGCATGCTTTCTCCAACTCGTCCACGCTCCCGTATATTGGAGCCCGAGGAGTATCCCTCTCAATCACTCATCTCGCAAGGGTGTCGCACCCTTAAAACTCATAGTAATATTATTTCATAATTATATATATATATAACATACATTTTTAAAATATATAAACACACACACACACACACAGGTAAGTCTTTATATTTCTTTTCAAAACATTCCACTCACTGTGTGGGTATATCACAAACAAGTGTGTGTGTGTGGATTTCCCATATCCCAAAACCTTTTTGAAAACATCTATGTTTTTAAAAATCATTTTTAAAACACTTTTCCCCATTGGCTAAACAGAGAAGTCTAGGTCACTCACAGTATTGGGAGATTCGTATACTCCCAAGCGCTCCATGTAGCTTAACCTCTGGAATATCGCCGCACTCGATTCAACCGGAGCCCTAATACACGGAAATATAAGTTAGCATTCATAATTAAATTTATGAATGCACGTATGAGGCTCTAACATGACCTAAGATTGGGCTTGGACGTGATTCGGGGCTTAGAAAAGTGTCTGGGAGGTTCTGGGGTAAAAATCGGACACTTGGTGAAAAATTATGAAAATGCCCCTGGGGGTCCATAGGCGGTCCACTCGGGCTGGGCCAGGCAGCCCCCCACATGGCTGGGTCAGGCCCGGCCTGTTTCTGGGCCCAAAAGGCCCCCTTTCTAATTGGGCCGAGGCCCACTCGGCTTGGGCCCAATAGGGCCCAGCAGAACAGATTGGGCCAAAAGGCCCAGTCCGGCGCGGGACTGGCTGAGGTCCCGCACGGGACCTGGGTCATGGGTCTCTCCAGCGCGGGAGAGACTCGGCTCCAGCGAGGGAGTCGCTCACAGGCCTCGGGATCCGAGGGTTTTCCTCAATTCTCGAGCCCCTCGGTCCATCGTTTCGCATGAAATTCGAGATGGAGGTTCCTCTCACCTCCCACGACGTGTTTACCGGAGCAGAAACGAGAATCACAAGCTCAAGGTTCCTAGATCTCAAATCTAAGCTAGAAATCTAACTAAAAAGTTGAACCTAACTTTGAGTTTGAATCTCTCTTAGACCAATGCATGGAGATGCGTGAAAACTTAGATCAAGGAGTTAAGAATAACATACCAAGAACTCGCCTTGAACTTGCGGTCGGTTTGTCCGGATCGACCAAAAGTCCAAAATTGCTCCAAAAGAGCAATTGAGAGAAAAGAGAAATGAGAGAAGAAAGAAAGAGAGAAAATGAAGGGAGAGGCTCGGCCTCCCCATATTTATAGGGGAGCTCGGCACCGGGTCTACTCGGGCCCCGGGCCAGACTTTCTCTTCTCTTTTAAACCTCTCAAAACTTTGATCCTTGGCCCGATCCACCGACCAATTCACCAATGGACTTCCAATCCATTGGCTATGGACTTAAAGAAGTCCACTTTGGTGATTCCATGCATGGTCACCAATCTCATCTTCCAACTCCGTCTTATCTTAAGCTTGACTTTTCTTCTGACTTGACACAACCGGACCGACATATTATTTATTTAGTACATCATCTTGCACTATTCCATTCGTACCGAAAAGTCTTGCTAGGTCCGGGTGTGTCACTTGATCTCTTCTGATCATCTTCTCTCAAGAACAGCTTTCTTCCTCTTTTGTCCTTGAGTCTGAACTTCATCTTTTCCTTATCAGTGCCTATCCTTATCCATCCGTGGGTTAGGCTCACTTCACTTTTATCGTGCCACTTGGAGGTTCTTCCTCCACTTCAGCCATGCTTTTTTGGTCTTCTCGCTTTGTTCTTATCCTTTCCTTAAAGTCTCTCTTAACGAGACTATTCTCTTATTACTTCTGAGGTTCCACACTGTTTATCCTCTTTAAAAGTCTCTTCTTCTTTTCTTAACATTGCCTCTCACTCTGAGGCCACTTACTGATACATTTCTTGTTTTCTTAAGATTTTGTACTTGTCTTTGTAACCAAGATGTCAAGGAAGACTTTAGGTTAACTCCTTCGCCTCTAAGGCAAGGTGTGCAGTGAGTTAACTTCTTTCCTTCCTTTATCGTGGTCTTTCTTCTCAATTTGGTCTTTTGGTTCTCTTTTCTTTCTCTATGATCTCTATCTAATAACTCAGCATATAAGTCGAGCTCTTATACACATTGGCCCACTCTCGGCCAGTTCATATCGAGGAATCAGAGATCATGCCTTATCGGCTCTCACAATCCGACTCAAATTCTAACTACCCATCTCTATCTCAAATAGAGCCCTTGGCCTATCTCATAACATTTCTCATATTTTCTGGGATGGAGAACTCTTGGTGGCCTCATGTTTTCTCCAGCCACACTCTGGGTCGGTCCCCTCGAGTGGTCATCATAGAGATCCTCAAGATCTCAATATCTGATCCTTCCTCTCATGGGGACGCCTCACATGGCTCCCAAATCATTCGTACTTGAGTCTCGACTACATATCTTCTAGTCCCTTCGGGCTCTCACTAACTTTTATTTTCTTGAGGTATCCGCTTTAGGAGGTGTCACGTGTTTCTCTTTTCTCTAATCTCCTTTATTTACATTAGCTTCTTGCCAATGGTCGATCTATTTTCCTTCTTTCATCAACAGTTCTTTTTTAGGTTTCTTTTTCCCCTCCCCTTTCCTTTTCTTTCTTTCATTCCTCTACTGTTCATTGTGGGGTCCATTTTTCTCTTGCATTCCCATCTATACGGGAGTAGACCAGTCATGCACGTTGCAATCGTGAGGCATCGCTTGTAGCTTTTTCCATTCTCGTGTTCCCATCTCTTAGGGTTTCTTATCCTTTCACTCGATTTGCCCTTTATTAGATCCATTGCCATCCTTAGGCATTATCAGCATCTTCCATTATCCTCCTAACAATTCCATTAGGGTTTTGGGCTTGCTGTTAACTCTATCTTACCCTGGTTTACGTGAACTTTCATGCCATATCCAAGGTTTCACTTACTTGAGTGTCATCTCTTTCTTTCTGTCCCTTATCCCCGTACTTCTTCCATTAAGTACTCAGGGTTATCCTTGTCATTCTTTTTGTCTTAGTGCACACATCTCATGCTTCTCATTCGTGGGTCTCCTTTATCCTAGCCATCCTCAGCTCTTTTTTCCCTGATATTCTTTCTTTGTCGTCCATACCAAGGTTTATTTACCGCGGGACAATACCTTTTTCCATATTATTCACCGTTTTCCAATCTTGTCCGCATTTGGTTACTTCAAATTTGCCTTGGCTTAGACTTCATTTCCCACATTCTTTCTTCATTTATCATTCTTCTAGTGGGAGCTATCCTTAGGGTTAAGTTGCTCCCCTCCTTCTAAATTTTCAACGTATCCATTTTATTCCTTAACTCCCTACTCTTAATTCCTTTTATCTCACTTTACTCCTTCATTCTCATCCTTTTCTCTCATTCGATTCCAACCATTATTCTGGTTCACACTCGATCATCTTTAATCCTTACTTGAGTCACACCATTTTCAACCTTAATTATATTCGCAATATCCTCTTAACTCGGGTTATCCACAAGATTATAGTCGTTCCTCCTTTCACCATTTATTTAGCTTAAATTTCCTCCATCATATTCCAAGGCGTTTGTGTTCATATTTTCTTCTTCTTTTTTTATGTTTGTTCTTCCCTCACACTTGTAGGGTTAACAAGTTGTGAGGTATCCATTGCTCACCATCCCATACCAAGTGGGTGCCTTCATTACTTTATCTCTCTTTTCTTCTCTTCTATTCATTCTTCACTTGTACCTAGAGGGTAGGTAAGTAGTGAAGGGCTTACTACCCGTCATTCTTTAGGATAACAAACATCTCCATCCACTTGTTTCCTTCGAGTGTTTTTCTTGCTTTCCCCTTTATATACCTTTATTTCCGTCTCTTTTCAAATTTCTCTTTCTATCCAATCTTCTTATCTCTTATTATTTCTTAAATAGTCGGGGGTTTTCCTCCCCCTCCCCAATTCATCCTTGCCTTTGACGTTCTCATCTCCATAATTCTTGCCTTCATTTCCTTCTACTTATTTCATTTATTTTACTTAATCTGGGCATGATGTAGTACTTTGGCTTAGCACTGACTTAGGCTTGTTTTGTTTGGTTTCTCTTAGCTAGTTATCTAGCACTTGAGTCTTTTATGCACTTCCTTTCACTAAGTCTTTTATGAACTTCTTCGTTACTAGGTTTCCTTTAACTATCTTTCTTAGCCTTACAGGTCCTTATGCATTTTCTTTAATCCCTAGGGTTTTATACAATTACTCTAAACTTATTCGTTACTAATCTATCTAGTCATTTTGGGGTTATTAACCTATAGTTTATTATGAAAATATTACGAATGAAAGGTTAATGTTTTCTAAAAGTTTATGATTTTAAGGTGTATTATGTTTTTCCTCTTTTAAGACTCTACTCCTAGTTAGCCTACATCTTAGTTCATCTACTAAACTAAGCTTTTTTTCTTCCTAGGCCTTATTCACTTTCAGTTAGCCTAGGGTCCTGGCTTACCTAATGTTTTATACTTTATTATTAACAAGGCCTCTACACTGCATCATAGTGTCTTGTATCCGAAATTTAGCGTTCGTAATCTTCTTACTTATCACTTCTTCTTCCTCACCGTTTTCTTTGATGATGCATGTTGTGTGATGAAGAGAGATTCTCCTCACCTTGTCACATGCATGGAAATCTAACTATTCCCCACTGTAATCATTTACTTCTTGCACTTTGGTTGCTTACTTCCCCTTAATCTTGTCAGGGTTCTTTTCTGCTACTACCTCGAGTCTCCTCCTTACTTTATTTATCAATTTATTTAAGTGATGCGAGGGCCATCACTTACTAGTCACTTAGGTTGGAGACTACTAACTTATCTTTCTTCTTACCCCATTAATTCCATCATAAATCTCTTCCTTGTCTTTTGTGCCACGAATTCTCTTAGTACTGGTATCCAATGACTGGATGAGTAGTGTGGGGTCCATTATTCGTTAGCCATGTGGATATAAGAGGCTAAATGCTCAATTTAGGATTGAAAGTTTGAGGGGTTGTCAATTCAGGACGAAACATTTCAATTTTGTGAATTAAGGATCAAATGTTTGCGGGTTAGCTCAATGTAGGATGAAATTGGACAGAATAAGCAGGGTGACTAACACGTGCTATGTACTCAAATTATTTGGTTTACATTCAACAAGGAAGGAGAGAAAATGGCCATGTAACATTCTTAAACTAGCCACGTGGAAAATTGAAAAAGAAAGAAAAAATGAAAAACAAATTTTTTTAACATTTTTAGTTTAATGAAATTAAGACGGAAGAAGAAGAAAAATTAGAGAACAAAAATCTATGAATCATTTCTTCAAAAACTTTCTAGGCATGAACTAAGTACTCATAAGAAAACTTCAACAGCCAAAAACTCAAGGCCAATGGTAAACTTCATTAAAAAACCAACATATAGTTCTGGGTTTGATGGTCTACTATTAATGAACTCATCACAAATCCATAAAACCGAATAATCTAGAGATTTGTTGTTGGGCTTTGACTTATTTTAAAAGGTTTAAAGCATTGAATTAGTGAGAATGATAGAGATTTTTAGAATTGACTAACATGAGATTGACTTGCCTGAAAATCCAGGTTGTTAAGAGGCTCTATTGAATTATTGAAGAAGCTGAGAATGGTTAGTGGAGAGGAAGGATTTTCATCTCTTACAAACTAGAATGAATGTACTCTTTAGAATTCACCATACAATGTAAAACCAAAATATTTTCTGCATCCTACTGTGGTCCATCGTTTATTAGAGAAAACCAAAATCGCTGTGATGGGCTCAAAACGGGAATGAGCACTGGTTGCATTCATTCACAATGAGAAACACCAAAGCACAATCAAAGTAGACCAAAGGCAAGAGAAACCCAAAAAAAAATGCAATCATCAAAGATGAAGCACCAAAAAGAAAGTAGAAACATTAATATAGAAATCTAAGAAAACAAACAGCTCATGAGAAGGTAACGAGAGAGAATCGGGAAGAGAAAGTAAAGAGAAAAGAGACGAGATAAAGAATTAGTGAAAAGTGATTGAGAGTATAAGAATAAGATGGTATAAAATAGGTAAAAAACAATGATTTAGAAGTCTTTTTAATGTCAATTTCTAGTACTGAAAAATGATTTTTCTAATTGGAATTTTCTAGATCTAGAAATTTGTAGTTTTTTTTTTTTGAAAAAACTAGATCTTGGTTTAGGATTTTGCTAATAGGAATTTTCTAGATCTAGAAATTTGTAGTTATTTTATGAAAAAAAAATAGATCTTGGCTTAGAAAGTTGGAGTACGAGGATCAATTTTAGAACTTGGGAATTTATGTTGTAAAAGTTTAAATTTCTGGCACGGTGATGCTTGGCAGTGCATTGGTCGGATTCTAGTGTGGAGTTTTGAAACTTTGCAGGTGGTCATGTGTTGAAGGAGAAAAAACAAAGAAAAAGAAAGTGAGAAATGAGTAGAGAAAGAAAAATATAAAAACAAGAAAAATAGTTAAAAAGGCCACGTAGCATATACAAATGGACATTATAGCACATGTAAATCACCTTGCTTATTGCATCTATTTTCGTCCTACATTGAGCTAACCTGCAAACATTTGATCCTTAATTGATAAAATTGAAATGTTTTGTCTTGAATTGAACAACCCCTTAAACGTTAAATCCTAAATTGAGCGTTTAGCTGATATAAGATCTTATTCTCGTGCTTCGTTTTCTATTCCTCGTCTTTACCTTTTTCTTCATGTCATTGCTCAAGAAATCTTCAAAGTTCCTTTACCACTATTTCCTTGCCATTCCTGAGTCTCTTGGGCTTCTACTTATTGATCTTCCTTGCATCCATAAGCGGCTTCCTTTTAGCTTATCCCGCACGATCTCAAGTTCGTTCGATTTCTTCCACATCCTTAGAGGAAAGAGTCCTCTAAACACTCAATTAGTGCAAATGATGGGGAAATCTATTTGATTCATTGGCTGTCTGGTTAGACTCATTCCGAAGTCTTTTGCCTCCTTTGCGCTCTTCAATGGTCGCTACTATTGACCTGGACTTCTTCCAACTTCTTTCGTGTTCTTGTACAACTCGCTCCAAGAAACTACACTTGGATAGTGTAGATATTGACCTATCCTCTTCCTGAGGTTCTCCTTCTTCATCACCCTTCTCTGTGGTCCTTTGGCTCATATATTGAAGTCTTTGATTGTCCATCTTCTTGACTCTAGGTGGTTTTTCTTTCTTCCACCTTTGCCACCCTTTCTCTCAAAATCTACACACAAATTATGTAGAAATGGGAGAAGTCAGTTTGGTTCATCAAGGGTCGAGCTAATCTTCCTTTGAGATCTTTTGTTCCACTTAGACGTATTTCGAGGTCATCATTTGGTGGCCTAGAATCTTGGAGTGCTAGTTCTTTTGATTCCATATGACGTTCTTTTCATCTACTCCTACTGAATCCTCTCCTCAAAATCTACACATGGTGGTGTAGGGAGTTGAAGAAGTTTGCTTACCGTGCTTAGCTCTTTTGTCTATTTCTTTATCCTTACTATTTCCTCTTCGACTTCAGTCCAATTCACAGGTCAGCCCTTCCCTTGAAGTCCTCACCATTCTTTTGTCCCCTTCCTTGGATGGTTTGTCTCGTCTCAACTCTCGAAGCTCCTCAAACCTCATCCTTTGAAATCTCATATCTTTTCGACTTCTTTCCTCTTAACCTAATGCTTTCTCATAATCTACACATAAATGGTGTAAAGAGTGAGAGAGGTTGCGTTAGTTTTCTTGGGTCGCCTGTTCCATCGTGGCCCTTGTCCCACTCTTGTTGCTTCAATCTCCCAAATCCTACACATTACCAGTATAAAGAATAGGGGAAAAGACATTTAGGTTGGGATGCCAAACTCGCTCCTTCACTAGCAAGTATCGATGTCCATTACATCAAGGATTGGACGTCGAACTAGTTTTCTTTACTGACGAGTCTCTAAATAGGCTATCTTGAATTTGGATCTCAAGGGGTTTACTATCCCTTGTTGGGTTTGGCAAAATGTTGAAGAAGGGTAATAGAAAACGAAGGGTGGATCTTGAGGAACTTTCTCGGAAAGCTCACTTTGCTTTCACTAACCTCCAGAAAATGGCAGTCGTGGTGTCATTTCACCTAATGACCACACTCAAATACTCTATATGGTGGCATATTACTAAAATATCTTCACTGCAAAACGATTACTAAAACTTTAATAATAATATAATAATAATAAATCATTTAATAAAAAGATTTAAATAAATAAATAAAAATATAGAGTACCAGTGGATCAATCTAAGAGAATACCTACGCAGCGGAAACTAATACTCCTACGCCACCGACCTCTCTTCACGAGCCTTTAATCTATCCGACGTCCTCGTGCGTGGATCTGTATCCAACCTGTGAGAGACGGGCCCACAGAGCCTGCTCCAGTCCAGCCAGCCACCTTGGGCCCCGGTCCACTGGGTCTCCACACAATCCAAGTATTGTCCCTTGGCCCAGCCAGTTCGAATCCAACACGCCTGCAGCGCTACTCGAACCCTGGCCACCAAAGGTTTTGTTGCTCCTATGAGCACGCCTCTCACCAATTGAGCTGCAGCTCAATTGGTGAGAGGCGTGCTCATAGGAGCAACAAAACCCTTGGTGGCCAGGGTTCGAGTAGCGCTGCAGGCGTGTTGGATTCGAACTGGCTGGGCCAAGGGACAATACTTGGATTGTGTGGAGACCCAGTGGACCGGGGCCCAAGGTGGCTGGCTGGACTGGAGCAGGCTCTGTGGGCCCGTCTCTCACACAACCACATTGGATACAGGTGAGTGACAGAGGTTCAATAAATTTCCACTAGGGGTTAGGGAAATAGGGATAATCCAAAATAAATTTTATAAAACAATATTTTAATAAAACTCAATATACAATAAATATCTGAAATGGGCTGGCAATCAAACCACTGAAGGCTCGACCCGTCGGTCGTATGCCTTACTGCACCGAAGGCTATCTCTTTTCTTTTTAAAACATTTTCATATATTTTTCTTTCTCTAGCCCATTCCCTCGGTAGTGCCAACCGTTGTGCGTGGAACACAGCTATATCGAGCCCTGGCGAGTTTCCCTACACGCCATTTCCAGGGTCTCCACTCATCATGCCCCATGAAAGGCGGTCCATGGCTACTTAGTCGTATGCATGTCTCGCTCGGTCCACTCGCTTCCTCTCATTGGAGCACCGAGATCCACTCGATCGCTCATCTCGCCTCTCATCATCATAAAATATATATATATATATAGGTAAAACATATAATATAAATACACACACACATACATAAACATTTATATTTTCTTTAAAAACCCTTCCACGCTCTATGTGGGTATATCATAAAACAAATGTGTGTGCGATGGATTTCCCGTATCGCAAAACATTTGAAAAACATTTTATGTTTTGAAAACCTTTTGAAAACATTTAACCCTAGTGGCTAAGTAATGAAATCTAGGCTGCTCACAGTATTGGGAGGGAGGGTCGTATACTCCCCAAGGATCTATGTAGATCAACCTCCAGAGCATCGCAGCATTCGGTCGCCCGGAACCATAATTACATGGTAAATCGTGTTAGCATTCATAATCGAACTGTGAATGTACCTATGAGGCTCGACCATGACCTAAGATGATGTTTGGATATGTTTCGGGGCTTAGAAAAGTGTCTGGAAAGGTCCAGGGTCAAAACCGGACACATGAGGTAAAATTACCAAAATGCTCCTAGGGCAAATGGTGAGTGGGACTCGGTCGGGATGGCCAACAAGGTCCCTTCCTTATGGGAGTGCCTTGGCTCCCGTACGGGAGACGACCTGTGGGCTTGTTTTCCGAGGCTTTTCCTTAGTTTTTGAGCCCGTTGCTTCATGGTTCGGCCCGTAATTCAAGCCAATCCTCACGTCCCCAACGACACGTTTATCGAAGCTAAAACGAGAATCACAAGCTCAAAGTCCCTAGATATCAAATATAAACTAAAATTTAACTAAAAAGCTAAACCTAACTTTGAACTTAGATCTCTCTTAGACTGATGCATGGAATACGTGAAAACGAAGTAAAATGTAGATTAAGGTGAGTAGGATAACATATCAAGATCTCACCTTGATTTGACGGTTGATTTGTACGAATCGGTAAAAAGTCTGAAATTGCTCCGAGAGAGCAAAAGAGAGAAAAGAGAAAAGAGAGAAAGAGAGAAAGAGAGAAAGAGAGAAAATTAGGGGGAGAGGCCGATGTATAGGGAAGCCCGACACCGGGCCTACTCGGACCTTGGGTTAGACTTTCTTTTCTCTTTTCAACCTCTTCTATTCTCGATCCTTGGCCTAATTCACTGACCTTTCATGCCAATAGACCTTAATCCATTTGCTATGGACTTGGAGGAGGTCTAATGGTGCCTAGTTGTTTCCATGCATGGTTAACTGCCTCATCTTCCAACTCTGTCTTAACCTAAGCTTAACATCTCTTCATAATCAGACACATCCGGACCGACGTATTGTTCAGATTAATACACCATCTACACTATTCTGTTTGTATAGAAAAGTTGAACTAGGTCCGGGTGTGTCAAATTTACTCTCACTTTACTTCCAATTTACCTTCATTCTATTTGATCTAACGGCTAATAACTAATCTCATCTAATCCGACAGTTCATAGTAAAGGCCACTTATTGTCAACTCATGGTACATGCCGCTGATTATAGAAGCCACCGGGAAGTGATAGCACTGACAACAAAAAATAAAGGGAAAAAGGGAAAGACATTGTAAAAGCCATCACGTTGGTATTTGATGGAATTCAATTCAACAATTGGATTTGGGTGGTGACTTAAGGACCATTCACGTCTTGGGTTAAGGTAAAAATCTCAAACTTTAATTATTGTTATTATACGGGCTTTAACAAAAAAAAAATTGTACTATGGGCAATTATCTTACTTGTCATCATCTTGGGCTGTTTTGTTGTTTGGATCTTGGGCTATTAATTTGTTGTTAATTATTTTTATCTTACTATGTTACGTTCACCTAATACATTAATTAATGATAGTTAATTTTAATCCTTGTTTCCATGTATTATCTAATATGGCATTGATATATAAATTGTAAATTGGAAAAGACCCATTGAAGGGGTCTTTCTTTGAAATCGTGTAGATGTTTCTTTGAAGGGTCCTTGAGGGCAAGATCACCTTTACACTTAATCGAGTAAGCCGAAGCGGTTTGGAGGGGATTCAAATAAAATTCTACTTTCAAATTTAATTAAATTTGAATTACTATGCTAGCATACCATATTATATTTTTCATTACATTCAAGATATGAATTGTTTAATAAAAAAGAGACTTAGTGAGGGGGTCATTCCTTGAAGTCGTGTAGGCGCTCCTCTGGGTGGTCCTTTAGGGAGGATTTCTCTTTAAATTTAATCGGGTAGGCCGAAGTGATTTGGAGGAAATTTCTAATAAAAATCTATTCCCACTTTTAATTAAAACTAAATAAATTTGCATTACATGCATCATGTATAAGCTTAATATTTCTAAGAATTAGGTTATTTTTTAATAAAAAAATGATTAGTAAATGGTGTAAAGAATTTGGTTATTCTTAGAATCAAATAGAACCTTGTTTTAATAAAGCCTAAGATTGGATAGGATTAAGGTGGTACTATCGTTTTGACGGGTGTTGAGGGGGTGTGTCACACACTTGACCTACCTGTCGGCCACGTCACAATCGCTGAGACACCTCGAAGTACGTGTCGATCGCTCACGAACCCTGAAGCATCGCAAGGTATTGAATTGAGTATCTTCACTACAAAACAGGTACTACAACTTAAATTAGAAAACATTTATAATAATTAAAAAGCATTTAATAAAATGATTTAATTAAAATTTGAGTACCAGTGGATTAGCTTGAAGGGTTACCTATGCAACAAAATCTACTAACTCCTAAGCCACCGACCTCTCTTAGTGAGCCTTCGAACATCTAACCCGGAAAACATAAACAGGGACATAGGGTGAGTATACCAAGGTGTATTCAGTGAGTAGCCTCGGCTCAATGCCAATCAAATAGGGTTTGGGGAGCTAGGTAATCCAAAACAAGTTTGAAAATATTTATAATTATCTTTTGAAAACCTTTCCCAAAAACTTTTTATTTAAAACAATAATAATAATAATAGTAATAATAATAATAATAATAATAATAATAACATACTATGGGCTGGCCTTAAAACATATAAGACTCGACCTTGCGCATTTGTCAAGGTTTCCTATCATCGAGGGCTATCCTTTTCTCATTTCTTTTCTTTTCTCTTGAAACCTTTCTTGTAAAAGATTAATATATATATATATATCTTTAGCCCATTCCCTCGACATTTCCATTTCACTATACGTGGAGTACTGCTATATTAGCCTTGGCGAGTGTCCCTATACGTCTCTCTCTACTCCAAGGTTTCTCACTCACCGTGCCCCTTGATAGGCAGTCCACAGCTACTCTGTTGAATGCATGCTCCGCTCGGTCCACACGCTCTCAAAGGAGCACCGAGAACCACTCATTCACTTATCTCGCCATGGTGCCCCTTTAGGCACTTATCATAAAAATATAATTATAAAATATATATACATTTTTATAAATTAAATTTACTTTAAAACGTCCCGCCCAAGTGGCATGCAATAAGGTGTGTGCTAGTGTGAGGGAATACCCGAAACCCAAAATATTTAATTAAAACATTTTATAAAATAATAAAAGCATTTAGACCTAAAAGGCTAAACACTGAAACAAAGCCATTTACAGCATTGGAAGGTTCGTATACTCCCAAATATCCCACGAAGATCGAATTTTCGGAACATCATCGCACTCTATCGTTTGACATCCTAATTACTCGGAAATACAGTTAGCATTCATAATTAGATATATGAATGCACCTATGTGGCTCTCCTATGATCTAAGATTATGTTCAGATGTGATTCGGGGATTAGAAAAGTGTCCGAGGAGGTTTAGGTCAAAATCGAACACTTTTGTTAAAATTATAAAAATATCCCTAAGGGCCGAGCTATCTCCCGCGTGGGACTTGGCCAAGTCCAGTGGGGTACTTAGTTTGGGAACTACTCCCATGTCAGATATAACCAAGTCCCACGCAGGACTTGATTGGGATGGCCAAAATGGCCATCTGCACTAACTCTAATGTGGGACTTGCTCGGATGGCAAATTGGCAATGTTGCCATCCGAGCAGAAGTGAGTCATTTCCCAAGCGGGAAATGCCTTAAACTTGACTCCGACATGAGAAACGAAATAGAAAGCCCGGGTACAGGTTTTTTACCTATTCTTGAGCTCATTGCTCCATAGATCGTCCTGCAAATTGAGATGGACAATCCTCACGACTTCTACAACAACTTAACTGAAGTAAAAGTCTAAACCATCGGCTCAAAGTTCCTAAAATTCAAATCTAAACTTAAATTTAACTAAAAACCTAAATCTAACTTTGAGTCGTGTTTGCTCCTAAACCAATGCATGGATTTACATGCTACGCTAGGCAAAATGAAGATAGAGGTGAGTAGTATAACAGACTAGAAACTCACCTTGATTCGTCAGTTGGATTGTCTAGATCAGTCAAAACTCCAAAATGCCTCCGTTGAAAGAAAAGAGAGGAGAGAGGGAGAGGGAGAGGAGCGACTAAGGGGGAGAGCTTGGTCTCTCCCTTATAATGGCATTGAGCCTACTCGGCTCCGAGTTGGACTTTCTCTCCTTTACTCCAATCTCTCCGATATTCGAGCCTTAGCTCAAATCTTTGTCTGTTTTCACCATTGGGCCTGATAACTTTTTGTTATGGGCTTAGAAGAAGCCCAATTTCTATTTAATTGTTTTTCATGCATTGGGGTTACCTCATCCTCCAACTTCGTCTTATCTTAATTTTAACAACTTTTTTTAATCTCACACATCTGGACCGACGTATTATTTGTACTAATACATTGTCTTTCACTATTCTGATTGGTACGGAAAAGTTTAATTAGGTGTGGGTGTGTCAGGGTGTTAATCCTTCCCTACGTGTAACTGAACTCTCAGACTCTGCTCTGTTTCATAGACCAAAACCTACCTAGCTTAGTGTACCCATAACTACATTAAGATAGGTAGATTTACATAAATGGCTAATCACACCTAGGAAAAAAGATTAGTGGTGACTCCTTTTCTTTATTGTCGGATGATAAGGTTCCTAGACCCATACGTTGCAGTACCTTGGCGACTTCACTGGGGATTGGTTAGAGAGTCGAACCATTAATTAGTTTAGTCTTATTCTAGGTCTTAATAATTGGTTGTATCAAGGTTTGATTTTTGAATAACTTTTCTGAAGGCCATGTTAGTGTGATTTTGTGAGTAAGCATGTTGTTTTAAACCTTAGGTTACATATTAGTTTAAGAGCTGTGCTTTAACAGCACTCTCTAGGCAAGCCTGGGCCTCGTCCACGGCCTTGCCAACCTGTTGATCTCACCCACCAGGCTTATAAACAGTGTTGGGTCTAGCCTACACACCTAAGGTATTGTCCCTTGACCCACCAAAATTCGAGTACCAACGTACCTGTAGCACTCCTCGAGCCCATGCCCTAAGAGTTTTGTTGCTACTTAGAACCCCAAATTACTTCTAAACCTCATCCTAGAGCATAATAGAGCTTCATAGGTGCATTCTTAAGTTTTAGTTAGATTTCTAATATGTTTCTCCTTGTAAATAGGTTCCAGATCAATTAACTACAACGACAGTTTGGTGACCGTTCGATGTGGAGTCCTTGGGAGTATACTAGCCATCGGTATTGTGAGTGGATTAGTTTTAATATTTAGAGCCATTTAGGGCTAAACATTTTGTTGTTTTTAATATTAAATATTTCATAAAATGTCTTATATGTTTTAGGATTTGGATAATCGCTTACACACACTTAGTTTTATGCGACAACGATATAGTGGGTGAAAAGATTTAAATGATTTTATTTTATATATGTTTTATGGGATGAGAAATCTACGGGACAATATTTTTATATTATGATGTGTGGTCCCTTCAAGGATAGTGCTTGGTGCTCTTTCTAGAGCGAGTGGACTGTGGGGAGAGCAAGGCTAGCCCACTAGAGGGGCATAACAACCATATTAACCTTGGATAGAGAGATGTGTAGGGTAATTCACCAAGATATTAGTAGTTGTAACCACCCATAGTATTATCGTGATCGGTTTTCATACACACACACACACATATTCATACATACATATACATACATATATATATTCATATACATACACATACATACACATATGTATATATGTGTGTATGTATATATATATACATGTATGTATGTATGTATGTATATATTATGATATAATGAGATAATCCTTGACGAACTGAGGTTAACGATCGTTGCGTAGGGTTGAGCCTCGAAGTGCTTTATGGCCAGCCCATTTGAGATGTTATTTTAAATAAATAAAATCGTTTTCGGGGAAAAGTTGTGAAAGAAAGTATATATTATGTTTTATAACTTATTTTGGATTATATCCAACTTCCCAAACCCTTTTCGACTTTTTATTGAACCTGCGTCACTCACTAGACATACAATGTGTACTTACCACTCTTATGTTTTCTATTTTTCAGGTTCTACGTGTTCAGAGACTCACTAGGAGTGTTGGTGGCCCCATAAGTTATTTTAATTTTACTGCTTAGGTTTTTCATTAGACAAATCCACTAATACTCAATTTGATTTCAAATTTGTTGTATTAAATTATTTTCTATTATTATTATTTTAAAATTACTAATTAAGTTTTAATTTTCTAATTATTTTACAATGATGATACTCAATTTTAGTCTTACGTTATCTTGGCTGTGTGATAGCATGCATATACTTCGAGGTAACATGACGGTTGCCACATCACCAGACCACGAGTCGTGCATAACATAATGTATAATTGATTTTCAATTTTTCTTTGTGCATTTGAAAAATGTATGTAGACACCCCATATTATATATATGTATATATGTATTTTATTTCTTTTTCTTCTCTGTCTTCGGTTATACATCTTATCTTATTTTAACTTTGCTATTTCTTTTTTTCCTTTTAATTTTTGTTTGTTGATTGATATGGATTGAGATAATTGGAGATGACATTGAAATTGGACATATGCTTGAAGTATGAGATTTACAAATTAAGGCCCGAGCTTATAGTTCACAACTATAGGCCCAAACCTTATTTCCCTAAAAACCCTATACGCCTAAGGTAACCTAATGCTGCAGCCTGAAACCCATTACACCTAAATAGCCAACTTGAAAAATCAAGGCCCAATTCCAAAATGGCATCACTCCATCACCCAGAATTAATACATTTGGCTGAAGCAAAGAAAAAAAGGAATCCATTTATGCAAATATCACAAAGCAAGACAGTTAACTACTTAATTGACTCAAGAGCTTACCATATGTAGCAAATGTTCGTCACATGAAGGTTAAAAGCTGCAAAACAGAGAAGTTTAGATTAGTGACCAAAACAACAAGCAATTATAGTATTGGCAAAAGCAAGATGAGATTAAGAAGATAAATGAGCTTACTTTGTTCAGCTTGGTGAACAAGAATTTGGGAGTGGTCCCACTACTCTCCTCTCCCACAGTTTCTGAAATTCTCTCCCTGCACCAAATTACTATCGCTTGCAAATAGACAGAGCAAACAAAGGCAACCAATAGAAGTTTCTTCTTCTACTGTAGTCTAATGGCCAATAAAACAATAACAGCTCATCAAATACAGGAAAATCCCTCTCACAAATTCATTTTGTTCAATTTTGACATCAGCAAGCACATGTCAGCAGGATCTAATCAACACACTCCCACAGTCGTTGGTCATAGTCATAAAAATTCCACAACCAATGATTGTGAGAGGAAAATACTCAAAAAGTAAAACAGACAGTAAAAAGAAAGAGAGAGAGAGAGAGAGAGAGAGAGCATTTTTACCACGCCATTACTGTCTGTTGCAGCACTGGGAAATTCAATCCTAGCCCTTGATTCATGAAAATTCTTCTTCAAGCTTCCAAAAATTTCCAAAGCCTCATCAAAGCCCAAAACCTACACAAATGGACAAAGAAGAAAAGAGAAATAGTAAAATTAGGAACCTCAACCGTTGATTCTAGGGCTGAGGATTCATCCTAGACCCTCAAATCAACTTCTCCCTTGATATAAAAGCCACATTTCATACAAATCAAAAAAAGGAGGCCGAATCCCTAAATTAAAAAATTTTTAGGGTTCTTGAAAATTTTAGGGTTCTTAATATTTATTGAAATTGGTGGAATTGGGAGGAAGGGTTTAGGTTTCTGAAAAAGGGGGATTTGGAGAAGAGAAATATAACTTTTTGGGTGGTATTTTTGCCAAAATTCAAAGAAACAGAGAGATCTAGGTGTCGAGAAGTCATACCAAGGGTACGCCCAACAAAAATGGGTGAAAAGGCTCGGGACTTAACAGTCGAAAAACAAAATGGAGTCGCCACTAACCTTTTATTTTAACTAGGTGTGGTTGGTCACCTATTTGTTTAACTCAACATAAATCTAGAAAGATTATGTCGAGTTAAGGAAAGAAACCGATCTACAAATCAAGAGATTTTAGGTTCGGGAGTCGATTACACTCGGGAAATGATTAGCACCCCCGAGACGTCAGAAAATCGGTACCGCCAAAAGCCATAAAAATATTTTACTTGGAAAATAATAATAAAATGTGTTTAAAAATATTTTAAGAAAAATATAATTTCAAATGTCGGAATAAATATTCCTTTTAATGTGGAATAACCATCCCATGATAAAAACTAAATTTGAAATTGAAAGATTGTCGAAATGAACATTCCTTTTAATGTGAAAGTCAATAGCCCAATTTTTAATTTGAAGAAATTTTCTACTTGGAATGAAGATTCGATTTCCAAATATGAGTAAATATTCTTTTAAAATCAAAGTCTAATTTGAAAATGGGGATAAATACACATTTTATGAAAAAATGAAAGTTTAATTTAATTTTAGAAAGTCTCAATTATGGGAATACAAGTTGAAACCTTCTAGAAAAGACATTTTACAAAATTTCAAGATAAGCACCCCTAAATCCACGTCCCAAAATTTATATTAAGAGACTTTAATTATGATTATTAAATTAAAATCTCTTAAAAAGATTTAATTTTAAAACTATGTCGGAATAAATATTTCTTTTAATTTAATGAAGTGAATGATTTAGCGAGAATTTAATGTAATTGGAAGACCTTAGTTGATTTAATAAATTAAGTCCTTTTGGAAAAGCTTTTAAAAAATGATGTAGGAAAATTGATCTCTTTTTATTGAATAAAATCAATTTTGAAAAAAGAATTTTAAAAATTCAAGGAATAAATATTGTCACATCCCGACCCGCCCGAGTCAGCCACATGGCAACTGTCGCGTTGCCTCGAAGTACGTGCCAGTAGGTCACGCACCAGAAGCACCGCAAGGCATAGAAATGGACATCATCACTGCAAAACAACTAAAACTTTAATTAGAAATCTTTTAATAAAATAATTAACTTTAAAAGTAGTACCAGTGGATTAATTTAAAGGAATACCTACGCTGTCACGCCCCGATACCATGATCGAGCACGTAACAATCGCCGCAACTCTCGAAAAGTATTCTATTAGGTTAGAATACACCTCAAGGGTTGCAAGGCTAAAACGGTCATTTCTTCGATTTTTCTCTTATACAGTTTTCATCCAGTTCAATAGTTAAAACATTTAACTAATACGCAGATGATTCAAAACAGATTAAATATGACACTGTCATGGCATAAAAATTCATGTAAACATATGATACCAAAACTCCAAGATATTTACGAAAATGCCATTGGATATTCAACAAATTTTTCCATGAATTTTTAAACTAAGCTACAAAATTCAGAAAAATACTGTAATAGTGTCAAAATATTTTAGACACACTAAAGTAGTGAAATAGCTATTTAAACCGACATTTTCTTACTCGGTGGGTCCTACACAAAATTTGGAAAACTAGTATAAAAGTTCACTTTTTCACCCTCGGTCAAACTTGAGCCAAAAGTGTAACAGTTCTCCCACCACAACATACCTACTAGCACGGTTGATGTCTATAGCTTGAAAAATATTTTATTAAAACACGGGTGAGTAACAAAGTTACCCAGTGAATGGATAAAATAATTATATAAACATCAATGTAAAAACGATATTTATGGTAAGGCAATAAAAGTCAAAACCATGAACATAAACATAAATAAGGCAAGATTTTCATAAACTTTGGCCCATGTATCATCCATTTCATCTGCCAATTCCTCACTCGAGTTATCGCCTTAGCCGAGTTCGACAACTGAGTAGCAAGTCCCATCTTGAACGGTGGATACCACAAGATGGACTCAAATTACCTTGCGGCTTTCCCTCCGCGCCTCCCGTCAAGGTACATACTACACTCACCACGCCTCTCAAAAGACGGTCCGTGGCTACTTAGCTACTGCAATAACAAAATTCCTCCTTGGAGGCCACCGTATAGTAACATCTTTGGGACTATGATGGCTTTTCAATTTTGCATATTTCCATTACAATTAAAATTTTGTATTTTCAAAATCACACAATAAAAATTTTAAGTTTTTCAAAACCAATATAGCAACTTGTCATAAAACCCTTTTTCATGAATTATCACATGAAAATCAATTTCCAATTTAGCCATCAAGTTCCCACATTCCATAGGCCATTTGTATTCCATCATTTAACTCATATAGATAGCAAATAATTTCATAAAAATAGTATTTAACAAAAATGCGATAAAACAGTAATTTAATCTAGTTATCCACTCACAGTGAGGTGCTCGCTATTCTTGAGTGTCCTCACCCGGTTCCTTGTCCTTTGATGGTACAGGCACTCCTAATTTTCATAAATTTACTTAGTTTTCCAAACTATCACTAAATTGGACTAAAACTTAACCTACATGCCATGCAATAATTTAGTAATTCAATAGCTAATCACTACTCTTACTAATATTCTTCTACTCAATTTTTCTTCAAAATTCACATTTATTCCATTAAAAGTTGAAAATTTCCCATGGCTACAACACATTATAATTTTCGGCCTTTACTCCAATTTCACCCAATTTTCATATTTTTTTTTCTTTTCCAACATTATTCTTTAACATTTTCACATTAAAATTACTTCAAAACAACTACATTTTCATTTAAATCCCAAAATGACACAATGCCATTTTCCTTGTAATTTTCGGCATAAATATTGAAAAATCAAAATTTTCTTTTCTAATGTAATTTGATGACATTTCCTAGTTTAATAAGCTTCCATGAACCTCATATTTTAATCCTAGGTTCCATGAACTCAATTTGACCTAAAAATCTCAAATTCAAAAATTCTCCATAACTTTTCTAATTTTCTAGATTCATAAGTCTACAAGCAATTTTAAGCTAAACTAACTTGATATTCATGTTTAGCATGCCAAAAACTATAATCTAGGATCAAAATTAGGCATGCTTACTAACACGCTCGGACCAAGTTCGCACGTGTCAAGTTGTACAATTATGTATTGTTGTCTTGTCAATATACCAAATTTGAATTCCCATGGATGTTTTAAACTTCATTTAACTCGATTTCATGCTTAAAAACCCTAAAATTGAAATTCCAAGATGTGGACCCCACTTGGGCACGGATCCCAATGAAGTTTGACCGAGTTGACCGGAGTCAACCTTGACTCGGTTGATTCCGGCGCCGGAACTGGTCAGAACCGGCGCCGGAACTGACCGATTATATGGGTCTCGGCTCACCCGAGACCCCCATTTTCATTTTCTCTCCTTGTTCTTCATTTCCAAGTTCTCTCTTCCAAATTCTTTCGAATTAAACCTTCAATCTCCTTTCAAACACTTAATCAAACATCAACACCAACTTTTTTTGTATCCTTGAAGATCAAAACAACAAAATTTCCAAGAAAATCACCAAATCTAGAAATCTGAAATTTTGGCGACAGATTGTTCATCAGCTCATATCTTTTGATTCAACCGTGGGTTGAAGCTGAGAATTTGGTATGTTGTTCTAGACTCATCAAGCTTTAATTTGATAGTTTATATGCCTGATTTCATGGTCTGTGTTAAGAGAATTCGTTGATTGAAGTTCTGATTTCTGTTTTGCTCGAGATATGTCAACTCTTGATGTTTTGATTCAAAATTCGAGCATGTTAAATGGTTTGATTCCGTTCTTGAAGCTGTAAATCCTTAGATCATGTGTTTAACATGCTGTGTTTCAATTTTGGTGCGGATTGGTGTTGAATCGAACTTGAATCGAGCTAAAGAAGATTGAGGCCAAAACTCGGCCTTATTTCCAGAACAGAACCGACGCCGGTTCTGGTATGAACCGGGGCCGGAACATGGTCAGCACTGTTGGGCAATTTTTGCCCCAATTCGGGTCCAGGGGCAAAATGATCATTTTGCAGCCCTAGATCCCATTTGAGTGGCTTGGATTATATTGGTTGACCATTGAGGGTTAACCGTTTTCAAATTTATTTATAAATGCTTTATTAAATTGTTTATATATGTTTTGGGATATGAATTGTCCACCCTCACACACTGAGTTTACAAATGATTTAAAGGGTGGGAATTTCAATAAATTTTATTTATTGATATTATTATTGATTATTGTATGGGGAACGATACCCCTGAGAGATGAGAGATTGAGCAGTTTCCCTCGGGGCTCCAATATGTGGGAGCGTGGACCGAGTTGTGAGCATGCGTGTTATTCAGCCGTGGACCGCCTATCGAGGGGCACGGTGAGTCGCTCCTGATTGCAAGAGGCGCGTAGGGAAACTCGCCAGGACTCCTGAATGCTGTGTTCCACCACAGCAAGGCAAACGTCAATGGAATGGGCCAGAGAGTAAAGTAAAAATGTTTTAAAAGTATAAAGTAACCCTTGACGGTCCAGTGGATACCCCAGTGCACGGGTATACCTTATTGGGACGATTTCAGATGCCAGCCCATTTGGATATATTGTTATTGATTTGATATTTGGTTTGGTTTGGGATTTTATATATTTCAGTAAATGGTTTATTAAATTGATATTTGGATTATTTCATATCCCCAGCCTGAGGTGATCGGTCTTTATAACCGAGTCTCTCACTGGGTACAAGATTATGTACTCACCCCATTCACTTTTGTTCTCAGATCATCAGACTTTGGACGGCGGACGTCCTGGTGGCCAGTGATCCCAGTACGACACTGTGGACACAACTTTGTAGGTGCCACCTCATTTTACTTTGTGTATCTTGGCTCGGAATATTATTGCATCTTACATATATATATTTGTGTATTTATAAATAATACTTTCCGCTGCATGGAGCACCGTAAGATGTGTGACTTTACTTTTAAATACTTTTGAACTATATTATCTATGATAAATTCGTATGTTTTCATATATTGCTCGAATATCCTTTATTTTTAAGCCTTGTGCCATCTTGGTTGCCCGCCTGACGAGGCGCACATCTCGAGGTGGTACGGCGGTTGTCGCGTGGCCGAGCCTGCAGGTCGGGGCGTGACAATTTTATTGGTATCAGAGCAATATTTAAAATATATAGTATATTTATATTATACCGAGCCAAGCAGTTTATCTAATTTTGAGATTTCTGATTTTGGGGTTAAAAGTAGAGAGTATGATTGACATAAAAATATTTTTCGTCTTCTAATTTAGATTTTATTCATAGTTACGTCATGCCACCTAGAAGGAGGAATATTCCGAATCCTTCCGTTCCTACCCCTGATCCCTCTGTACCTAGGAGGAGAGGTCGACCACGTAGGCAGCCTGAGATTCAGCCTAATGTAGACCCGGAGACCACTGTGATTCCGGATGAACCTATTCCACCTATTTCGCCTGTTGATGAGACGCATCATCAGGATACTCGTACTGAGATTCCACCACCCCCACCTCCGACGACTGCCACGCCGGTGCAGTTTATGCCCGCTGATTTTGAGCGCATGTTTGATACTTGGGCCAGTAGATTCCTTTCATCGCAGATGGCCACTGGCGCATATCCGCCTACTGGTATTACACCACCAGTTCAACCATCGCCACCGATGCCGACACCGATGCCGCCGCACTTTCAGCCAAGCGGTGCAGCGAGCACTTCTGCTGGTGCCATTTCTTCGGAGGATCGCTTGGTGAGGTTCTTTAGCATCATGAAGGGACTAGACACCCCAAAGCTCTCCGAGACGTCTACTGATGCAGCGTGGGATTGGCTACATTTTGTCACAAAGAACACACATGGTCTGGGTATGACCTCAGAGGAGCGAGTGAGTGTGGTTACTCGATATCTTCAGGGACAACCACTGAGTTGGTGGACAAATCTCGAGAGCCGAGCCACTGGACCAGTGACATGGGAGACATTTGTTACTGAGTTTCGATAGAGGTTTATATCGAAAGAGACGAGGATGAGGCGATATGGTGATTTTCTCCGACTGAAGCAAGGCAACAGATCAGTTGAGCAGTTTGAGACAAAGTTACGGAGACTTTCACATCATCTTCCATCCATCACCGAGGACGCCCTTTGTCTTCAGTTTGTTAATGGCCTTCGGTGGGAGATTGTACAGATGATGAAGCCTACTTCTAAAGCCACTTTCGAGCAGTGTAGACAGGATGCGTTGTGGGCTGAAGCGATGATTGCTTAGCGTCGACTAGGAGGATCGAATTCGAGTGGTCAACGATTTTCTGACATACCGATGAACCTAGAGCAGAAACAGACTCAGAGCTTATATTCCCATGGAGGAATATCTCGGGGCGGTTCAGTTGAGTCCCCAGTACCACAGATGTCACTTTCTCTGCCACCACTTCCATCAGGTGGTCGAGGAAAAGAGAAGTCTGAGTTTGGTTCCATGGCCAAAGGAAGATTTGGGAAGAAGAGAGTGGAGTTTGGACCTCGATGCCCATACTGTAGACGTTTTCATTCTGGCCAGTGTAAGGCTGGACTTCGATGTTTTCGGTGTGGAGGCATGGGTCACGTAGCACGTGCATGTCCATCTACTACTTCTGTACCACCCAGGCAGAGTTTTAGTCAGCCTCCAGTCAGACCGAGTAACTATGGAGGTTTCCGTCCGTTTCAACCCGCGCGACATTCTTTCGCAGCACCTTCTATCTCTCAGCAGCATTCGGGTATTGGTAGTAGTTCAGCAACCCCGAGACGACCCCCACAGCAGCAGCAGTAGTGACAACATACTCAGGTTTATGCCATGTCGCAGGAGGACGCCGATGCACATCCTGATGTAGTCACCGGTAAGTATATATTTAAATATTCATGGACGGTTAATTTTTGTGAATAAAGATATTATCGTACTCGTAACTGCTTGTCGGACAAAAGTAACCACTTTAGAAAATTTTTGAACGTTAGGTGTGGTAGTTATTTTCGATCAACCAGCATATGTGATTATGGACACTGGAGCTGCTTTGTCCTATGTTAATACAAAGTTTGCCGTGCATGCGAATTGATTGTTATTGCCCTTGGGGTACGACCTATTGGTGAATACACCGTTGGGTGAGAAAATGGTTCCAAATACGATGTACAAAGGATGTGCAGTGAAGCTGGAAAACCTAATTTTCGAAGCGGACTTAATTCCACTTCAAATGTCTGACTTCGATGCCATCTTGGGGATGGATTGGCTTGGGAGACATCGTGCTCAGATCTATTGCGAGCACCATTTGGTGAGGATTCCACGACCTGACGGCAGCATGATTGATTTTTATAGCGAGCGCAGAGGCACACCGAATGTCATCTCCGCCATCAAAGCAAGTAAGCTACTACTGAAAGGGTGTAAAGTTGTGTTAGCCCATGTAGTGGATAATTCAGTAGATGAGCCTAACATTGAAGATATTCCGGTGGTTAATGAGTTTTCGGATGTCTTTCCCGATGAATTACCTGGTTTGCCACTTGAGAGAGACTTCGACTTTTCGATTGAAGTTTATCCTGATACGGATCCAATTTCTATGGCTCCATACCGAATGGCACCCACTGAATTGATTGAGCTGAAGAAACAACTAGCCGAATTGTTGGATAAAGGATTTATTCGGCCGAGTACATCACCTTGGGGAGCCCCAGTTTTGTTTGTGAGAAAAAAAGATGGTTCAATGCGACTCTGCATCGATTACCGTGAGCTGAATACGGTGATTGTGAAAAATAGATATCCATTACCTCGCATTGATGACTTGTTTGACCAACTTCAAGGAGCCGGAGTGTTTTCTAAGATTGACCTGCGATCAAGTTATCATCAGTTGAAGATTCGAGAAGAAGATATCCATAAATCTGCTTTTCGTACCAGATACGGACATTACGAGTTCTGTGTGATGTCGTTTGGACTTACCAACGCTCCAGCAGCATTTATGGACTTGATGAATAGTATATTCCATCAGTATTTAGACCGATTTGTCATTGTCTTCATTGATGACATATTGGTTTATTCAAAGAACCAGCGAGAGCACGCAAATCATCTTCGCATTGTGTTTCAAACTCTTCGAGATCATCAGCTTTACGCTAAGCTCTCCAAATGTCAGTTTTGGTTGCAGCAAGTTGGATTCCTTGGACATGTTGTGTCTAGGGATGGCATATATGTGGATTCCAGTAAGATTGAGGCAATCACCAATTGGAAACGTCCCACAACTCCTACGGAGATTCAAAGTTTCTTGGGACTAGCTGGATATTATCGGAGATTTGTGGATGGATTCTCTGCGATTGCTGCACCATTGACCAAACTGACTCGCAAGAACACTAAGTTTGTTTGGACAGAGAAATGTGAAGAGAGTTTCTAGAAGTTGAAGGATAAATTGACGACAGCACCGGTACTTGCCTTACCTGTGAGCGGCAAGGAGTTCAATGTGTATACTGATGCATCAGGCAACGGACTTGGATGTGTGTTGATGCAAGACGAGAGGGTAATTGCATATGCTTCTCGTCAATTGAAACCGAATGAGGTCAATTATCCAGTACATGACTTGGAGCTTGCTGCCATTGTCTTCACCTTGAAGATTTGGTGTCACCATTTATATGGTGAAACCTGTCGTATTTACACAGATCACAAGAGTCTCAAGCACTTCATGACCCAGCGTGAGTTGAACATGCGGCAAAGGAGATGGCTAGATCTCATCAAGAATTACGATCTCGTAATCGATTATCATCCCGGCAAGGCGAATGTAGTTGCTGATGCTTTGAGCCGAAATACAGTTACGTCCTTGGCGACGATCAGAGATGTTCACTTACCAGAGTTGGTGGAGTTGAGATCGACTGGAACCAGATTGGCTTATGATCATCATGACGGTGCACTAATTGCCCAGATTCTAGCTAAGCCAGTGCTAGATGATCGAATTCGTGATCTTCAAACGTCCGATTCGAGGCTGCAGCACAAACTTCAGAAGTTACAGTTGGGAGAACCATCTGAGTTTTCTGTTCGCAGTGATGGAATTCTGCTATTTCGGAGTCAAGTCTGTGTGCCGCATGATCTTGATCTTAAAGGCACCATTCTTCAGCAAACCCATTCTTCTCCGTTTGCTATGCACCCAGGTAGCACCAAGATGTATCGAACTATCAAGGACCATTATTGGTGGCCTGGAATGAAGAGAGAAGTCGCGGAATTCGTAGCGAGATGCTTGACGTGCCAGTAGGTGAAAGCAGAACGTCGAAAGCCTTTCGGGACACTTCAACCTCTTCAAATTCCCGAATGGAAATGGGAGCACATCACTATGGATTTTGTGACCGGTTTTTCGCGTGTTAGAAGAGGAATTGATGCGGTATGGGTGATTGTTGACCGATTTACCAAGTCAGCACATTTTCTCCCTGTAAGCATGAGATGGAGTGTGAATCAGTTAGCGCAACTTTATATGAACGAAGTAGTTCGACTTCACGGAGTCCCAGCTTCTATAGTTTCAGATCGAGATCCGAGGTTTACCTCACAGTTCTGGGACAGCTTTCAGCGAGCGATGGGAACTCAGCTTCGTTTCAGCACTGCTTTCCATCCACAGACTGACGGCCAGTCAGAACGTACTATTTAGATATTAGAAGACATGTTGCGAGCATGTGCACTTGAGTCTTCTAGTGGATGGGACACGTATCTTGCAGCAGCAGAGTTTGCTTACAACAACAGTTACCAATCTAGTATTGGTATGGCTCCGTATGAAGCTCTGTATGGAAAGAAGTGTAGAACCCCGTTGTATTGGGATGAAGTGGGCGAGAATCGAATCTTCGACAAAGAAGAGATTGAACTCACCACTAAGAAGGTGAAGTTCATTCGGGAACGACTTCAAGCAGCCCAGGATCGAGATAGAAAATATGCACAGCGAAGGAGGACACCTTTGGAGTTCCAAGTGGGAGATCAAGTGTTTTTGAAGGTTTCACCTTGGAAAGGCGTTATTCGTTTCCGCAAAGCGGGAAAACTCAACCCGAGATACATTGGTCCATTCCTTGTCAATGAACGAATTGGGCCGGTGGCATATCGCTTGGAGTTGCCACCTGACATGACTCGGATACATGATGTCTTTCATGTATCTATGCTTCGAAAATATATACCTGATCCGTCGCACATTCTTCAAGCACCACCTGTGAAGTTGAAGAAGAGTTTGGGTTTCAGGGTTCGACCTATAGCCATATTGGATCGAGAGGTTCGATCCTTGAGGAATAAATCGATACCTTTGGTGCGAGTTTTGTGGAAAAGCTCGCAGATTGAGGAGCAGACTTGGGAGCCCGAGAATGACATGAGACGTGACTTCCCTCATTTGTTTGATGTTTAGTTTGTTTGAATTTCGGGGATGAAATTTTTGTAAGGAGGAGAGAGTTGACACGCCCGGACCAAGTTCGCACGTGTCAAGTTGTACAATTATGTATTGTTGACTTGTCAATATACCAAATTTGAATTCCCATGGATGTTTTAAACTTCATTTAACTCGATTTCATGCTTAAAAACCCTAAAATTGAAATTCTGAGATGTGGGCCCCACTTGGGCACGGATCCCAAGGAAGTTTGACCGAGTTGACCAGAGTCAACCTTGACTCGTTTGATTCCGGCGCCGGAACTGGTCAGAACCGGCGCCAGAACTGACCGATTATATGGGTCTCGTCTCACCCGAGACCCCCATTTTCATTTTCTCTCCTTGTTCTTCATTTCCGAGTTCTCTCTTCCAAATTCTTTCGAATTAAAACTTTAATCTCCTTTCAAAAACTTAATCAAACATCAACACCAATTTCTTTTGTATCCTTGAAGATCAAAACAACAAAATTTCCAAGAAAATCACCAAATCTAGAAATCTGGAATTTTGGCGACAGATTGTTCATCAGCTCATATCTTTTGATTCAACCGTGGGTTGAAGCTGAGAATTTGGTATGTTGTTCTAGACTCATCAAGCTTTAATTTGATAGTTTATATACCTGATTTCATGGTCTGTGTTAAGAGAATTCGTTGATTGAAGTTCTGATTTCTGTTTTGCCCGAGATATGTCAACTCTTAATGTTTTGATTCAAAATTCGAGTATGTTAAATGGTTTGATTTCGTTCTTGAAGCTGTAAATCCTTAGATCATGTGTTTAACATGCTGTGTTTCAATTTTGGTGCGGATTGATGTTGAATTGAACTTGAATCGAGCTGAAGAAGATTGAGGCCGAAACTCGGCCTTATTTCCAGAACAGAACTGGCGCCGGTTCTGGTATGATCCGGGGCCGGAACATGGTCAACACTGTTGGGCAATTTTTGCCCCAATTCGGGTCCAGGGGCAAAATGGTCATTTTGCAGCCCTAGATCCCATTTGCCCTAATTGACTTTAAATTACTTCAATTGACCTCCGGTCTTGCCCAATTTTATTCCGAGACCTTTAATTGGTTTTGTTTTATGATTTAATTGATTGGTTGAATGCCTTTATTAATCAAATTAGATTTTAATTTGATTATTTAGGTACGTGATTGTACGAGTTCGGATCAATAGCAGTTTGAGCTAAGGCATTTGTGGGTAATCGGGGAGTATACAACTCTCCTCACTTGTGAGTGGCTTGGATTATATTGGTTGACCATTGAGGGTTAACCGTTTTCAAATTTATTTATAAATGCTTTATTAAATTGTTTATATATGTTTTGGGATATGAATTGTCCACCCTCACACACTGAGTTTACAAATGATTTAAAGGGTGGGAATTTCAATAAATTTTATTTATTGATATTATTATTGATTATTGTATGGGGAACGATACCCCTGAGAGATGAGAGATTGAGCAGTTTCCCTCGGGGCTCCAATATGTGGGAGCGTGGACCGAGTTGTGAGCATGCGTGTTATTCAGCCGTGGACCGCCTATCGAGGGGCACGGTGAGTCGCTCCTGATTGCAAGAGGCGCGTAGGGAAACTCGCCAGGACTCCTGAATGCTGTGTTCCACCACAGCAAGGCAAACGTCAATGGAATGGGCCAGAGAGTAAAGTAAAAATGTTTTAAAAGTATAAAGTAACCCTTGACGGTCCAGTGGATACCCCAGTGCACGGGTATACCTTATTGGGACGATTTCAGATGCCAGCCCATTTGGATATATTGTTATTGATTTGATATTTGGTTTGGTTTGGGATTTTATATATTTCAGTAAATGGTTTATTAAATTGATATTTGGATTATTTCATATCCCCAGCCTGAGGTGATCGGTCTTTATAACCGAGTCTCTCACTGGGTACAAGATTATGTACTCACCCCATTCACTTTTGTTCTCAGATCATCAGACTTTGGACGGCGGACGTCCTGGTGGCCAGTGATCCCAGTACGACACTGTGGACACAACTTTGTAGGTGCCACCTCATTTTACTTTGTGTATCTTGGCTCGGAATATTATTGCATCTTACATATATATATATTTGTGTATTTATAAATAATACTTTCCGCTGTATGGAGCACCGTAAGATGTGTGACTTTACTTTTAAATACTTTTGAACTATATTATCTATGATAAATTCGTATGTTTTCATATATTGCTCGAATATCCTTTATTTTTAAGCCTTGTGCCATCTTGGTTGCACGCCTGACGAGGCACGCATCTCGAGGTGGTACGGCGGTTGTCACGTGGCCGAGCCTGCGGGTCAGGGCGTGACACTTACCTTTGAATTGAAAATTTCCACCAAGAACCCTAATTCTTCAAATCCAAATTCCTTCCAACCAAGTTTGAATTTCTTGAAATTGTTATGGGATTATTAATGGGCTAGTTGAGAGCTTCAAGTTGGTTAGAAATTTTGGTGTACTTGTTTGGGAAAATTTGGACTTGTGTTTTATGGGTGGAAGGTTTCAAGGTTCATCAATGGTGGTCTTACTCATCTTTTCTCAAGGTTGAAGACAACATGAAATTTGTTGAATTTTCTAGACTTTTCTAAGCTTAATGGCCGGATTTCACCATGCAAAAAGGAAGAAGAAATGTGTTCCAATCCTAGCCATCCATTCCTAAGCCCTTGACACTTGTCACTATATGGTTAAATCCATAAAAGATCATTTTGTTCTTAATTCCCATTTTGTCCTCCAACAATCACTAAAATTCCATCTATATCCTAAGTCAGTGTAATAAATTTTTTCAATGTATATTTTTATTCCTCAGACAATTTCCTTTTATTCCATTGGCAGTGAAATTTTTAAATTCTCTATCAATTTTTCGTAAAATCAGTCTAAACTTCTAATTTTACTACTAAACTTTAACAATTCATTTAATTCCATTTATATCCTATCCATAACTTAAGTAAGGCTTAAACTATATTTTCCATGATTTCCTACTAAATGATGCATGCCGGACGGACTAAGAGGAACAGTAATTTGGAACGGGTATTACAGCTGCAGCTCAGATGGTGAAAGACGTGTCCTACAGGACAACAAAACCCTTGGTCGCCAGGGTTCGAAGGGTGGGTGCTACAGCACCGACGAACCTGAACGCCTAGGCCATGGGACAATACCTGGAGTGGGCCTGGCTTGGTGGGCAGTGGCCCAACAGAGCAGGCTGGGTAGTGGAGCTGGACAGTGGTCCTGGACTACCCATAGGGGTTTGTGGTCCTGCGGGACACAGCTCTGACATACGCAACAGAAACTACTAAGCCTATGCGACTAACGTCTCCTAGTGAGCCTCTGATCTATCTGCTGACCCCGTATGCAGATCTGCATCCATCCACATTGGATACAGGTGAGTGAAAGAGGTTCAATGAATCTCCATTGAGATTAGGGAAACAGAGGCAATCCAAATCATAATAATAATAAAATAATTAAACTTGTTTTCAAAATCTCTTTTATAATTCTCCAAATGAGAATTAGATTTAAAACTCTTAAAATAATATATAAGTGAAACGGGCTGGCCTCAAATATACTGAAGGCACGACTGGCTGGTCGTATGTCTTACTGGACCGAAGGCTATCTCTCTTTCTTTATAAAACTTTCTCTTTCTCTAGCCCGTTCCCTCGGTGGTGACAATCACTGTGGTGGAACACAGCTACCTCGAGCCTTGGCGATTTATCCCCCGAGCCTCTCCTAGGGTCTCCGCTCGCCGTGCCCCTCGATAGGCGGTCCACGACTGTGTCTCATGTATGCTACTTAGACTCGGTCCACACTCCTTTACATCGGAGCCCCGAGGAACCCACTTAGTCGCTCTTCTCGCATCCCATCCATATATATATATATCATAAATTTATGTATATATAAAACATATAAACATGCACACACACAAACTATTATATTTCTTTAAAACCATCCCACCCTCTAAGTGGGTGTATCAAAAAATAAATGTGTGTATGGTGGATTACCCTTATCCCAAAACATTTGTAAAACCTTTGAAAATCAATTTATCTTTTGAAAACGTTTTACCCTAGTGGCTAGGCACTGAAATCTAAGTCACTCACAGTGTTGGGAGATTCGTATACTCTCAAGCGTTCCACGTAGCTTAACCTCCGAAGCATCGTCACACTCAATCATATGGAGCCCTAATACAAGGAAAAGCGTGTTAGCATTCATAAATAATTATGAATGCACCTATAAGGCTCTAGTATGACCTAAAAGGATGTTTGGAAGTGTTTCGGGGATTAAAAAAGTGTCCGAGAGGTTCTGGGGTCAAAATCGAATACTTAATGAAAAATTACGAAAATGCCCCTAAGGGCCCTTGGGCCCCACCACGCCCGGACTGGGTCTGGCCCCACATGGGTTTGGCCTAAAAGGCCACTCGAGTGGGTTTGGGCCAAATTCCACACTAAATCGGGCCCAAAAAGGCCACTCTCGTAATATATATATTATATTAATATAATATATACATATATAATAATATCCAAACAGAGACTCAATCGGTCCCTTCTCGGTTTTTGCACCGGTTTCTCCTCCTTTCAAGGCACAAACGTAGACAGGCGATTCTCATGGCATCCATGACGGATTCACTAAAGCAGAAACGAGAAATATCAGTCCAATCTCCGTATATCTTAGATCTAAACTTATATTGACCAAACTCAGATCTACTCTAAACTGATGCATGGAAATACGTGAAAATGGAATATGACGTAGATTAACGTGAGTAGGATAACATACTAAAAACTCACATTGTTTCGCTGGTCCAATATCCGTAGATCTAAGATTTAAACTTAAATTAGGCCAAAAGCCACACTAAACTTTAAACTCAGATCTACTCTAAACTTATGTATGGAAATGCGTGAAAACTTAATATAACGTAGATCGAGATGAGTAGAATAACATATTAGAAACTCACATTGATCTGAAGGTCGGATTGTCCGGATCTGCCAAGAGTCCAAAATTTCTCCGATAGAGAAAAAGAGAGAAAAGAGAAAAAGAGAAAAAGAGAAATGAGGGGAGAGGCTTTGGCCTCCCCCTATTTATAGAGGAGCCTAATACCGGGTCTACTCGAACCCCGGGTCAGACTTTCTCCCCTTTTTCTAATCTTTCATAATCTAGGGTCTTAGCCTAATCCATTGACCAATACACCAATGGATGTCCAATCCATTGAATATGGACTTTAAAAGAAGTCCAATTAGAGTTTCCATGCATGGTTACTTATCTTATTGCCAACTCCATCTTGTCCTAATTTTCATATCTCTTCTTAATTAGACACATCCGGACCGACATATCATTAGGTTAATACGCCGTCTTATATTATTCTGTTTGTACGGAAAAATTGGATTAGGTCCAGGTGTGTCAAATATTCCTTTTATTAGGGTTTTAAAAATGTTTTTTTAATAAAAATTGAGTTTAATTGAAAGGCCTTAATCAAATTAATACACCAAAGTCTTCCAAGAAAAATACTTTGAACATTTCAAAAAAAATGATAAAGGAAAATAAATATTCCCTCTTATTAAAAAAATTAAAAAATGATTTCTAATAAAATTTAGATTAATTTGAGAGGGTTTAACTATATTTAGGTAGTTAAGATCTCTTAAAAAAACTTTTGAACATATTTTCTTTTAAAATTAATGTCAGAATAAATATTTTTTTTAATTTAATTGGGCCTCTTCAACAAGAGATTTTCTTAAAATAAAAATAAAATAAAAAAGGTGGAATTAACAATCCTTTTGTAAAAAAAGAAAAACGACAATTTTTGAGGTTTATTTGCAAATTTAAAAAGACTTTAAAGAAATCATAATCATGATATGTGTATGCCTTTTCATGAAAATTAAATGAAGAAAATCTATTTTTTTAATTTTGAAGGGATAAGAAATTTTTTTGGGCCCGATCAGACTCCCGATTAAGTACTAAGAAAACCCTCATATTGGAAAATCTTCGGAAACCTCAGACTCCCAAGGCGCCCTCCGATTCTCATGCACATGAATTTTTAAAAATTAATGCTCTAAACTTATTTATACATGAATGAGACAAGAAAAACATAATCAAATGTTAGTACACATAAATATGAACAATAATATAATATAATATAATAAATAAAATATAGAAATTTAGACCTAATTTTGCAAGCTTAAATAGCATGGTAGCCAATTTTAACACATATCAACAAGGCAAGCAGACAAATTACCAACTTCAATTATTCATTTGCATATACATAAGTCCAAAGATACAATTTTTATGTTCAAGATTTAATTTTTAACTAAGCAAACATATACACAAGTTCAAAGATGCAATTTTTATGGCTAAGATTTGATTTTTAACTAAGCAAATAGATATACAAGTCCAAGGATGTAATTTTTATCTAAGCAAGCATAGATACAAGTCCAAAGATGTAAATTTTATACTCAAGATTTAATTTTTTATCTAAGTAATTGACATAGAATATGTATGTTAAGCTTCAAGGGCTACAAAGATCAATATAAAAGATGTAAAGTTAAGATCTTTCTTACATAAACAAGGAAATTATTAAAGCTAAGCATATATTAACATAGATACAAGCAAGAGACATCATTTTAATATATCTAAAATATGCTTTAAGCTAATCAAGTTATTTAACAAAACATAAAAGCTTCACAAATTGCAAATATCAATATAAAAGATTAAAAAGCTAGTATCTTTATACATAAATTAACCGTAATGAAACAAAAACATGGCATTCAAAATAAAAGGCAATAATTTTTGATAAAAAAGAAAGAGTTTTAGCAAAAAGATGGAGTTTTGTATTGATAAACATTACTCAAAATAACAAAAATGATAGCTTTTTCTTTTGTTTCTTGAAGAAATCGCCTCTATTGTTTGTTTAAACAATTGACACTTTTTCTTCAAAACCAAAGATTCTCACATCTCTCTCTCTCTCTCTCTCTCTCTCTCTCTCTCTCTCTCTCTCTCTCTCTCTCTTTTCTTTTTCGGGTTTCTTTTCTTCTTTCTCTTTTTCTTCTATCTGTTTTCTGCTCTCTATTTTTTTGAACTAAAAATCAACTGCCTTCTTTATTCAATGAAAATCCCCCCGTTGCTTGTTGAAGATCAGCCTTTATACTCACTCTTTTTCCTTCTTCATCTAGCCGCTCTCTCTCTCTTTCTTTTTCTTTCATCTAATGGCCCTTATTTTTTGGCCATGTGATCTCCATTTTACCCTTAACTCCCCGGCTGTCATTCGTTGTTGCTTTTTTCATTGGTTGGCTTCATTTTCTTTTTCTCACAGCGGCACTCTTTGAAAGAAAGGGGTGCAGCCATGCAAAGAGCCACATTGGCACATGCTGGAAGATTGAAACCTCTTCATTCATTGTGTCACACCCTACCCAAAGGGTCGGCCACGTGGCAACCGCCGTGCTATCTCTAAGTATGTGTCGACCGGTCACGCACCTGAAGCACCGCAAGGCATAGAAATGGGTATCATCGCTGCAAAATAATGCTAAAATTTTATTAGAAATCATATAGTAAAATAATTAACTATAAAAGAAGTACCAATGGATTTATTTAAAAGAAAACCAACACAACAGAACTACTACTCCTAAGCCACCGACGCCTCCTAGTGAGCCTCTGATCTATCTGCTATCCTCGAATGTAGATCTGCATCCAACCACATTGGATATAGGTGAGTGAAATAGGTTTAATGAATCTCCGTTAGGGGTTAGGAAAAACAGGGGTAATCCAAAACATAATAATAAAATAAATAGTTTTGTTTTCAAAATCTCTTTTCAAATTCTCCAAGTGAGAATTTGATTTAAAACCATTTAAATAAATATATAAATAAAGTGGGCTGGCCTCAAACATACTGAAGGCTCGACCCACCGGTCGTATGCCTTACTGCACCGAGGGCTCTCTCTTTTCTTTCTAAAACATTTTTTTTTCATATTTTTCTTTCTCTAGCCTATTCCTTCGATGGTGCCAATCGCTTGGGTAGAACACAGCTACATCGAGCCCTGGCGAGTTTCCCTATGCGCCTCTTCCAGGGTCTCGGAGTCACCGCGCCCCTCTATAGATGGTCCACTGCTACTTCATTGCAAATATGTCTCGCTCGGTCCACTCGCTCCCTCTCGTCGGAGTACCGAGATCCACTCAATCGCTCATCTCGCCTCTCATCATCATAAAATATCATATATATATGTATAAAACTTATATATGTAAACATATAAACATAAACATAAACATAAACACACACACATAAATCTTTATATTTTCTTCGAAAACGTCCCACTCTCTACGTGGGTATATCACCAAATAAGTGTGTGTATGTGTGTGTGTGTGTGTATGGTGGATTTTTCGTGTCCTAAAACCTTTGAAAATCATTTTATATTTTGAAAACGTTTTACCCTAATGGCTAAGCAATTAAATCTAAGTCACTTACAGTGCTGGGAGGTTCGTATACTCCCAAAGGATCCACGTAGATCAATCTTCGGGGCATCGTCGCATTCGATCATCTGGATACCTAATCACACGAAATTCATGTTAGCATTCATAATCAAACTATGAATGCACTTATGAGGCTTTAGCATGACCTAAGACGGTGTTTGGATGTGTTTCAGGGCTTAGAAAAGTGTCTGGGAAGGTTTCGGGTCAAAATTGGACACTAGGGTTAAAATTACCAAAATGGCCCCAGGGCAAAATTTGACTCCCGGGTGGGACCTGGTCCGGATGGCCAAAATGGCCATCCGAGTGGGAGTGACCTTGGCTTACACGTGGAAGACGTTCCCAAGGCTCGGGAACCGAGCCATTTTCTCTATTTTCGAGCCCTTCATCCCATGGTTTGGCCCAAAAATCGAGATGAGCATTCCTCACGTCCCCCACTACACGTTTACCGAAGCTAAAACGAGAATGATAAGCTCAAAGTTCCTAAATCTAAAATCTAGCTAAAAAGCTAAACTTAAATTTGAGCTTGGATCTCTCCTAGACCGATGTGTGGAAATGCATGAAAACAAAGTAAAATGTAGATCAAGGTGACTAGGATAACATATTAGAAACTCACCTTGATTTGACAATCTGTTTTTCGGGATCGGCCAAAAGTTTGAAATTGCTCCGAGAGAGTAAAGGAGAGGAGAGGAAGAGAGGGAGAAGAGAAAAATGAGGGGGAGAGCTCAACTCCTTCTATTTATAGGCAAGCTCGACATTGGGTCTACTCGACCCCGAGCCAGACTTTCTCCCCTCTTTTCAGTCTCTCCTAATCTCGATCTTTGGCCTAATCCACCGATCTCTACACCAATGGATATCCAATCCATTGGTTATGGACTTAAAGAAGTCCAATTAGTGCTTCCTTGCATGGTTACTTATCTCATCTTCCTACTCCATTTTATCCCAAGTCTCACTTCTCTTCTTAATCAGACACATCCGAACCAATGTATTATTGAGTTAATACGCCGTCTTCTACTATTCCGTTTATACGAACAAGTTGGATTAGGTCCGGGTGTGTCAACTCTCCCCTCCTTCAAAAAATTTCATCCTCGAACTCATCGAGGTAATCGTAGGGAGGTTTGGCTTCTATTCCAAGCCTTCCTCTTATCTTCGAATAGTGTTCATACCACTATTCACTGCTGAACTTCCTCGTTTCGCCGCTAACACCAATCAAATTATGTCTTAATCTCATTCGCTCTTCTGTTTTTGAGTTTGAACTTCCTTTTTTCCTTTATAAAGCTATCCTTACCCATTCATGGGTTAGGCTCGCTCCACTTCAATTGTGCTTGATCCTCTCGCTTGATCCTTGTCTTTTTCTTAAAGTTTCTCTTAACGAGACTATCTTTCTTCTTACTTCTGAGGTTCCACTCCTTTTATTATTCTTAGAAGTCTCTTCTTCATCCTTTAACATTGCCTTATGTTGTTGTACTCATCTTTGTAACCAAGATGTCGAGGAAGACTAGATTAACTCCCTCGCCTCCAAGGTGAGGTGTGTGGTGAGTTAGTTTGTCATTCCCTTACCTTGGTCTTTCTTATCTATTTCGTTTCTTAGTTCTCTTCTTTTTCCTTTGATTTCTCTTTTTCATCACATGGCATATGAGTTGAGCTCTTGTACACACTAGCCCACACTCGGCCATAACATATCAAAGAATGAGATCATGCTCTATTAACTCTAACAATCTGACTTACTCTCTGACCACCCATCTCTAACTCATATAGGGCCCTTGGCCCATCTCGTCTCTTATCCTCTATGGGATAGAGAACTCTTGGTGGCTTCATGCTCTCCCCAGTTACACTCTAGGTCGGTCCTCTCTAGTAGTCATCACAAAGATCCTCAAGATCTCGGTCTCTGACCCTTCCTCTCATGGGGACTACTTACATGGCTCCCAAGTCATCCGTACTTGAGCCTCAACTACATGCTCATCCATGCCATTTTCTTTGGCCTCTTAAAGCTCTCCTCTGTCTTTCACTCCCTTGGAGTGCTTACTTTAGGAGGTGTTGTCTGTTTCTCTTTCCTATGACCTCCTTTGTTTGCCTTAGCTTCTTTGCTAAGGGTCGATTTCTTTTCCTTATTTCATCAACAATTCTTTCTGGGGTTTTCTTTTTCCTCTTCTTAATCCTTTTCTTTCTTTTCATTCACCCACAGTACATTGTGGGGTTCACATTTCTCTTGCATTCCCGTCTATACAGGAATAGGTAAATCACACACATTATAATTGTGCGGCATCATTTGTAGCTTCCCTTATCTTCGTATTTCTCTTCCTTAGGGTTTCTTATTCCTGCACTTGAGTTGCCCTTATCTTGGGTCTATTGCCATCCTTTAGCGTCGTTTGCAGCTTTCATTATCCCCATACCCATTCCATTAGGGTTTTAGGCTCGCTACTAACTCTATCTTACCTTGGTTTTCGTGATCCTTCACGACTTAGCCAAGGTTTCCTTTGCTTAATGTTAATCTATTTATTTCCTTTCTTTCTTTTCCTTACCTCTCTATCATCTTGACCTTTACCTTTCTTCTAACATCTTTACTTCATTTAGGTGTTAGAATTTCTTTTCTCTTTTCTTATACTGGCTTTGCTCATAGAAGTTTATGAGCTTGACTAGTTCCTTTCCTTATCCCAGTACTCCTTCCATTAAGTACTCGGGGCTCTTCCTTGTCATTCTTTCTATCTTAGTTCCCGTATCTAAATGGATATCCCCTCTTTTCCCCTTTTTTCAAACTCTCCTAATCTCGATCTTTGGCCTAATCCACCGACCTCTACACCAATGGATATCCAATCCATTGGTTATGGACTTAAAGAAGTAATGCTTCCATGGATGGTTACTTATCTCATCTTCCAACTCCGTCTTATCCTAATTTTCACTTTTCTTCTTAATCAGACACATCCGGACCGACGTATTATTGAGTTAATACGCCATCTTATACTATTCTGTTTGTATGGAAAAGTTGGATTAGGTCCGGGTGTGTCACATTGAGAACCCCAAGCAATGAAACAGCCATAAATGCCTAGCCATCTCTGCCAAAGCTATGAAAAAAAGCTGTATCCGAGAACCCACCAGGGGTGATTAGCTTTCTTTGGTTCAGGTTTCCAAAAAATGAACATTCCATTTTGGCATGGACAAGGTTGAGGTACTTGGTTTTGGTGAATTTAGCAAAAGAAAAGTTTGGGTTTTGAACTAAAAAGGACCTTGGGTGAGCTGATTTTAGTGTCTTGAAGTTGTTGAAATCTACTCTGGTTCGATGCTTTTGGCTCCAGCATCAAGCACCCATTTTGGTAACTCCATTTCCTTAATCATCATTTTCACAAAACTGCGAACAAATCTTAAAGTGCAGTACAAAACCAGCAGGAAATGGTTTGGATTCAATGTTTTAAATTAGATGTTATCAAACATTAACGACGGCCCACTCGTGTTTAGTTTCTTTTCCAAGGATAAAAAAGCTGCAATCCTCAAACTGCTTATGTAGTGAAGCAATGTCCGAATCTTTCTCTTTAACATTGGACTCTAACTTCTTGATTATGATCTCGTAAGTTTGCATCAAGCTCTGCTGTTCTTATTGTTGGTGGTATTAAAAGCTGATTTGGGTTTGATTGTTTCCATTTTGAAGAGATGACAATCAGAAGGAATTAGATGGATTGAGAGTGGGTTAACATGTGTAGCATTTATAACTGAGCAAGAGCTGCTGCTTTCAAGGACAGATACTGGACCGAAGGTTTTGAACCAACTTGAACCTTTAACATCACTAGATTCACTGTGTGGGTAGTGTTTCTACTTAAGGATGCACTGGTAATACTCGAATGCTAGTTTAACTGAAAAGATCCATCATAGGAAACATATATGTTTTTTGGCCAAACTATCACTAAAAAAAAATTGCCATAAAAGCCAGAAGACAAGCTGGCCAAAACATCAGCAAGTGGCGGCGCCAAGTTTTGAAAGTTACAATCCTAGTCTTCAGCACCATCATCGCCAGCACCACCATTGTTCTTTTATACATCATCAAGAGGCAATGGAAACCTTTTATAACGCTTTCTTCACTACTCCTACCACCATCATTCCCTACTTCAACGTTTTCCAATGAGAGATCCAAGTACTTAATTACGTCGTCAAAGAAATCATCACTGACCCCATTGAAGCTTTTGTCAAACCAAGAATTATTCATAATTTATCTAGAGATTTTTCGCTTTTTTTTTTCTTTAACTTTTGGTTTTAAGGACAAGGGTGAAGAAGAAGCATTGTTTGGATAAGAGGAAACTAGGAGAGAAAATGAGAGAGAAAAGAAGAGAGGAGAGGAGATGAGAGAGAATGTATGGCTTTGTTTGGTGCTTTGGTATAGTTTTTCTTTTTGTATGATAACTGAGTTAACTCATTTTTTTGGCATGGAGATGAGTTTGGCTTTCCATTTGCATGAGGACCGAGTTGACTCGGTTCAACATGGCTTTGCATGGCTTTGCATTTGCATGAGTTGACTCGTTTGATCTTTGGATTGACTTTTGCATGAGAGCTGAGTTAACTCGGTCTTGGCTCTTTAGTTTTGGCTCAAAATTACTTACAAGGTAATAGAACAAAATTAAAATAAAATAAAGTAGTAGTAGTAGTTGTAGTAGTAATAGTAGTAGTAGTAATAATAATGTAAATGATAATAAGAGGATTGGTGAAATAAAAATTTGGAGATGACCACTTAATTAATTAATTAGTCAATTAATTATTTAATCAAAATTATAAAAAAAAAAGAAAGTATCTACACTAGGTTTGCATTTTGGGGTTTCAAAACGAGGCTTTCGTTTGTGAATCTGAATGGTGAGATAGTGATTTGGTTCGAGGATAGCAGCATACTCGAAGGAGACAATCATCCGATGGTTAGATTCTCATGGATCGAAGCTGGAAGTTTCGTTTGTTTTTGGGAGTAGATTTTCCGGTTGAAGGAAGATTTGGTGTATTAGTTTTGAGTTTGGGGAAGGAGAATAAGATAAAGCCATTCGGATTGAAAATTGTCTATTTTGCTTAGTATTCCGACGAGGCTAGGGATGCTTGACGGTAGTTAGACTTTAATTCTCAAGAGAAAGAAAACCATCGAGTGATGAAGGAAGAAAAGTGAACAAAGCAGCGGCTGAGCAAAAGAAAGGAGTTTACAAAACGCTAAAACCTAGGTCGTTTGGGTAAAAATCTTGACCTTAGGCTTTTGTTAGTTGGTTCGGATATGTTAATTGGGCTTTTACTTGTTGAATTCACCCAGGGCTTTTATTTGTGTTTGACGTTATGGGTTGCTTTCTTATTGCTCCGTTTTTTTATTTTTTGTCTTTAATTGCACATGTTGTTGTTTGGGTTGTGTGGATTTGTTCACCGTTGACGATGATCCTTGTTTGTTTTTGCGGGCCGATTTTGTGGTTACTATTGGGCTGAATCTCTTTGGGAAAAATATTTTGTTATTGCTTTGGGCCGTGACTGAGATGGCTTTTGGTTCATTTATGTTTGGGCTATATTTTTAAAGTTATATTTTGGCTCATGATTGGTTTTTGGAAGTGGGCTATCTTGGTTAATGTTGGGATCTTATTATGATTGGGCCTAGACTAGGCCCATTTTAAATGTTTATGTCAATTAGATTTTTAATGAAAAATAAATGAAGGAAAGTGAAAATAAAAATAAAAAAGCCGTATGTTTATGGTTAGGAGTTAAATTCAAGGTCCATTTTCATGTATTGTGTCATTTACCAAATTAAATTCATTTAACATGTTTTATTGCGTTTAGTAAATTAAATCCATTTCATTTTTATACTATATTAGCAAATTAGGTCATTTTGAATATTTTTATGCCATTTAGTAAATTAGGTCTATTTTAATATTTTTATGTCATTTAGTAAATTAGGTCATTTTACATATTTTTATGTCATTTAGCAAATTAGTTCATTTTGCATATTTTTATGTCATTTAGCAAATTAGGTCATTTTTAATACTTTTATGTCATTTAGTAAATTAGGTCATTTTTAATATTTTTATGCCATTTAGTAAATTAGGTCATTTTACATATTTAAAGTCATTTAGTATATTAGGTCATTTTACTTATTTTTATGTCATTTAGCAAATTGTGTCATTTTTAATATTTTTATGTCATTTAGCACATTAGGTTATTTTGCATATTTTTATTTCATTTAGTAAATTAGATGATTTTACATATTTTATATCATTTAGTAAATTAGGTCATTTTGCATATTTCATATCATTTAGTAAATTAGGCCTATTTCATTTTTATATCATTTTAGTAATTCTAGGCCCATTTTATTTTTATGCGATTTTAATAATTTTAGACCCATTTTATGCAATTTTAGTAATTTTAGGCTCATTTGCATCCTAGATATTAGGCCCATTTACATTTTAGATATTAGACCAATTTACATTTTAGATGTTAGGCCCATTTACATCACTTATGCCATTTTAGAAATTAGGGTCATACATTATTAATTATTTGTTTACTATATATTTATCATATTTATTGTACTATCTATGCTCTTATTTGATAATTTTGTCTCATCACTTCATGTATTTAGAAATTAGGGCATCGTTTCCACAAAACTCACGTGCATGGGAAGCCGGAGAGTGTCTCGGAAGTACGAGGTGCTTAAAGATCTATCAAGATAGAAATTCCTCTAATTTTCTCACTGAAAGTACGGTGAGAAATTTAAGAGTGTTTTTATCCTTTCAAAAAATAAAAAAATGAATTTTTCCTCATCTGATTTCTTCAAAGGCATATGCATATCATGTTTACAATTTCCTAAAGTTTTCAAAATTTTATTTTTATCCCCATTTTCAAAACCCTAAAAAATAAGCTTTCTTTCTAAAAGTCCCATTATCAATAAAATGACTTCTAAATTCCTACATGGTTTTAAAAATCTAAAAATGTTTTTGAGAGAATTTCAAACTTAATCAATAGTTGAGAATTTTCTTACAAATCGAAATTTTGATTAATTTCGTTAATCAAAGTTTTAAAATGAGATCCAAAAGTAAAAAGAATTTAATTATTCTGACATTGATTGTAAAATTCTAAAAATATTTTTTGAAGCATTTCTAATTAGTCCTTACATTGAAATCTTTCCAATTAAATCATTTTAAATCTTGTTTTAAATTTAAATATATCCATCAATAAAAGGAATTTAACAATTCCAATATTGGTTTTAAAAGATCCAAAACATTTTGAAATATTTCAATTTAATCCTTAACGATTAAAGTCAAGGATTAAAGTCTTTCTGAATTCAATCTAATCTTTTTCAAGACTCTAATTTTTCTTCAAAATTAAATTTATCACTTTAACACATTATTCATTTCAACATTTAGATTTTCAAAGACTGTTTTTGGAAGTTTTCAATCCGATCCTTAAACATTGAAACCTTTCTAATTTGAACACGGATCTGATTTTAGATTGAATTTTCTTTAATGGTGAACTAACCCATAGTAAAAGGAGTTTTACTCTGACATTCAAATTTTGTTTTTTTTTTCAAATCTCATGTTTCATAATAAAAGTATGTTGTTATTAACCCTAAAATAAATTTTCAAAAGACATTATGGTACTGGTTTCTGAGCATTTCAGAGGTGTTAATCCTTCTCCGAACATAACCGACTCTCGTATTCCAAATTTGTTTTTCGTAGACCATTGCACGTTTGACCTAAGGTAATCTTTTTAGATTATGTTAGGTTAAATGGAATCAAAATAGATGGCTAACCGACCTAAACCAAATCGTTAATGGCGATTTTCTTTTTCTTATTTTCAAAATTTTTCAAAAAGACCCTTCAGTCGCCAAATCTCTCACCATGATGGTAGACGTCAGGACAACGTATATAATTTATAAAACGACATTATTTAATTAATAAGAATCAATACGTTTTTCCTAACATTAAAAAATGAGTTTTCATTTCATTATATTCAAATTTTAATTGTATTAAAAAATCCAAATAAATCTTATATTATTTTTATTCCAAATTTGATTTAAATAACTTTAAATATATACAAGAACTTTACCAATAAAATTTAAACAATTAATTTAATTTAAAAATAAATTAAGTTATCATAAATTAGTACTATTACATTACTTTTTTTCTTAGCTTAAGGTGGTGTTTGGTTTGAGGGAGTTGGAAATTTCCTCAATAATTGATCGTTGGTAATATCAAATAGTCATGTAGGGATCGCAACGGGTAGGGTACCCGTTAAATTTACACTACCTGAACCCGAACCCTATAAAACTTCAAGGTACCCGAACCCTATAATTACCCGATTAAAACCTTAACCCCTTTACCAGAACTCTATCCTATCAAAATTTAAACTACCAGTTTATTACCCGAATCCTATAAATACCCGTTTAACATATAGACCATCATAAGTTGGATTAAGGATATGTGAGCTTTTGAGCAAAATATTCTGAAACAGAGAACAAAAGAAAATGGCGAAAAGGTATATACATATATTTTGCGAAAAGAGTTGCAGTATCTTGAATAGACACTAAAGAGGGAATGATTTAATACCTTGTTGTAGATTTTCTCTTGCTGTAGCCAAACTTGTTCTCTAGATTAACTTCATAGCAACACACGTTAAAGAGGAAGCCAAAACCATATTATTTGTAGATCAGTTCGAGAAAAAAGAAGGTGAAAGAAATTTGGGGATTTCTAAATTTGAATTTAGAGAAAGCAAGTGTTCTGATGTTGGATTTGGGAATTGGGAATGAGAGTTTGAGTTGAAGTATTTTAGGGTTAATAAGCTTCATTGTGAGAAAGGGGGAAAATGGGAGTGAACAAGTGCAGATGAAGGAAAGAACAAGTGAAACAATAGTTTTAAGTTTAGTTATGACATTGTAAAAAATAATAAATATATTTTTAGTGGAATAAATATCAGTATTAGAGAGATGAAATGGTAAGTAAAGTTTTGGACATGGGTTCAAAACTCAATATAAGCATATTTGTCTATATTTTATAGTACACACATAATCAGGTTCGGGTATTGGATACCATAAGGGTACCACCCAAACCCGACTAGGGTAGTGAAGCTGCTACCCGTACCCATCATAAACCCGATTATAGGGTACCCAATTATAGGGTATCTACGGGTACCCTATTATTTATTACCTGTTGCCATCCCTATAGCCATGTTTGTTTTTTTTTTTGCTTTGGGAATTCCAAACTATCTTGGTAATTCCATATTACCCTATGATAAATCAAGAGGCAGTTTTAAATTACTTTGGAAATTGACTACTAGTAATATTAAATGCCTATTTTTGGTTACCTTTATTATGAGAATTTCATATTATCTTGGTAATTCCAGTTTACCATATGATGAATGAAATTGGTCTTTGAAGTGGGAATTAAATTACCAACTATTTTTTTAGGTATTTTGAAATTACTAAAGTCATTTGACCTTTATACCTTTTATGCCCTTATGGAACTAAGGTTAAGGTTTTCAATAATAATAGGCTAAACACTCAATTTAGGGCCCAACCTTTGCGATTTTGTTAGATTTGGGGCCCAACTTTTCAATTTAATCAATTTGAGGTCCAATGTTTCAAAATCGGCTCAATTAAGGGCCCATCGTCAATTTAAGCGGCGAGTGTGTTAGACGCGCCAATTTAGGCAAGTTAAAGTCAAAAGTTTGGGTCCTTTTTTGTAAAACTTGAAAAGGTTGAGCCTTTTTTTGGAAAACTCGAAAAGTTTAGGCCATTTTTTGTAATTTTTGGAAAAAACTCTACCATTTTCTTTTGATTCTTGATTTTGAAGCTCCAATAGGATTTATCTCGATCCCAAGGGTGAAAAAAGAGATCTTGGTCCTAGAATAACATAATTGAAAATCAACTTCATCCAACAGTGGAAATGACCCGATCGAAATTTGAAAACTACGATATCAATGAGGATCATTGAAAAGTTTTAAGCTAATTTTGAGAAATATACGGTTCAATTCACATTCGAGAAGTCCAAAAGAAACTATTTGCAATGTTTGGGCTTGATCAGAGTCGTTATTGGTTGCCACTGATAGTAGACAACGCCGGTCAAAGGCAGAGACTTCATCGGATTCTGGGTTTTCTTTTAGTTGCTTGGTTTTTTAAGTTTAGAGAGAGAAAACATGTGTGGTATTTTAGAGACAATGTCAAAATTTTCGTTATTACCAACAAAAGGGGCTTAACCTTTTTGAGTTTGTCAAATAAGGGCTTAACCTTTGCTGATGTCGTTAACTTTAATGACGATTGCACTTCACACAATTTCAAAATTGACGGCAAGCCCTTCATTGAGCCAATTTTGAAATGTTGGGCCCCAAATTGACCAAATTTAAAAGTTGGGCCCCAAATCGAGCAAAATCACAAAGGTTGGGTCCCAAATTGTGCATTTTGTTGTTCCCTTAGATTAGTGCTAGAGGGGGGGTGAATAGCACTTATGACTTCTTCTTTAATGGTGCAACTTCAATTAGAACTCTTGGTAGTGAGGTGGTTGGTGTTTGGGGTTGTTTTGGATAGATGGATTAGTTCTTTGCAAAGTAAAGCAAGGAAAGAAGAAATAACACTTCTATTTAGAGTGGTTCGGTGTTCTTCACTTACATCCACTACCTTGATCTTCCCGATCCTTCACTAGGACAGTGGAATTCTAGCTTCCACAAATCCTTTACAAAGAAAGCTTTTCCCAAGCTTAAAGACAAATCAACCTAGGACCTCCTAGTTTATGCAACCCACTTAAAGTGATTCCCTCACCTCTTAGAATACAAGAAAATAGAAAATTGTGTACAAGAAATTATCTTTAACAAAACCTAAGATGTACAAGAATTTTGGCTCACTCAAATTTCTCTCACAAAGTGTGAAATGTTAGGAACAAGAAAGAAATCAATGTACAAAGAAAGTGTAGTAAATGCTATTCAATGCTCTTCAATTTCTTGTTTTTCTTTAGCATTTAAGACCTCTTTAAATAGCTAGAGAGCTAATTTTGTCCGGTGGAGCATTTAATGAAGAGAGAAGTTAACGTGCAGCTTTGAAAAAACTAGCCATTACACTATTCTGATGCCATTGAATCGGTTAAGGCCATTGCTAAATCGGTTCAATCTTTCTGATGCTGTCTTTTGAACTTTTTGTTTCTTCTGTTGAATCGATTCACATTCCTCCTCAATCGATTCACTTTCTTAAGCAGCTATTTTCTTCAGGGTGTTGAAACGATTGAGTATAATACTCAATCGGTTCAATTTCTTCAGCTTCAAACGTTCTAGTCTTCACTTGTTCTTCCTCAATCGGTTGAGCTCTACTGTGAATCGGTTGAAAATCTCTGACTTCCAACCTCTACTTCTTTCCATTGGTTGCTCAATCGGTTGACTGCCTTGCTCAATCGGTTGAATATCTCGAGTTTGTGCTTTATAGCCTCAGTCCAACCTTGTTCAATCGATTGGGATAGAACCTCAATCGATTGTGTCCTTAACACTTAGCATTTTTACTTTTGCCTTTCAAGGATCTGCACATTTAACTTAGATTCATTAAAAGCATCTAATTTGGTTGTTTTGTATTCATCAAAAAACACTTGGAGTTCAACAATCTCCCCCTTTTTGATGGTGAAAAAACATCCCTTTAAATGAACTTAAAGAGATTAATCTACGTTAAAAAATAAATGTGCAAATGCTAAGATTTGGGCAAAAGCTTACCCTAAATATATGCTCTATTCTCCCTACACTTTGTACATACATATACCTATACATGCATTTCAAAGGATAGACAATTCTATCTACATGTAAACAATAAAGTCTGAACAAGTTATCAACATAAATATATCTTCAAGTGATATGCAATTCAAAGTTCCAAAAATAGAAAATATCCAAGGTTCATCAAATAAGTAAATTAAAACAAAACAAAGCATTGCTTTAATAAAAACATACTCAAGCTCCCCCTAAGTTTGTGCAATCTATCTCTCCCCCTTTTTGACATCATCAAAAGGAGAAGGATAATAAAAAACTCATCAGAAGCATCAAGGATTAGATTTTGGTTTCCTTTGTCTTTTCTTCTGATATTGAAGGGTAGGAGTGGAGGCTTTGGATTGGGGTTCAGGTGAGGAGGAGTAGATGGGGTAGGCTCGGCTGGGATGGGCTCGGATGGTGCAGTGAGGGTAGAGATGATGGTCTCTACGGTCTAAGTGGCTGTTGCCATCTCTTCCGCTGCCACTTGCTCTTCTTCTTGCTCAAGCTCTTGCTCGGGCACATTTTCTTGATCAGTCACTTGTTGTTGCCCTTACTATTTCGAGTCAGCTCTTTGTTCATCCTCATGATCCATGTCACCAATATCAAAGTATTGATCCTCTGGCTGTTTACTAATCTCCTCCACCTTTTTGTCCAAAGCATCTAACCTAGTTAAAACTAGTTGCTTGAGCTCCCAAATGTCTTCTTCCATAGTAGTCTCCATTCTCAACACTGCATCCAAAATCAAACCAATCCGGTCATTTTGTGGTGCAGTTTGAGTTTGTTCTTAGACTTCTTCTTGGGCTTGCTCTTGAGGTGCTTCTTCTTCTTGTCCCGGTTCATTTTTTGGCTCTTTCAACACTACTTTGGTGGTCTTCACAATTTGCTTGATCCAATTGTTACCATCCAACACATAATACATTTCTGAAGACTAGAGAAGTTGAAAAGGATGTGAGTGCTTACTTTCAAGTCATTTTGGTACCTCAAACCCCAAATTCCTTTCTTCCTCAGTAATTTGGTGATAATGTTTCCAAAATCCAGCTTTGATCTCTTGCTCTAAGCTATTTATTTCATTCTCTCAATCAAGAATCGAGCAGTGTTAACTTTTCCAGCATGCATAGTAGAAAACATCAACCAAACATCTTCCTAAGTCATAGTGCTAAAGCTCTCTAACCTTCCATAGAGAGCGGTGCTAATGAAAACATGTAATAATCTAAGCTCCAAAGTTTTAATCTTCAAGACTGAGTTCTTGAGACTAAAACTTTCATCTAAGCCAGTAATTTCCTTTCAAGGCAATCCACATGTAAACTTAGATAGTCTAGAATATGCACCTTTCTCAAATTTTATTTTCAACAAGCTACTTAGGTCCTTAGGAGTGTTTAGGATCTCCTTACCACAAACAAAGGCATGAATGCTCTCAGTGTTGATTTCTACACTTTCTCCTAACTCATCTTGATTCTTAGGAATACTTGAGTAAAATTCTCTAACCATCAACTCACTATATTCCATATCCTGAAAATTACTCAAGCCAAACCATTTGGCATCCATAAAAGGTTTCCTAAGGTTATAATGAAAAGTGTAGTTTCAAATTCCTTCCAATTAATCTCCCTACCACAAATAACCTCTTTAGAAGACATAATCTCATCATATCTCTTCTTGTGAATGGAGTTTCTAAAATATCTAATGAGATTACCTCCCTCTTGGATTTGAACTCCGCCACTTGGAGGATTCCCACTAGCAATCCCCTTTCCTTTGCTCAGCTTCTTGCCCATGTGCTTTACCTTTTTGCTTGGACCCTCTCCTTGTTGTGGAATTTGTCTCTTGGGTGCCATTTGGGATTTTTAGGTTTTAGGAATTGGGGATTTTTTATTTTTAGGATTCAAGGAGGTTAATCTTGTGTTTAGAGGATGAATTAAAGGTTGGGTTTTGTACCTAATAGAGTTTCTTGATGAGTTTTTGTAAGGGAAACTGAAAAATTTTGACATTGAATCGATTCAAAACGATTTTGAAAGTGTGAGAACTGTCGGGTTATATATAGCCCCGACGAGTTCAATCGAATGAGTGAAATACTCAATCGATTAAGCAACTTCTGAATTTTGCTTCCAGACCTTGTTCAATCGGTTTAGTTGAAGATTGAATCGATTGAAACTTTCTATTTGGGATTTTTCTTTTTTGAAAGCTTTTGAAATTGAATCGATTGAAACTTTTGTGAATCGATTGGATTTGAAGTTCAAGATATTTAAAACCTTTGATATAGAAATGTTGAATCGGTTCACTAAAGAGGTGAATCGATTGAATTTTGAAGAACAGTTTTAAAGCCTTTTTCACAGAAATATTGAATCGGTTCACCATAGAGGTGAATCGATTGAATTTGAAGAACTTTAAAACAGCCTTTTTCAAACTTATGAAAAACCGATTGCGCTAAATGCCCAATCGATTCAACACTTTGAAGAATCATTTTTAAGAGTGGGAACTTGAATTTTTCAACCACATGAGCATATATATATATATATATATTGACAAGATCAAGTTTTATGCAATCAAGGTACATAATCAACAAATCAATAGCAAATCAAACATGCATTTCTAAACAATTAATCACAGTTTGAGTTCATGCACACTTGTCATACCAAGCTCTCTCTTAATTTTGCAAAATTGATCCTCACTCAAGGGTTTTGTGAATATATAAGCTAATTGGTGCAAGGTGCCCAGAAATTCTACTTTAATATCTCCTTTAAGCACATGATCTCTAATAAAGTGGTGTCTAATCTTAATGTGCTTAGTCCTAGAGCGCTGAACTGGATTTTTGGAGATCTTTATGGCACTTGTATTGTCACATAGAATGGGAACTTGTTCTATTTTCATGCCATAGTCACTAAGTTGTTGCTTAATCCATAAAATTTGAGCACAGCAACTACCTAAGGATATATATTCAGCTTTAGCAGTAGAGAGTGTTACAAAGTTTTGTTCCTTGGTAGACTAAGACACAAGCATATTTCCTAGAAATTGACAAGTACCATTGGTGCTTTTCCTATCAACTTTACTACCAGCAAAATTAGAATCAGAATAGCCTAAGAGATAAAAAAAAACTACCTCTAGGATACCATAGACCTAAGTTTTAAGTATTCAAAAGGTATCTAAAGATTCTCTTAACAACAGTTAAATGTGATTCCTTAGGACATGCTTGAAATCTAGCACATAGGCATACACTTAGCATGATATAAGGTCTACTTGCAGTCAAGTAAAGAAGTGATCCAATCATACCTCTATAGAGCTTTTGATCAACCTCTTTGCCTTTCTAATCTTTGTCTAGTTTTGTTGAAGGGCTGATGGGGGTTCCAATTCCCTTCATGTCCATCATCCCAAACCTCTTTAACATATCCTTGGTGTACTTGGCTTGGTTAATGAAGATGCCATCCTTACTTTGTTTTATTTTTAGACCAAGGAAGAAGTTCAACTCTCCCATCATGCTTATTTCAAACTCTCCTTGCATTTCTTCCTCTTGATTGTACCCCTTGACAACAAGCCTTTCCTTGTTTCTTACCACATTACCTAACTCATCCATCTTATTTCTGAAAACCCATTTAGTACCAATAATTGGATGGTTAGTTAGCTAGGAACCAAGGTCCAAACCTTACTCTTTTCAAATTGGCCTAGTTCCTCTTGCATGGCAATCATCCAACTTTCTTCTTGCTCAGCTTCTTCAAAGGTTTTAGGCTCTATTTGTGAGATGAAGGCCACATGCTCACAAGTCTCCATGAGTTGTCTTCTTGTTTTCACCTTTTCGGAAGGATCACCAAGTATTTGCTCCTTTGGATGAATCTTGGCACATTTCCATGTTTTAGGTAGATCTTCATGAAGTTCTTCTCTTCTTTGTAGATCTTCAAGAGGTGGTTCAACTTCACTTCTCTCCAAGGTAGCAGATTCATTTTATCCATTTTTGAGTCTAGTTCACCTATATCATCATTGTCAACATGCACTACCTGTCTCGGTACATTGGTAGATTCATCAAAAACCACATGAACAGACTATTCTACAACTAGTTTTCTCTTATTGAAGACTCTATATGCTTTAGAGTTCAAGGAATAACCAATAAAAATAGTTTCATCACTTTTAGCATCAAATTTGCCCATAGGGTGTTCTCCATTGTTTAAACTAAGCATTTGCAACCAAAGCTCTTTAAATATGAAATGTTTGGTTTTCTCCCTTTGTAAAGCTCATATGGAGTTTTGGAAATCTTTGGCCTAATGGAAACCCTATTAAGAATGTAACAAGCGGTATTTGTGGCTTCAGCCAAAAATACTTTGGCAAGTTGTTTTCACAAACCATGGTTCTTGCCCTTTCTTTCAAAGTCCTATTTTTTCTTTCAACTACTCCATTTTGTTGGGGAGTTCTTAGAGCTGAAAAATTATGTTGAAAACCATTTTCATTACAAAACTCTTCAAAATCTTTGTTTTCAAATTCACCACTATGATCACTTCTAATGCTAACAATGCTAAGCTCTTTTTCTTTTTGAACTCTTTTACATTGCTTCATGAACACATGCAATGCTTCATCTTTAGAGGATAAGAAATATATCCAAGTGAACCTAGAATAGTCATCAATAATAACAAAGCAATAGGATTTTCCTCCTAAGCTAGTCACATTTATTTGACCAAATAAATCCATGTGTAATAATTCTAGTAGTCTAGAAGTGGAAATCTCTTGCTTTGACTTAAAAGAGCTTCTAGTTTGTTTTCCAAATTGACATGCTTCACAAATGTGGTCACTTTTAAAATCAAGTTTTGGTAGTCCAATAACCAAGTATTTTCTCAAAAGTTTGGAAATGGTGTTCATACTTGCTTGCCCTAATCTTCTATGCCATAACCAACTATCACACAATTCTTTTGCCAAAAAACAAGTTTCATTTATGCAAACATCAAGATCATCAAGATAGATTACATAAATGTTTTCAAAACTTTTTCCAAGAAAATTAACCTTGTTAGTATTAATGTCATGATCCGATGAAAATGATCATCAAGCTCATCATCATGATTATCATCATCATTATTTAAATAAACACTATGTAGTTTAGAGATTACCTCAATGGTGTCTTCTTTAGCCATCAAACAAAGGTTGGCTTTCTCATCACTTTCATCATTATCCGAAGTGGAGCAATCACTGTCGAACCATATAGCAGCCACCATTGCTTTCTTTTGTTTCTTGTATTTCTTGGATTGACCTTCTTTGAGTAGAGGACAATCCACTTTGAAGTGACCGAGCTTCTTGCACTCAAAGCACACTATCTTGTCGCCCTTATTGGCCTCATTCTTTTCTTTTCTCCAAGAAGTTCCTTGATCCTTCCTAAAGAATCTTCTTCCTTGCCTTTTACCTCTATGTCCCATTAGTCTTTTGAACCTTCTAGCAAGCATAGCAAGTTTTTCATCCTCTTTTTCACTACTTGCAGAATCAAGCTCTTCTTCAAGAGCACTCACTTTCAAGGCCAAATTTCTTTTCTTCTCTTTGGCATCATTTTTCTCTTTTTTTTTTTCATTTTCCTTCATCTCTTGCTCATAGGTAAGAAGAGAACCACAAAGGTAGTCCAAAGAAATGGTGTTAAGATCCTTTGCTTCTTTAATAGCAGTCACCTTGGGTTTCCAAGCTTTTGGCAAGCTCCTTAGTAACCTCTTTACAAGCTCATGCTTCGGAATCTCCTTTCCAAGATGGTTTAATTGATTTGCAATGCCATTGAATCTATCAAACATTGCTATGATACTTTCTTCCGGTTGCATCTTGAACACCTCATAGTTGTGGGTGAGAAGTGTAATTTTGGACTCCTTCACTTGAGAAGTACCTTCATGAAAGACTTTTAACTTCTCCCATATTTCTTTGGCACTTGAACATGTGGACACTCTATTGAATTTAGTAGCATTGAGTCCACAATGTAAAGTGTTGATTGCCTTGTAGTTGATTTGCACCTTCTTAATTTCGACTTCATTCCATTCTCTTCTTGGCTTTGGCACTCTAATGCCATTTACCTCCTTCATTGGCACATATGGACTTTCTTCTATAACATTCCACATTTCATAATCACTAGCTCTTATGAATATGGACATTCTAGTTCTCCAATATTGGTAGTTAGTGCCATCAAAGAGTGGTGGTCTATTGGTGGACTGACCTTCTACTGTATAATTGCTAGAAGATGCCATTTTCAATCTTTCCCAAGGATGTTAAGCCTTCTAATTGGTTAAGCTCTGATACCAATCGTTGGTCCCTTAAATTAGTGCTAGAGGGAAGGGGGTGACTAGCACTTATGACTTCTTCTTTAATGGTGCAACTTCAATTGCAACTCTTAGTAGTGAGGTGGTTGGTGTTTGGGGTTGTTTTGGATAGATGGATGAGTTCTTTGCAAAGTAAAGCAAGTAAAGAAGAAATAACACTTCTATTTAGAGTGGTTTGGTGTTCCTCACCTACATCCACTACCTTGATCTTCCAATCAAGGATTTTTAATCTCCTATTCACTAGGACAGTTGAATTCTAGCTTCCACAAAGCCTTTACAAAGAAAGCTCTTCCCAATAAGAATACAAGAAAATAGAAAATTGTGTACAAGAAATGATCTCTAACAAGACCTAAGATGTACAAGAATTTTGGCTCATTTAAATTTCTCTCACAAAGTGTTAAAGGTTAGGAACAAGAGAGAAATCAATGTACAAAGAAAGTGTAGTAAATGCTATCCAATGCTCTTCAATTTCTTATTTTTCTTCAGCATTTAAGACCCCTTTAAATAGCTAGAGAGCTAATTCTGTCCGTTGGGGCATTTAATGAAGAGAGAAGTCAACTAGCAGCTTTGAAAAACTAGCCGTTACACCGTTCTGATGCCATTGAATCGGTTGAGGCCATTGCTGAATCGGTTCAATCTTTCTGATGCTGTCTTTTGAATTTCTTGTTTCTTCTATTGAATCGATTCACTTTCTTCAGTTGCCATTTTCTTCAGGGTGTTGAATTGATTGAGTATAAGACTCAATCGGTTCAATTTCTTCAGCTTCAGACTTTCTAGTCTTCACTTGTTCTTCCTTAATCGGTTGAGTTCTACTGTGAATCGGTTGAAAATCTCTGACTTCCAACCTCTTCTTCTTTCCATTGGTTGCTCAATTGATTGATTGCCTTACTCAATCGGTTGAATATCTCGGGTTTGTACTTTATAGCCTCAGTCCAAACTTGTTCAATCGATTGAGACAGAACCTCAAATCAATTGAGTCCTTAACACTTAGCATTTTTACTTTTGCCTTTCAAGGATCTGCACACTTAACTTAGATTCATTAAAAGCATCTAATTGGGTTGTTTTGTATTCATCAAAAAACACTTGGAGTTCAACACATTTAGCCATATAGTAATTCCCCTTTTGTCTTTGTATTATTTATCTAATTCTATCTAATTGATGAAAATTTAGGTATATTTTCATCTCTTTATACTTGCATTATTTTAAAAAAATTATTATTTTTGTCATAAAAATATATTATTTGGGAAAAGTTAATTTTTTTAAATTATTTCATTTCAATTGAAATTGTTTTGTATTAATATTAATAAATGTGTTAAATTACAATAAAATATTATCATATAATCAATACAAAAGAATGTAATTTAGTAAAAAAATTCATATCTCCTTAAACCAAATAAAGTCATTTAAAATTCTGATTATGACAACCAAATAAAAAATACACTAATTTCTAGTCATTTCATATTACCGATCATTGAGATGGTAATAGAATTCTTAAGGTAAACGCCCCTTAATTTCTTATGTAGTGCTTCTGTTGTTTAGTAGCCCATAAACTATTTTGTGAGTTGAATATATCAATGTATACTAGAAAATGACTCGGTCTACGCTCCGAAATTTTTTTAAAATTTTAAGTATTTGAATTTTATTTTTTCAAAATATGAGAGGATAGAGATAAATAATACTTTAAGATCAATCTATACAATCATATATTGATATTATATGTAAACCAGAATGTAATACAAAATGTATATAAAAAATTGGTTTGATATACATAGATAATGTTAATTAGTTAATAATAAAACTACATACACAAAATATGATATATATGTTGAAAATGTTGATTAATAATTAAATAAAAATATTTGCCAACTCTTTGATAATAAATAAACTTTAATAATGTATATAATATACCAAAATGTGAAAAAATTTTCTCAAACCCAACAAAATCTCCAAGCTAAACTTTGATTTAGACTTATTAAAGGTGAAAACATTCCTAAAATATATATATATATATATAATTTTTAAAAATAAAAGAAAGCACCAAAATTTTTAAAATAAAAAAAGAGCAAAAACTAATGGGCTTTTAGCCCAAAACATACAAACTGAAAAAGAGAAAAAAAAAAGAACCAATGAGGGGGTGACAATTATATCCCCTCCTCCTCTAATATGCTCCATCTTTCATATGATGGAATATAGATATTATCTTTGAGGGGGAAAAAAAGAGTTATATTCATTTTTATGGTCTTTGTTGGATATGGAATATGGAATTTGATACGTAGGCCGGTGCTGTGTCAAAAAGTTTTCCTTGTGATTAATATTTGTACGAAACCCAGACAAAATGGAGAAAAAGTCAAGCATCGGATTGATTTCATTGTTCGACAGGGTAGACAATATAGACTTTGGCAAACAAATAAAATTCAAAACTGGGCAAGAACGTTTGGCGTATTATTCTTTTTCACTACTGATTTCTATGATGTAAAGCAAAGCTACAAAGCGTGATGCTATGCAAGAGATATTATGCACGTCAAAAGTTCAGCAGGAGATATCTTTGTGTTGAATTTAGAGATATGTGCATATAATTAAAGCCATACAAAATGGTAAAATGAATGATTACAATAATGATTAGTTTTGGGGAGCAATTTAAACCCTAAAATGCCATTACTCTGTTTTTTCTTACAGTTGCTGTCCTTACTTAGATTCACGCATCACTTTCGTTTTTGTTAGGCAAGGCCCTGAGCATATTTAAAAAATTCAATTAATCCCCTAAACTTTTATTACAATTAAATAGGTCTCTGAACTTTTATTAATAGTCAATTAAGTTCCATATATAATTAAAATTCATAACATTTTATGTTAAACTTTAGTTAGTGTTTAATTAGTTCTTGATATAACTAAAATTTGTTAAATTCTGCACTAACAATTGTTAAAGTCCGTAAATCAATAAATATGATATAGTTATTGAAGTTATATCAAGTGCTTGATTAAGTGCAAATCAAAGTTCAAGGGTTTATTTAATTACAACAAAAAATGTAGGGACTTATTTGACTCTTAATAAAAATTTAGGGACTTGTTTGGTCACAAAGAAAGTTCAAGAACTTAATTTGATTTTTTTTTAAAAAAAATAAGTTCAAGTGCTTTTTTTATACTTAACCTTTTTTATTACTAGTACTAGTATATAGATTAACACTTTCTTCACGTGTGCTTAGAGATGATTATAGGTATATATTGTTTTTTTCTTTTTTTGATGAAAAGATATAGATATATATTGATAAACCAATTTAGAGCTGTTTTTATAGTAAAATCACTATTCATTAGGGATTTTGAACGGTTTGACTTTAAGGCCTCCTATATTTGTTATCCTAAACCATATACTAATAAATGGTTTTGATTTTATGTGGATTCTATTTTAAAATCATTTAATACAAACTTAAAAATATTTGGGTAGTGGCAATGGAGTTTTAGAGTTCACAATGGTTTAGAGGATTGATAAGTGTTCTAAGATATATTTTTAAATATTACTCTTTCTGTTATTATTTATCTGTTACATCCAACTGTTTCACATAGATTAATAAAATTAGTTGATAATCTTAAATTCATCAAAAATTGTATCATCTTTCCAAACTTACCCCTAATTTAATACTCCAACAAAAATAATTCCATTTGATTTCTATCTCCACCTTTATATAAAACTCTCTTTCTCTCTCATTCATTTAATGGAGACAAATAAGAGTAATATTGAAAAAAATTAGTTAATACTTTATTGGATTTGTAAAGTGACAAATAAAAAGAAACAAGAAAACCTTCTAGAAGGTGATAGATAAATAGTAACAGATAGAGTAATTAATTATGTAAACAATGAGTTATGTGTCATTCTTTCTAACATTATTTGGGCACTCTAAAAACTCCACTTATAGTGCACTCCCCCTGTCTCAGAATATAAGTAACTTTTAACTGTTTTATAAAACCAAGAAAAATAGTTTTATTTGTTAAGTTTTATGTACTTACCTATTTTATCCCTATCTTACTTTTCTAGTTTTTCTCACTTATGACTATATCTATCATTATTTCTATCAGAGCCGTGTCCCCAAGGACCACGCAACCCTATGGGTAGCTCGCTGTTGGGCCGCTTGCCCACCACGACAACTACCCAGCCTGCCGCTGTTGGACCGCAGCCCACCACGCACAGGCCCACATCCAGGTATTGTCCCCAGGCCCAGGCGTTCGTGCATTGGTGTTGCAGCACCCCGCTTCGAACCCTGGCCACCAAGGGTTTTGTTGTCCCGCTGGACACGCCTCTTACCATCTGAGCTATAGACACGTACTTTGAGGTAGCACGGCGGTTGCCGCGTGGTTGACCCGGGGCAGGTCGGGGCGTGAGAAGTTCTCTCTCTCTCTTTTCTAAACACACCTTATTTTAGATAATATTTCCCCTCTTTTGTCTAAAAGAGAGATAGAGAATAGACATGTATTAAAGAAGGGGTTTCTAATTTGACAAGGATAAATTTGAAAAAATATAAAAATATTATCTTTGTTTTGTAAAAGTGACAAATATTATGAGACAAGAAAAATTTTCAAAAATGACTTATATTCTAGGATAGAGGGAGTATGAAATAATAATAAAATTAAATATAAGCCCCTTTTGGTTGCGCAGAGCATTTTGGAGAGCCTTTCTTCCTGCTTTCATTGATCGACTTGTGATTAGAGGATTTTGACTACAGGATATTTAAATCTGTTTGGTGGTTGTCTTTTTGAGACTTTTTTTTTTTATTTTCATTCTTGTGATGATGCTGTGTTTGGGTGTCTTATGTTTGAGAACATATTATAAATTGGTTGAAATCTCAATTAATGACAAAACCCTTCAAAAAAAAAATCTCGATTTAAGATCCAACTTTTTAATTTTGTTAATTTAGGAGTTAACATTTTCGATTTGGATTAAATAAGGGCTTGATTAGAAAACTTATAAAATTTAGTTTTTAAGTGATAAATTAAATGAAAAATAAGTTGAAGAGAAGAAAGAGAAATTTGATTTGGAAAAGAAAACTTCATGTAAAGATTTTGGATGATTAATATTAATTATAGAAATATAACATGCCCATTAAACCATTACATAATCTAATTAATTTAGAAACATTGAATCCTTAATTGACTAAATTAAAAGGTTAGGGTATAAATCGAGACCATTTACAAACTTTGATTCCTGAATTGACAAAATTAAAAAATTTGATCTCAAATCGAGATTTTTTTAAAACATTTTGTACTTAATTGAGACTTTAGCCTTATAAATTTATATTCCATTCCAATGAATCAAATTTGTAATTCTATTTCATTTCCTGTACTCTATTCTGAATGACCCTCTATTCCATTCCGTGAGTCATTCTCTCATCTTAATCCAAGGTTCTTCCTTTAGCGGCGGCTCTGCACTTAGAAGTCTGGCCTTTCTAATAGTGTTTTTTCTTTTCTTTTCTTTTTCTTTGATTGCATTGACTATTGTTGGATAATCCTTTCCGCTGGGTGGATAATGTCGAACATTCTTTTATATATGAAAGTACCAACTATTTTTATACCTAATTTCATGCTCTTATATAGAAGTCGAAATTGATTTCTAATATACATTTGAACTCAAAAGGTTAAGAGTAAATTATATTCTGGTCACCTGTTTTCTTTAGATTTTCTCTCATTTTTTATATCTAACTTTTTTATGAGTCGAAGACAGAATACACCACTAATCAAAACCGATCAAAGATAACATATTTTTCACTTAGAATTTCATGTCACAATACTTGGTTAGGTGGCACTTAGTGATCACGTCCATGCAGTGATTAATAAAAGAAAAGGATTTAAAAAAAAAAATTTACTATCACACGTTGGATATGATGAATCCTTGTCAAGGTATGAATAGATGATATAATGCTGGGTAGTAGATATGATGAGTGAAAAAAAAAGGGTGAATATTCAAGTTGCCTCATAAATTATATCTCTTTGGACATATTGACACCCTAAACTTCTATTTGGGATAATTAACCCCTTCAACTATTATTTTAGGACAATTAGCCCCACAAACTAATATTTTGAGACAATTAACTCCTCAAAACTATTATTTTGGGACAATTAACCACCTCAAATTTTAACTTTAGGACAATATAACCCTTATTTGAATGGAAGAATTACATTATTTATCCCTTGAAATTTTTGTCTTTTAAGGGTTACATTATCCCTAAATAAAGTTTGAGGGGTTAATTGTCCCAAAATAATAGTTTGAAGGGTCAATTGTCTCAAATAAAAGCTTAGGGGCCAATTCCTTTTTGGTATAGTTCGAGGGCTGATTTGGGTATTAAGCAAAAAAATTATATAATTTATAATGTTGATGATGAAAATGTTATTTCTCAAAGTTGGGAAATTAACTTAAACAAAAAAATTTGAAAATCAAACATAAAAAAGTTTTCTTTGTTCTAGACATGAGATTTGAAAATTTATATGATAGAACAACATGTGACGTGTCACTGCATATATGTAGTGATAGAAGTGTTCACATGTAATGTCACGCCCCGACCGGCCCAGGCCGACCATGTGGCAACCGCCGTGCTGCCTCGAAGTACGTGCTAGCTGGTCACGCACCAGAAGCACCGCAAGGCATTGAAATGGTTATCATCACTGCAAAGCAACTAAAACTTTAATTAAAAATCTTTTAATAAAATATTAAACTTAAAAGCAATACCAGTGGATTACGTTAAAGGAATACCTATGCAATGGAAAACTGCTAAGCCTGAGCCACCAACATCTTCTAGTGAGCCTTCGATCTATCTACTGACCCCATACGCGGATCTGCATCCATCCACATGGAATACAAGTGAGTGACAGAGGTTCAATGAATCTCCATCGGGGTTAGGACAAATAAGGGAAATCCAAAATAAAATAATGATAAAATAAATATTTTTCGTTTCAAAATCTCTTTCTAGTTCTCTAGCCGAGAACTCTCTTTTAAAACACATTAAATAAATAAATAAATAAATATTCATAATATGGGCCGGCTTTTGAAATCGTCCCAAAGGTACACCTTTGCGCTTGGGTGCCCCGCTGGACCGTTAAGGGCTATCTCATAATTCAAATTCTTTATCTTTACCCACTGGTCCGTTCCCCTGACGTTAGCCTTGCCGTGGTGGAACACAGCAACCGGAGCCTTGGCGAGCTTCCTTACACACCTCTCCCAGGGTCTCGTCTCACCGTGCCCCTCGATAGGCAGTCCACGGCTGAGAATCATGCTTGCTTATTTGCCAACTCGGTCCACGCTCCACTACATATTGGAGTTCGAGGAGCTTACTCAATCATCACTCTCGCATCCCGTCCATCCATTCATCATATATATATGTATTCAAACATATATTTAAAACATGCAAATACACACAAGCCTTTATGTTTTCAAAATCATCCCACCTTCTAAGTGGGTGTATCACAAAATAAAAAGTGTGTGTGGCGTGGATTACCCTTATCCCAAAACAGTTGTAAAACACTTTTAAAACAATTTTATATTTTTAAAAAATCTAAAAAAAAAAGTTTTTCCCTAGTGGCTAAGCACTGAAAACAAGGCCACTCACAGTGATGGGAGGTTCGTATACTCCCAAGCGCTCTATGTAGTTTAACTTCCGGAGGATCGCCGCATTCGATTCAACCGGAGCCCTAATACACGGAAATATACGTTAGCATTCATAATTAAATTTATGAATGCACCTACGAGGCTCTAATATGACCTAAGATGATGTTTGGAAGTTTTTCGGGGCTTAGCAAAATGTGTCCTGGAGGTTTCGGGGTGAAAATTGGACACTTGAAGAAAAATTATGAAAATGCCCCTGGGGCCCATGGGCCGCCCAGGCAGGCCCTCCCATTTGGTTGGGTCAGGCTCGCCCTGATTCTGGGCCGAAAGGCCCCTTCCCAATGGATTGGGCCGGCCCCCCATGAATTTGGGCCCAAAAAGGCCCACCCATGCGGTTGGGCCAAAAAGGCCATGTCCCGCGCGGGATTGGCCCAAGTCCCGGGTGGGACTCGGCGAGGCGGACTCTCCCGTGCGGGAGCTGTGTGTCAGCCTCGGGATCCGAGGCTTTTCCCCGGTTCCCAGCCCCTCGGTCCACCGTTGGACGTAAAATTTGAGACGTACGTTCCGCATACCTCTTACGACACGTTTACCGAAGCAGAAACAAGAATCACAAGCTCAAAGTTCCTAGATCTAGAATCTAAGCTAGAAATTTAACTAAAAAGCTAAACTATCTTTGAGCTTGGATCTCTCATAGACCAATGCATGGAAATGCCTGAAAACTTAGAAAAACATAGATCAAGGAGTTAAGAATAGCATACTAGAATCTTACCTTGATCCTTCGGTCGGTTTGTCCAAATCGACCAAAAGTCCAAAATTGCTCCAAGAGAGAAAATGAGAGGAGAGGAAAGAGGGAGAAGAGAAAATGAGAGGGGAGAGCTCATCTCCCCCTATTTATAGGCACGCCCGACACCAGGTTTACTCCAGCCTCGGGCTAGACTTTTTCCCCTCTTTGAAACCTCTCATAATTTTGATCCTTGGCCCGATCCACCAACCAATTCACCAATAGACCTCTAATCCATTGGCTATGGACTTAAAGAAGTCCACTTTAGTGATTCCATGCATGGTCACCTGTCTCATCTTCCAACTACATCTTATCTTAAGCTTAACTTCTTTTCTTAATTAGACACAGCCGGACCGACGTATTGTTGAATTAATACGTCATCTTACACTATTCCATTTATACGGAAAAGTCGTATTAGGTCCGGGTGTGTCATGTAAGTTGGATATCCCACGTCACAAAGTGATGGAATGTTAAAATGGCTTATATATATGGAGTTTCAATTGATGTCCCACATGTATATGGGTCAAGGTGAGGTGGGTCTTGGAGCTGTAGCTAAGGCCCAGATCGCTCCCTAACAAGTTGATTTGTTGGTTCTGAAAAAGGTATATTTATGTATTAGTTTCAATTTGTTAGTTCTTGAGCTTTGGGCAAAAAGCTTAAGAAATAAACTCTTGTAATTTGCTTATTTCTCATGGTGGATTTGTTTCTAGTTTTGTCCCATGGTTTCTCCCTTCACATCGAAGGATTTTCCACATAAATCATGGTGTTCTTTATCATTTTCATATTATTGCTTGTGCTTATTGCCTGCAATTTCTGTCTAGTTAGTTGGCTTGGATAGTTAGCTATTTTGACTGCTACTAATCATTGGTTTGAGTTCTACTGTTGGTTGGTTGTTTGTGGGTATTGTCAGTTTCCACTTAAGTTAGTGTTTTTGCTATAGGCCCCCAACAACTAGTGTCAGAGCTTTTGGTTATTGTAGTCGTGGAAGGCGATACAATTTCCATGATTAAACTAACAACTACAAATTATTCAATTTGGAAGCCAATGATGGAGGCGCATCTATACCGCAAGGATTTGTTTGATCCGATATTAGGTAATGAGGCCAAGCCAGATGATATGTCAAAGAATGACTAGAATAAGTTAGACAAAAAGGGATTTGGCATGATAAGAAAATGGGTTGACATCAGTGTTTTTCACCATGTAGCGCAGGAGAAAAGTGTCAATGATTATTAGAAAAAATTAGCTAAATTGATGAGAGGAAGACCGTCATGAACAAAGCTTTTGCAATTAGAAAGCTTATTAATTTGAAGTATAAGAAGGGACAATCCATTGCCTAGTACTTAAGTGACTTTCAAGATTTTTGAATCAGCTTACTACTTTGGACATTAATCTTGGTGATGAGATTAATGCTTTGTTTCTTCTAGGTTCTTCGCCAGACAATTGGGATCCATTATTGTGACTATGATTAATTCTACAAGGAATAACAAGGTGACGATGCAGATGGTAAAGGATAGTGTGTTAAATGAAATAACAAGGCAAAGCAACATGGAATCTGGGTCTAATCAAGCATTTGTCCCAGAAAACAAGGGAAGATCCAAGAATAGAGGCTAAAACTCCAAGCGTCATAGTAAGTCCAAGAATCACTCCAAGTCTAAGGACGGAGTGAAATGTTGTGGGAAAGTTTGTCACTTCAAACAGAACAATAAGATCTTGAAGCAAGAGTGGAAGGATGGGAAAGGTAAGAAAGACTCAAATGAAAGTAATGCGACAATAATAGTTTCTAATAAGGAGATAGTGTCTTTAATTTGTGGACCTGGTGATCGTAACCATGTTGGTGATCCTTTTATTAAGTGGATTTTTGATAGGCACTACATATCATTGTGTTTCGAAAAGAAGTTGTTTACAACTTAACAACCAAGTGATTTTGGTGAAACCAAGATGGAAAACAAGTGTGTTGCACATTGTGGGAATTGGAGATATTGTTGTTCAGACCAATACAGCCTGCACATTGACTTTGAAGGATGTGAGGCACATTCTAGATTTGAGGATGAACTTGTTTGCAATTTATGTCTTTGACAAGGAAGGTTATGACAGTCGGCAAAAAATTGGCAATGAAAATTTCTCAGTAGGTGGTACTAGTAATAAAAGGCATAGAGTTAGCAAAAGGAAAGTTGTGTTGCACTATAGCAAAAGGAAAGTTTCTTTGCACTATGTACAATACATTGTGGAAACAACATTAACGCAGTGGAGGATGATGCTTCACCAAACTCATAATAGGCTGGCACACATGAGTGAGAAGGGGTTACAGCTTTTAGCAAGATAATCTCTCATTCCTAAAGATATTTCTCTAAACTCATGTGATCATTGTTTAGTTGGTAAGCATCATAGAGTTTCTTTTCATATACCTATTGAAAGGAAAGAAAATATATTAGAATCAATGCATTCTAATGTATGTGGTCCTATGGAGGTGGAGTCTTTAGGTGGCAATAGATATTATGTTACTTTTATTGATGATGCTTTACGGAAAACTTAGGTGTTTTGTTTGAGATACAAAAGCCAAGTGCTACAAGTTTTTTAGAAATTTCATGCCATGGTAGAGAGGGAGACATGAATGCCCTTAAAGTGTATTCATGTAGGTAATAGAGGAGAATACACGTCTAATGACTTTGATGTATATTATTCAAAGCATGGGATTCGGTATTAGTTGACAAAACCTAGAATACCCCAGCATAATGGTGTAGCTGAAAGGATGAATCACACCATTATGGAACGTGTCTGATGTATGCTAATGAAGGCTAAATTGCTTACGACATTTTGGGGTGAAGCAGTGAAGAGGGCTAGCTACCTATTGAATAGGTGTCCATTAGTTCCTTTAGGCTTTGACATATTAGAGAAAGTATGGTTAGGGAAAAAACTTTTATATTCACACAGAAATGTATTTGAGTGCAAGGCTTTCAAGCATATGCATAAGGAATAGAGGTTAAAACTTGATAGCAAAGCCACTTCTTGTATCTTTGTTGGCTATGGTGGTTGTCACACCCCGATCCGAAGGTTGAGAATGTGACAACCGTCGCGTGCCACAAATTATGAACGGCGCGCTTCGCCCACAACTCGAAGCTCACAAAGCTTACAGTAATTAGAACCCATTTTGTAAAACATTATTAAATTTTTCTCTTTTAATTTAAAGCAATTGATAGGTATATTTATTACCTATGTTTTGGACCATATTAGAACCTAAGTTATATATATTTTGTGTAGTTTTATGGTTTATATTGTATAAATTCTCCTCATTTTGGTTATTGTTTGTTTTGTAGGTGAAATTGTATACTTTGATAGTTGTAGAAGCAAAATTGAAACTTGGAAGGAGCGAAGAAGGCGATTCGAAGTGACATCCAACTAAGTCTTTACACACCACTTGCACAAAGTGGCCACATTATACCATAATATGGATTTACTCTATAGTCACCATGCCAAGTAGACCAACCTTTCATCTCATGATTCACTCAATTTCCTTATTTCATATTAGTATCATTTCCAACATAAATCCATAATCTCGTTTGGAGAAAAACTTCTTTTCTTCAAGATAACACTTATTGGCCTATTGTCACTTTCTACAACTACCAATATTGAATTTCTTTCCATCAATTTCTTAGTTCACATCTCTTTCTAATTTTGTCAAACTACCATTTATGAAATAAAAAGCTATGGTTATTAGGCAAAATACCATACTTCCTCTATGAAGGGAAATTCACTAAGGTTATGTAACAAGAAAAATGCCTTGTTTAAGTATCTTTTTACTAAACCAAGAATTTCTACTTCTAAATAAACATTCAAGAACACTAATCTCAACTTGTATCCTAGCCTCCTTAAGTAAAATATAATCTACTATGGAGCCATAAACTAAGTTGATATTCATAACTAAGGTAACAAGCATGGATTTGCATGGTGAAAAGCTTAACAAAACTTTGAAGGATAAATTCACCTATTAAGATTGAAAGGAAGGGAAAATACCTTTGAAATCCTTGAAAAAGATGAAATTCAACCAAACTTGGAGGAAATTTAGAAATTTCACTTGATGAATTCTTTGTAGGAATGATGAGTTTTGTAAATTTAATGGGAAGAGTTTATGGAGGAGGAATGGAATTGTAGTTTGGAGAAATGTGGATAAGTCTAGAACTTGGTGGAGAAAATGGTGAAGAAGACAATGAATAAAAAGGGGGGAAAAAGAAAAAATCTCATTTGAAAAATCTTGACTTTTCTAGAAAAGTCACAAATTTTAGATGACAAAAATATCCTTCATGAAATTTATAAATTACTATTAGGTCCCATAAAAGAAATTATCAAACTAGAAATCTTATAAAAATAATTTGAAACTAGGTCACTTCATAAAATGAAGGTCAACTAGTCAAAAGAATAGCTAACAAAGTAAACAATGTAGAGAAATGCATTTTATGGTGTTAAAATACACTTTAAAGTTTCCCAATGGTAAGGTGATAATTTTGCATTAAATTTTCACCAGCAAACACGCTGTTCTTAAGTTCCAAGAGTGTATAATAGCATGGGACCATTCGATACTAAAGGAAAAATCACTTTCAATGAAGAAAAATTTAATTTGTAATTTTACAAATATTTACATCAATGCCATTGAAACTTGCGACATTATTGTTTCATAATATTTTCATCAACTTAAGGTGTTCAGAAAAATACCTTAACAGCTTCAAAAATTCTTAAATACACTAAGGAAGAAAAATATGTAGTTTGGAAGGTTGGATACACGCTCAGTGGGACGTATGAAATTTTTGAAAAATAATATAAAAGGTTGACTTTTACCTCTTAGGTCAAAATTTATCCGAGATGTTTAGAGGTTTAATTCTTCAAAATGGGAAAAATTTTAATAGGTAAAAATTGTTCTTATTTTACAAAGAATATATCTATATGCGTACCAAGTATAAAACTTGTCATTACATTAATTTATGGATCCAAATTAGGTTAATTGGATGCTAGGCATTACAGTGGTGAGGATTTTGGTTTTAGATTATAGGATCCAGCGAAGAAAAAGCTTGTCAAAAGTAGGGATGTCGTCTTTCATGAGCATGAGACCATAATAGACTTTGAGAAAAAAGAAAAGACTTCTCGAGGAGTTGATGATGATATTCAACAATAGTTCCACAAGGAGAGCCACATGTGGTGGAAATGAATAGGAAGCAGAACTTGATGTAGATGAGCCAGTTACAATCAATGATGAGTTAGACGATGCAGATGACGTTGCATACGTAGATGTAGTGGGTATTGATCAGAGGGAGCAACAACAACAACCTCTACTTAAGAACATAGAGCCTCAGCTTCGTAGATCAACTAGAAATTTGTCATGCCCCGGCCTGAAAGCTAAGGACGTGATAAGCGCCTCATTGCACTGAAATACGAGTTTGCAGCCTCGCATTTCGACACCATGCAATGCATTACACAATATCATTACAAAAACATCTTTAAAAGATAATTGGAGACTCAATTAATTCGGTAAAATGAATAATAATAATAATAATAATAGGGTTTTAATAAAATTTAACAATTTTCATAAAGGTTGACCAAAGTCAACCGAAAAGTAGAAATATAGTCGGTCTTACAAATCTGGTTTCAATGACCTTAAAATATCAAATTTGAAATAAAAAAAATTTGGAAATCCTTTTTGTAAATCTACCACTTTGAAAACATTAAAGTAATTTGATAAATCAAGATTTGAAAATTAGTCTCCTTTTTCTTTCCTTTCTCCAATGGAATCCTTTACCAATCATGAGCTCAAGCTCAAGTATACAGGCCATCTCTGAGAGAGAGGCATCACACAAACTGTTTGAATCCACCACGGAAAACTCGAGGCACGAATGTATAACTGAACTAAGATATTACAAAACATGTAGACAAAAACAAGCGGTGAGTACTAGCTTGTACTCAGTAAGCGATAGTAACAATTTATAAATATCTACACACTTTGCATAAGTATGGATATAATTTCAAAAGCATTTCTATAAAACGGTCATGACAAACCATTTGATACTCAAAGGGATAAATCATATAGTCATAAGATATGAATATCAAAGCATGTTCAGACTCCAATCAAAATTTCATAATGTAGTTTTCAAACCAAATCAATGACTCGAGCATTTTGATGAAATCAAACCATTCCATCAGTTGAAAATATGTTTAGACAAGCAAAAAATCTCATAAATATCAATATATCAAAATAGACCTAATTGTCCATAAAACATGGGCTTTAGCCGAAAACACATTCCCAATCTCCAAACCTTGGCCGAGGTAGAGAAGGAAAACACTAAGGGGTTTTGGCACATAACAATCATATGAAAACCATGATTAACCGCTTCCTTGGTATTGGCCTTGGACAACTCAATGCAGTGAGGCAAAGAGAGTCCAATAATAAATATCAAAGTCATAAGAGTCACCTTCTCCCATCAACTCTATATGACAACATCAATCATAATATTACATACCACAATCTATACCATTCTCCTCAATGGACCATAGATTGGCAACCATGATTTAGTTTAAGAATCCCATTTCCTTAGGTGCACAAGTATACTAATCTCACCAATACAAAATCCAAGTACATGCCATAGTTCGTAAAACCATTTACAAGCAATATGGTTAATAGCAAATGCATCTCAAGCAAAACATGGCATATACAATCACTTGGGCCACATTTTACCAAAAATGCTTAACAAAACCATTTCAAGAACAAGTCATGCTCTAAAACTCATCATCATTATCCATATATCAAGATCATTTTCAAAACAGGGAAATAGGTAAAAACTTTTTTCACAATACATCTCAAGTAGTATACCATTCATGGATCTCAATTTAAGATCGTATACTTATCAAGCAATATAGCAAACATCCATACTCAAAACATGGTTTTCAAACTTTTTTCAAAGCCCATATTTAAAAATATAATCATTTATCATTCAAAATATTGAGTCACAATCCATTCACAACTTTAGGAGGGTAAATACTCCCATAAGTCCACATGCTCACACCTTACCCTTCACTGAGGTGCCACCTCCTAGAAGGCAAGTTAAGACAATGTAAAAAACATGGTAAGACACTTAAAAACCTTAAAAAATTATTCTAAAGCTATATACTATGCATCTCTATGTTGAACTCCATATGTTATTTGATGAGTACAAAACAACCCAATTAAATGCTTTCAATGAATCTAAGTTAAGTGTGCAGATCTTTAAAAGTCAAAAGTAAAAATGCTAAGTGTTAAGGATTCAATCGATTGAGGTTCTATCCGAATCGATTGAACAAGGTTGAAATGAGGCAATAAAACATTAACCCGAGAATGTCAACCGATTGAGTGGATGTTAAAAAAAGGAGAAGTTGGAAGTCAGAGATTTTTAACCGATTCAGAGTGAAGCGCAATTGATTGACAAAGAACTAGGGCAAACTACAAAGTCTGAAGCTAGAAGGATTGAACCAATTGAGTCTATTGGTCAATCGATTGAACTCCTTGAAGAAAATGGTAGCTGAAGAAATTGAACCGATTGAGGAGGAATGTGAATCGATTCAACAGAAGAAACAAGAATTTCAAAAGACAAAATCAGAAAGATTGAATCGATTCAGCCTTGGCCTCAATTGATTTAATGGCATCATAACAGTGTAACGACTAGTTTTTTCAAAGCTGCAAGTTGACTTCTCTCTTCATTAAATGCTCTAACAAATAGAATTAACTCTCTGCCTATTTAAGGGGGGTCTTAAATGCTAAAGAAAAATAAGGAATTGAAGAGTATTAAAGAGCATTAACTACACTTACACTTTCACTGTTTGTGAGAGAAATTTCAGTGAGCTAAATTTCTTGTACATCTTAGGCCTTGTTAAAGATCACTCACTGTACACAATTTTTGATTTCTTGTATTCTTAGAGGTGAGAGATTCACTCTAAGGGGTTGTATCAACAAGGTAGTCCTTTTTATTTGTAATTAATCTTAGTAAGAGCTCTCTTTGTAAAAGGCTTTGTGGAAGCTAAAATTCCACAATCTCAGTAAAGAGGAAGTTAAAAATCCTTGATTGGGAAGATCAAGGTAATGGATGTAGGTGAGGAGCATCGAACCACTATAAATAGAAGTGTCAATTCTTCTTTACTCTCTTAGCTTTGCAAAGAACTCAATCTATCATCCAAAACAACCCCAAACACTAACCACCTCACTTCCAAAAGTTCCAATTGAAGTTGCACCATTCAAAAAGAAGTCATACGTGTTATTGGCCCCTTTCCAGCACTAATCTAAGGGACCAACAATTGGTGTCAGAGCCTAACCCAATTAGAAGGCTTAACATCCTTGGGAAAGATAAAAAATGGCATCATCTAACAATTCTACGATAGAAGCACCAATAAACCACCCCTTTTTGATGGCACCAACTACCAATATTGGAGCACTAGAATGTCCATATTCATAAGAGCTAGTGATTATGAAATGTGGGATGTTATAGAAAAAGGTCCATATGTGCCAATGAAAGAGGTAGATGGCATTAGAGTGCCAAAGGCTAGAAGAGAATGGAATGAAGCCGAAATAAAGAAAGTGCAAATCAACTACAAGGTAATCAACACTCTACATTGTGGACTCAATGCTACCGAATTCAATAGAGTGTCCACTTGTTCAAGTGCCAAAGAAATATGGGAGAAGTTGAAAGTCACTTATGAGGGTACTTCTCAAGTGAAGGAGTCCAAATTACACTTCTCACCCATAACTATAAGGTGTTCAAGATGCAACCGAAAGAAAGCATCACAGCAATGTTTGATAGATTCAATGGCAGTGCAAATCAATTAAAGCATTTTGGAAAGAAGATTCCGGAGTATGAGCTTGTGAAGAGGTTACTAAGGAGCTTGCCAAAAGCTTTGAAGCCCAAGGTGACTGCTATTAGAGAATCAAAGGATCTCAACACCATCTCATTAGACAACCTTTGTGGTTCTCTTCTCACTTGAGCAAGAGATGAAGGAAGATGAAGAAGAAAAGAAAAAGAATGCCAAAAAGAAAAAAAGAAACTTGGCATTGAGAGTGAGAGCTCTTGAAGAAAAGCTTGATTATGCTAGTAGTGAAGATGATGATGAAGAACTTGCTATGCTTGCTAGGAGGTTCAAAAGACTAATGGGTTATAAAGGTAAGAGGCAAGGAAGAAGATTCTTTAAGAAGGATCAAGGAACTTATTGGAGAAAAGAAAAAAGTGAGGCCAACAAGGGCGATAAGTTAATGCACTTTGAATGTAAAAAGCCCTGCCACTTCGAAGCGGATTGCCCTTTAATGAAAAAAGGTCAATCCAAGAAATACAAGAAGCAAAAGAAAGCAATGGTGGCTACTACGATAATGATTGCTCCACTTCGGATAGTGACAACAATGAAAGTGATGAGAAAGCCAACCTTTGCTTGATGGCTAAAGAAGACACTATTGAGATAATCTCTAAACTACCGAGTGTCTATTTAAATAATTATGATGATAATTATGTTGATGAGCTTGATGATGATGATATACATGATGATTATGAAAGCCTTTGTAATGAGTTTGAAAAACTTGCTTCAAAATATAAGACATTGAAAAGGAAAGCAAACTCATTGAGTAATGAACTCGAAAAGATTAAACTTGATTTCTATGATGTGTTTGAACATAGAAATCTATTACAAATTGAGTTAGAGCATGCTAAGAATGATTATGATGCTTTGAATCATGACCATGAGGCTAAAAACTCAAGCTTGCAAAAGACTAATGATGACTTGTTAATCATGGCATCTAGTTTAAAAGAACAAAATAAAAAGGAAAAAGAAAATAAACATATTGCATGTGAATCTAGCAAGAATGCATCTATTAGGAAGAAAAAGCATGCTTCTAGTGTTCATTGTTATACTTGTGGGAAGAGAGGACACACATCCTCCAATTGCTACATGAATGAGAAGTCCCTCTAAAAACCAAGTTGGTTTGGGTGCCCTAAGACTCTCATGTGCTAAGTAACCCCCAAGGACCCATCAAAGTATGGGCACATAAAAACAAAAACTGAAAAATTGTTTTGTAGGTTGAGCATAAGCATAAAGAAAAATGTTTGAAGGCTCAACCGAAGGAGAGGCAAACATGGATTTTTTACAGTGGTTGCTCAAAGCACATGACTGAAAATAAAGCCTTATTTTAAGAGCTTGATGGAAGAAAGAAAGGAAGTGTTTCTTTTGGTGACAACTCCAACAGTATCATCCAAAGAATTGGAACTATATGTAACACATCTACTAGCTATATAAAGCATGTTTTATTTGTTAAAGGTCCTAAGCATAACTTATTGAGCATCAGTCAATTGTATGATAGAGGATATAGAGTATGCTTTGACTCTCAAGTATGGTATGTGATTGACATTAATACTAACAATGTCATTTTTGTTGGAAAAAGTTTTGAAAATATTTATGTAATCTATCTTGATGATCTTGATGATTGCATAAATGAATTTTTTTATGGCAAAAGAAATGTGTGAAAGTTGGTTATGGCATAGAAGGTTAGGGCATGCTAGTATGAATACTATTTCAAAACTTTTAACAAAAGACTTGGTCATTGGACTTCCAAAATTGATTTCAAAAGTGACCATATTTGGTATGAAAGGCTTTCAAAATTTTTGATTGAAAAGAATTTTAAAAGTGGTAGTAAAAAAGGTAGTGTAGATACCACTCACTTTACTAAAATAGTAAAAATGATCTTCTTATTGTACAAATATATGTTGATGACATTATATTTGGCGCTACTAATGAAAAATTGTGTGAGTATTTTGCTAAAGAAATGTAAGGAGAATTTGAAATGAGCATGATGGGAGAGTTGAACTTTTTCCTTGGCCTGCAAATAAAGCAAAGTGAGGATGGAATGATAAACCAAGCCAAGTACACTAAGGATATGCTAAAGAGGTTTGGAATGATAGATATGAAAGGAATTGGAACCCCCATGAGCCCTTCAACAAAACTTGATAAAGATGAGAAAGGTAAAGAGGTTGATCAAAAGCTCTATAGAGGTATGATCGGATCACTTCTTTACTTGACTGTTAGTAGACCTAATATCATGCCAAGTGTATGCCTATGTGTTAGATTTCAAGCATGCCTAAGAAATCACATTTGACTGTTATTAAGAGAATCTTTAGATACCTTTTGAATACTCAAAACTTAGATCTATGATATCCTAGACGTAGGTCTTTTGATCTCCTAGGCTATTCTGATTTTGATTTTGCTAGAAGTAAAGTAGATAGAAAAAGCACCAGTGGTACTTGTCAGTTTCTAGGAAATATGCTCGTGTCTTGGTCTAGTAAGAAACAAAACTCTATAGCATTCTTTACTGCTAAAGCTGAACATATATCCTTAGGTAGTTGCCATGCACAAATTTTATGGATTAGGCAACAACTTAGTGACTATGGCATGACAATAGAACAAGTTCCCATTCTCTGTGACAATACAAGTGCCATAAATATCTCCAAAAACCCAGTTCAGCACTCTAGGACTAAGCACATTGAGATTAGACGTCACTTCATTGGAGATCATGTTCTTAAAGGAGATATTAAAGTAGAATTTGTGGATACTTTGCACCAATTAGCTAATATATTCACCAAACCATTGAATGAGGATCAATTTTGCAAAATTAGGAGAGAGCTTGGTATGACCAACATGCATGAACTTAGATTGTGATTGATTGTATGAAATTGCATGTTTGATTTGTTCTTTGATTGTTTTTATGTACTCTGATTGCATAAAACTTGATCCCGTCCATATATGTACTTTATGTGCTTAAAAATTCAAGTCTCTAATCTTAAAATTGATTCTTCAATGTGTTGAATCTAGACCTGCTCAAGGGCCGGGCTACCAGCCCAAGTCCGAAGGCCCACCCGAAATTTGGGAGGGTTTGGACAAAAATATTAGGCCCGAATATCGAGCCTTGGACAAAGAATGAGGCCCATTTAGAAAATGGGTCGGGCCTTGGTCTTAGACTTTGAAGCCTGAGCCCGGCCCGGCCTGTATTTATATATAATATAATTTTAATATTTTTAGTTTCCAAAATATGATATATGTATATAAGATTAGTATTTTAAATATTACATATTAGAAATATTTTTAAAGAAAAATATAATCTTAAATAATTATAAATATTATTCAATAATAATCCTTGGTTTTTTTCCTAAAATAATGTTATAATTATTATTTTTTTAATTCTTATTTGAGGTAAAAAAAATTTAGACGGGCTTTTGTGCGGGCCTTGGACAACCATATTCAAATCTGTGCGGGCCTTGGACGAAAGGTCAGGCCCGAATTTCAGGCCAGGCCGAGTTTGGACAAGCCAAATCTGTGTTTTCTCCACTCAAAGCCCGGCCCGAATTCGGCCCGGCCCGGCCCATGATCACCTATAGTTGAATCGATTGAGCATTTAACTAAATCGGTTTTTCATAAGTTTTGAAAAAGCATGTTTTGAAGTTTTTCAAGTTTAATCGATTCACCTCTGTAGTGAACCGATTCAATATTTTTATGTAAATTGTTTTCAAAATTGAATTTCAAATTCAATCGGTTCTCAAATGGTTTCAGTCGATTTAGTTTCAAAAGTTTTCTGAAAGAAAAATGCCAAACAGAATGTTTCAATCGATTCAATTTTTGACTGAACTGATTGAACAAGGTCTGGAAGCAAAAGTCAGAACTTGTTTAATCAATTGAGTCCTTCACTCAACCAATTGAACTCATCGAGCCTCTATATAACTGACGGTTCCCACATATTCAAAATAATTTTGAATCGATTCAATTTCAAAATTTTTCAGTTTCTCTCACAAAAACTCATCAAAAAACTTTCTCTTTTACAAAACCCAACCTCTCATTCGTCCTCTAAACACAAAATCAGCACCCTTGCGCCCCAAAATAAAAAATTCCCAATTCCTAAAACCTAAAACCTCACAAATGGCACCCACGAGACAAATTCAACAACAAGGAGAGGGTCCAAGCAAGAAAGTGAAGCACATTGGCAAGAAAATTAGAAAAGGAAAGGGAATTGCTAGTGGGAATCCTTCAAGTGGCGGAGTTCGAATCTAAAAACGGAGGTAATCTCATTAGATACTTTAGAAATTCTATTCATAAGAAAAGATATGATGATATTATGTCGTCTAAAGAGGTCATTTGTGGTAGAGAGATTGATTGGAAAGAATTTGAGAATTACACATTTCATGATAGTCTTAGGAAACTATTAGGGATGCCAAATGGTTTGACTTGAGTAATTTCCAGGATAGAGAATATAGTCAATTGATGGTTAGGAAATTTTACTCAAGTATTCTTAAGAATCAAGATGAGTTAAGGGAAATTGTAGAGATCAACACTAAGGGCATTCATGCTTTTGTCTATGGTAGAGAGATTTTGGTAACTCCTAAGGACCTAGGTAGCTTATTAAAAACTGAATTTGAGAATGGTGCCTATTCTAGACCATTTAAGTTTACTTGTGGATTGCCTTGGAAGGAAATCACTAGTCTAGATGAAAGTTTTGGTCTAAAGAACACAGTCCTGAAGATCAAATCCTTGGAGCTTAGATTGCTACATGTTTTTATTAACAACACTCTCTATGGAAGGTCTGGTAGCTTTAGTACTATAATACAGAAGGATGTTTGGTTGATGTTTTCAGTAATGCATGATGGAAAGGTTAACACGGCTCGGCTCTTGATTGAAAGAATGAAAAAAATAGCATGGAGCAAGAGAGCCAAGTTAGCTTTTGAAAACATCATCACCAAATTGCTGAGGAAGAAAGGAATCTGGGGTCAAAGGTACCCAAATGACCTGAAAGTGAGCACTCACATTCTTTTCAAATCCTCCAGTCTTCAGGAGATGCACTATGTGTTAGATGGCAGCAATTGGATTAAGCAAATTGTGAAGACTACCAAAACTGTCACGCCCCGACACCATGATCGAGCACGTAACAATCGCCGCAACTCTCGAAATGTATTCTATTAGGTTAGAATACAACTCAAGGGTTGCAAGGCTAAAACGGTCATTTTCTCGATTTTTCTCTTATACAGTTTTCATCCAATTCAATAGTTAAAACGTTTAATTAACATGCAGACAAATCAAATTGGATCAATTATCAAACTGTCGTGGCATAAAAATTCATGTAAACACAAGACACCAAAACTTCAAGATATTTATGAAAATGCCATTGGATATTCGACATATTTTTCTGTGAATTTTTAAACTAAGCTACAGAATTCAGAAAAATATGGTAACAGTTTCAAAATATTTTAGACACACTAAAGTGGTGAAGTAGCTATTTAGACCAACATTTACTTACTCGGTGGGTCGTACATAAATTATGAAAAATACTACAAAAGTTGACTTTTTCACCCTCGGTCAAGCTTGAGCCAAAAGCCTAGCGGTTCTCCCACCACAACGTACCTACTAGTGCGGTTGATGTCTACGGCCTGAAAAATATTTTATTAAAACACGGGTGAGTAACAAAGTTACCCAGTGAGTGGATAAAATAATTATATAAACGTCAATGTAAAAGCGATATTTATGGTAAGGCAAGAAAAGTCAAAACCATGAACATAGACATAAATAAGGCAAGATTTTCATAAATTTTGGCCCATGTATCATCTATTTCATCCGTCAATTCCTCACTCGAGTTATCGCCTTGGCCGAGGCCGACAACTGAGTAGCGAGTCCCATCTTGAACGGTGGATACCACAAGACGGACTCAAATTACCTTGCGGGTTTCCCTCCGCGCCTCCCATCAAGGTACATGCTACACTCACCACGCCTCTCAAAAGACAGTCCGTGGCTACTTAGCTACTGCAGTAACAAAATTCCTCCCTTGGAGGCCACCGTATTGTAACATCTCTGGGACTATGATGGCTTTCCAATTTTTGCGTATTTCCATTACAAATAAAAATTTGTATTTTCAAAATCACACAACAAAAATTTTAAGTTTTTCAAAACCAATATAGCAACTTGTCATAAAACCCTTTTTCATGAATTTTCACATGAAAATCAATTTCCAATTTAGCCATCAAGTTCCCACATTCCATAGGCCATTTGTATTCCATTATCTAACTCATATAAATAGCAAATAATTTCAGAAAAATAGTGTTTAACAAGAATGAAATAAAACAGTAGTTAAATCTAGTTATCCACTCACTGTGCTCTCCGAGCTAATCTTGACTTTCCTCGACTAGTTCCTTGCTCTTTGATTGATCTCGGACTCCTAATTTTCATAAACTTACTTAGTTTTCCAAACTATCACTAAATTGGACTAAAACTTAACCTACATGCAATACCATGCATGCCATACAATAGTTTAGTAATTTAATAGCTAACCCCTATTCTTACTAATATTCTTCTACCCAATTTTCCTTCAAAATTCACATTTATTCCATTAAAAGTTGAAAATTTCCCATAGCTATAACACATTACAAATTTCGGCCCTTGCTCCAATTTCCACATTTTTGTTTAACATGTTCACATTAAAATTACTTCAAAACAACTACATTTTCATTTAAATCCGAAAATGACACAATGCCATTTTCCTTGTAATTTTCGGCATAAATATTAAAAAATAAAAATTTTCTTTTCTAATGTAATTTGATGGCATTTCCTAGTTTAATCCTAAGGTTCCATGAATTTAATTTGACCTAAAAATCTCAAATTCAAAAATTCTCTATAACTTTTCTAATTTTCTAGATTCACACTTCTATAAGTGATTTCAAGTTAAATTGACCCTATATTCATATTTAGCATGCTATAATCTACATTCTAACATCAAAATTAAGCATGCTTACCTTTGGTTTGAAAATTTCCACCAAGAACCCTAATCCTTCAAAGTGAAAATTCTCCCACACTAGCTTAGATTTTTCAAAATTGATTTGGGATTATAATTGGGCTAAGCTAGAGGTTTAATTTGATAGGGAATTTTGATAGGCTTGTTTGGAGAATTTAGGACTTATGTTTATAGGTGAAAGGTTTCAAGTGTTCAACAATGGAGTTTTGCTAATCTTTTCTCAAGGTTGAAGACAACATGAAATTTGTTGAATTTTCTAGACTTTTCTAAGCTTAATGGCCGGATTTCACCATGCAAAAAGATGATGAAATTTTGTTTAATCCTAGCCATCCATTTCTAAACCCTTGACACTTGTCACTATATGGTTAAATCCATAAAAGATAATTTTGTTCTTAGTTCCCATTTTGTCCTCCAACAATCACTAAAATTCCATCTATATCCTAAGTCTGTGTAATAAAAATTTTCAGTGTATATTTTTATTCTTCAGACAATTTATTCCATTGGCAGTGAAATTTTTAAATTCTCTGTCAATTTTTTGTAAAATCAGTCTAAACTTCTAATTTTACTACTAAACTTTAACAATTCATTTAATTCCATTTATATCCTATTCATAACTTATGTGAGGCTTAAACTATATTTTCCATGTCTTCCTACTAAATAATGCATGCCGGATGGACTAAGAGGAACAGTAATTTGGAACGGGTATTACACAAACAGTGCTAAAAGAGTCAGAAAATGAACCAAGATAAGAAGAAGTAACACAAGAGCAAGCCCAAGAAGACTTCTAAGAACAAAGTCAAGCTGTATCGCAAGATGATCAGATTGGTTTGATTTTGGATGCTATGTTGAGAATGGAGACTACTATGGGAGGAGAGATTCAGGAGTTCAAGCAACTAGTTCTAACTAGGTTAGATGCTTTGGACAAAAAGGTGATAGAGATCAGTAAACAAAAATATGATCAACTCTTTGATATTGGTGACTTGGATCATGGAAATGAACAGGGAGCTACCTCGAAACAACAAGGACAAGCATAGGAGTTTCTGAGCGAGCAAGTGGTAGAGGAAGAGTTGGCTGCAGCTACTTAGACTGTGGAGACCATCATTTCCACCCTCACCACCCCATCCGAGCCTACCCCTAAAGCCTCCACTCATACTCTCCAATACCAAAGAAAACCTAAGTGACTCTGATGAGCTTTTTTCTACTTTCTCTTTTTGATGATGTCAAAAAGGGGGAGAGATTGAACACTTTTAATCTTTTTTAATTATACAAACTTAGGGGGAGCTAATATTACTTTGAAAACACTGTTTTAGTTTGATTTGTTTTATTTTGACTTTATTGGAAAAGGGGGAGAGATTGAACACTTTTAATCTTTTTTAATTATACAAACTTAGGGGGAGCTAGTATTACTTTGAAAACACTGTTTTAGTTTGATTTGTTTTATTTTGACTTTATTGGAAAATCAAGTGTTACACTTTACGAAATTTGGAAATTTGAAGGACAATTACTTGAAGTTATGCGTATATTTGATTATTTGCTCAAGTTTTATACTTCAGTTGTGATAGACTACATGTAGGTACAAATTGTTGTTCATCTTTTGAAATACATGTTGTATGATTGAATATACAAAGTGTAGTTTGAAGAGAGCATATATTAAGGGGGAGCTTTTGCTCAAATATTAGCATATGCACATTTATGTTTTAACTTAGATAATCTCTTTAAGTTTGTCAATTTAAAGGGATGTTTTGTCATCATCAAAAAGGGGGAGATTGTTGAACTCCATGTGTTTTTTGATGAGTACAAAACAACCTAATTAAACGCTTTTGATGAATCTAAGTTAAGTGTGCATATCCTTAAAAGTCAAAAGTAAAAATGCTAAGTGTTAAGGATTCAATCGATTGAGATTCTGTCCTAATCGATTGAACAAGGTTGAATTGAGGCAATAGAGCACTAACCCGAGATATTTAACTGATTAAGCAAGAATGTCAACTGATTAAGTGGATGTTAAAAGAAGAAGTTGGAAGTCAGAGATTTTCAACTGATTCACAGTGAAGCTCAACCGATTGAGGAAGAACTAGTGCAAACTACAAAGTCTGAAGCCAGAAGGATTGAACCGGTTGAGTCTATTGGTCAATTGATTCAACTTCTTGAAGAAAATGGCAGTGAAAGAAATTGAATCGATTGAGGAGGAATGTGAATCGATTCAACAGAAGAAACAAGAACTTCAAAAGACAGAATCAGAAAGATTGAACCGATTCAGCCTTGGCCTCAACCGATTCAATGGCATCAGAACAGTGTAACGGCTAGTTTTTTCAAAGCTACATTTGACCTCTCTCTTCATTAAATGCCCCAACAGACAGAATTAACTCTCTAGCTATTTAAGGGGTCTTAAATGCTAAAGAAAAATAAGGAATTGAAGAGTAATTAAGAGCATTAACTACACTTACATTCAATATTGATTTCTCCCTTTTGTTCTTACACTTTGACACTTTGTGAAAGAAATTTTAGTGAGCTAAATTTCTTGTACATTTTAGGTCTTGTTAGAGATCACTCTATGTACACAATTTCTGATTTCTTGTATTCTTAGAGGTGAGAGATTCACTCTAAGGGGTTGCATCAACAAGGTAGTCTTGTGTGATTCGTAATTAAGCTTGGGAAGAGCTCTCTTTGTAAAAGGTTTTGTGGAAGATAGAATTCCACAATCTCAATGAAGAAGAAGTTGAAAATTCTTGATTGGGAAGATCAAGGTAGTGGATATAGGTAAAGAGCACCGAACCACTATAAATAGAAGTGTCAATTTTTCTTTACTCTCTTCGCTTTGCAAAGAACTCAATCTATCATCCAAACAACCCAAACACTAACCAACTGTTAAACTCCTTTTTATTGCTTAATTTAGGACTTAAGATCACTCCTCTTTCTCCTATTTTAATGCTGGGAGGCCTAAGTTAGCTCAATTTTCCCTTATAGGTGTACTTAAAAGGAAAAATGAAGATTGAACTAAAAAGGGACAATTTCCATGCTTAATTGAACAAACATGCAGAGCCGTCGACGGGTAACCATGTAGACATCGACGGCTGCTCGATCAATGGACGCAGGATCACTTGCACAAACAGAGACGTCGACGGCCAAGACTTTAGACGTCGACGGACAAGCTACTCAGTTACCATGATTCTGGAATCCAAAGCAACCGTCCACGGATTGAAGTTGGACGTCCACGGCCAACAATTCCAGGGAGTTCACAATGCCAGACGTCAACGGGTAGAAATTTCTGACTTCGAATACAGAAAGGCTAAGCACTTAGACTTCGACGTGAACATCTTTAGATGTCGACGGATCAATCGAGCTGGGAAAAATATGAAGAAAACAAGCAGAGACGTCGATGGCTAACAGAGTCAAAATGTCGGCAGACCCATTTAAATGCTGTCATTCCACTATCAAACTCTTGAAAAACATATCTCGGGGATTCAGTGGAGAGGACGCATAGTTAAATCCCAAATTTCCTCAGAGTTATCTCCCTCTTTACAATAATGGCCTCTACTTTATTTTATTTTATCCTTAGGATTCCTTATCTTATCTCTAAGGAATTATTGAGGAGGGATAATGGAGGAATGGGCTGGCAGCTGGAAGCAGGGAGCCGAGAAGAAAAAGGCAGCTGAGGAGGGGAGTTAGTTCAGTTTTAAAGTTTGTGTTTTCGCTGGGTTCTTTTCTTCTTGCAATTTTCTTTTAGTAAAACTCTATAACTCCAATCTATTATAAGATTCAATCACTTTGATCTGCATTTATGAGATTCTTGTTCTTAATACTTTCTTGTTCATTGATTGTTCTTCTATCTCTTGAGCTTTAAAGATGATGATTATGTTTGTTATCTTGTCTTTTGGATTGCTTAGTTAATTAGTTGCAAATAATTGATTGAGTAGTTCATTAGCATGCTAATCTTTGAACTCCAAAGCTAGAGTTTGGTGATTTCTTAGAATTTGAGTAGCAAGAGAATGTTTTTACATTCAAAGAGAATTGAAGATGCAATTGGAATAATAAATGCTGGGTTTGTTATTGATTGTTGTCAGCTTTTATCTTTCCATAACGTATTGCTCTTCTAGGCTTGAATTTGGATTGCTAGGATTCAAGTTAGCCATAAGAGGAAGGATTAAAAGTGAACTTAGATTCAAGATTAATCAACATTAGGAAAGATCCATGGATTTGAAGCTGGTTTTAAATCTATGGGGTTAACCAATTGATGAGAAGAATGTTTGATTAGTGAATCAATGATTAAGTGCTAGGTTAAAAGATTGATCATATAATAGATTGGAGGCTTTTTTTTATCATGTATTGTATTATTTTTGTTATTCTTGATAAATCTCTACATATTATCTTCAACAGCAATACAAAAACCCCCCTTAATTTCTTGTTTAGTTTAAAATATGCTTAGTAAGTAGTGTGAAATTGAATAGCCTTTCCTCGTGAGATCGATCCTTGCTTACCCTGCTACATAGTAGATTAGTAAGGTTAATTTTGTTGTGTTACGACTCACACCACCAACTCACTTCCAAAAGTTCCAATTAAAGCTGCACCATTGAAGAAGAAGTCATAAGTGCTATTCACCTCCTTCTAGCACTAATCTAAGGGACCAAAACTCTATGCCTTTACGCTCAAAATGCGCTACCCTGATTGGCAACGTGCTTCGTTGACCACTTTAAGCTCAACACTTTACCAAATTTTTTCAAATTGGGGTTTCAATTCCAAAATCTTAATCCAAAATTAATTTGAGAAGTATTTCCACTCATTTAAGTCTTTATGGAAGCATGTTTGATGATTCAGGGTGCTCAGAGAAAACGAAAATCGATTCGGGTTCAAAACGGGACAAAACGAAGCAAAAAAGGTGGGGCTTCTATGCATAGCTGGTGGCAGGCTGTTGGCACACCCAGTGGCTAGTTGGCCACAGACCCGAGGCTCCCATTTTCTGGTTGGAGTTGGTGGCTGACTCCCCTCGAGTTCTCAACCTTTTTCAACCTTTTTCACCTATTTTCACTCCAAACAGTTTCAAACTCCATTCCAATTCAATCCAATACAATATTCAACAAAAACAATTATCAAAACATAGTTATAATATCACTTAATGCATCAGCAACATAAATTGATCTCAATCAACTTAAAATGCACCCAAGAAACCCATTTTCACTCTCTAACTTCTAAAATGCATATCATGCTCATTTCAAAACCAATCAACATGGATCCAAGGGAATTTGGAAGCTAAAATGGATTAGACTAACATACCTCAAACTCACTTTCCAAAGATTGATGGATCTACCACGAAATTTCTCCCCTTTTTGTGCTCAATTTTGCCAAAGCACCTCCAAACTTAGTTGTTCTTCCTTCCAATACCCAACCAACGAAATTGCAAGCTTCATGGATGATTTTGAAAACTTTAATCCATGATTTTCATGAAAGTTTAATAAAGATTTAATGGGTTTTCATTTGGGTAAGTATAGGGTTGTTTTACTTCTTAGTTGAGAGAAGAGGAGAAAGAGGAAGATGAGAGAAAATTAGGTGAAAAGCCATCTTCTTCCAATTTCATCCATTAAGTTTCCAAAATTGCCCTTCACTTATCCTTCCAAATGTCCACCTTATCCCCCAAAGCCCATTTATCTTCAATTTTGCCATTTTTTCCAATATACCATAATTTCCATAATTCCAAATGACTCTCAATTTCACTTATGTCTTAATTTCCATCCAATCTTTAATTCACAAAAGTAACAAACCTTGTGACTCCAAATCATTTCATGGATCAACTTAATATTTCCATTGACTCCTGTCAATTATCGAATCATATTTTCACCATAAATCATTTTCCTTCATTTAACCTCAATTTCTCATTAGCACCAAACAACTTCCAAGGTCACTTATGTATTGATTAAGCTTAATCCTCAATTTCTTAATACTGTAATAATCATTCTTTATGACTTCAAGGTGAAATCTGAATTTCCATACTTATCATAATTCTCCAAATCAACTCAATACACCTCAATATTTCAAGACTTTGATCAAAGATTAACTTCAATCACTTTAAATTTTTAAACCGAACAAAAGTTCAAATTAATAACCAAGTTTTTTGGTATTACAAAAGCATAGGCCATCCACTAGGTATCCTAGTTCTAAGTATATTTTGCTTACTGAAGGGTGGAAATGAACAGACAAAAGAACTTGATACAGATAAACCAGCTACAATCAATGATGAGTTGGATGGTGCTGATGACATTGCATAAGCAAATGTAATGGGTATTGAGTAAGGGGAGCAACAACAACAACCTTTACTTAAGAACATAGAGCCTCAGCTTCGTAGATCAGATAGAAACCATTGACCTTCCACTAGGTATTCTAGTTCTAAGTATATTTTGGTTACTGAAGAGGGGGGATAGAGAGCTACCAAGATCTACAATCTACTTTAGATAAGCAGTATTAGTTGGAAGCAATCCAAAAAGATATGAATTCTTTGTGAAAAAACAACACTTATGAGTTAGTGGAGCTTCTAAAAGGTAAAAGGCCACTAAAGAACAAGTGGATATTCAGGTTAAAGAGAGATAGTAACAAGCTAGTGAGATACAAAGCTTATTTGGTGGTGAAAGGTTTTGTATAGAAGTCGACATCGATTTTCATTAAATTTCTCTCCTATTGTGAAGACAAGTTCCATTTGGGTTGTACTAGGTTTAGAAATTAACTTGAATCTTGAGGTTTAGCCACTTGATGTCAAGACTACTTTCTTGCATGATAAATTGCAAAAAGAGATTTACATGGACAAAAAGAAGGGGTTTGAAGTTAAGGGGAATGAACACATGGTTTGCAAGTTGAAGAAGAGTTTGTATGGATTGAAACAAGCTCTAAGGTAGTGGTACAAGAAGTTTGATTCCTTTATGGTGAATCATTTCTTTAAGAGAATTGTGGCAGATCCTTGTGTTTATTTTAGATCATATGGTGATGATTTCATTATTCTCTTGTTATATGTTGATGATATAATGACTATTGGACAAGATGTTGTGATGACTCGTAGGTTGAAAAATGATCTATCTAGATCTTTTGACATGAAGGACTTAGGTTCAGTAAAATAGAGTTTGGGTATGACTATTATCTGAGACAGGAAAGCTAGAAAGCTGTGGTTATCACAGGAAAAGTATGTTAAACGTGTGCTCAAAAGGTTTAACATGGAGTAATAAGCACTTATTTCTCTTATATTTATTGGTTATCTTTGATGATTTAATTGTTTATTATCTCTAACTAAGTTATTTTGAGTGATTTTATGTGATAGGAAACTAAAAGGAAGCTTTGGAATAAAGGTGTTTAAATATGGAAATTTGAGATTTTTTCTATGTAGATAGTTTGTAAATATTGTCATATTGGACATTCTTAGAGTCCTTTTCTGAGTTCAAATTCTCCATCAAAGTTTTAGATAACATCTTAAGCTTTCTAGAATACAAAAGATCGTGCAAATCGGAGTTCGTTGGGGGCTATCAAAAGGTTGAAATATAGAGAGGTCTAGAATTCCTACGAAAATTGAAGAAAGTTTCCTATTTTTGGCTTTGGAGCAATTTTGGGTTGGAGATGGGGAAGAGCATGACTTGGCTTGCTTGGCCTTGATTCTACATATTATTGAAGATATTTAAACTTGGCTCAAGTCCTAGAAAGATGTGAATCAACCCTTAGAGAGAAGTCCTAATTGGAGTAGGAAAACCCTTTAATGAAGCATGTGCATGGCATGTGAATTGTGCTATATTTTCTCGTACTTGAAGAAGGATTTCTTGCTGCTAGGCATTATTTAAGCCTTATTCTCTAGAAGATTGAAGCCAATTATCCAAGTCCATTAAATGAGCCCTTCTACTTAGTTAATTCCTTTGTAAACACTTTATCATAGTTAGTATTTTTCTAGAATTAGGTTTCCTTGTCTTGCAAGTTAAGTTTAGGGCTTTTGACTCCTCTATATAAAAAGCCTTAGCCACCACTTGTAAGAGGTCTCATCTTTTCTTTTAGAGACCAGTCTCATTTTATCTTTGTAATTTTATTTTTACTCTTTCTTTTTGTTATTCTAATTTTCTTTTTTAGTTTTAAGCAATTCTGAATTCTTGCAGAAGAAGATTGTGAGGCTATTTTTTGCTTAATTAATGTCTTTATCTTTCATGTATTCTAAATTCTTTTATGCTTAGTGATTTATGATTGCATGTTTTCTTTTCTAGGATGGCCAACTAGTTAATTGGACATGTTAATTGATTGCTAGATCCAGGGTTATTTATCCGGAATTGTAAGTAACTCTAATCACAAGTGGCAAATTAGATAGAATTAAGGTCTCATACATCTTAGTTACTTATATATGGGGAATTTAGATGTGAGTTAAATCTATGGTGTAGTTCCTAGACTGTTCATTATTGACTAAGATCTTTCTAGTGTTTTCATGCTTTTACCTTTTTTAAATCTATGATGCTAGTTTCTTGATTGATTAGGTGAAAAGGGTTTTGTAGACACTTCTTTTTAATCATGGTTAATTAATTAGTTAATTAATTGATTAATTAATTAATTGGTTGGTCATTTCTATTTTTTATTATCTTTTTTGAGTTAGTTTATTATTATTTTCTTGTCTTATTTATTTTATTTTATCTTATTACCTTGCAGGTAATCTTGAATCAAAACCGAGAAACCAGTTGAGTCAATTTGGTTATCATACAGAATATATATATATATATTTATATGTGTATATATATATATTTATATGTATATATATTTTTATATATAATTATATATAAATATACATATATATATATATCAAAAACCATTTCCCATCCACCATTTTACTATCCCATCCTCCCCATTAATTCTTCTTGCGTTGCCTTCCTCCTTTATATAATTAAACTCTTGCTTACTGACACACCCGGACCTAGCACGACTTTTCGTACGATCAAAATAGTGTAAGATGGCGTATCAATTAAACAATATGTCGGTCCGGATGTGTCTAATTAAGAAGAAAAGTTTAAATTAGGATAAGACGGAGTTGGAAGATAAAGTAATTAACCGTGCATGGAAATTAGTAAATGCCAAAAAGACCTCCAAATAAGTCCCTAGAAATTTATTATGGGCCCCATTGGCACAAGAAATCAAAGGATTTAGCCAACGGGTAAAAATGGAAGAAAGTTGAAAAAGGGGAAAAAGTTTGACTCGGGGCCCAAGTGGACCCGGCGTCGGGCTCCCCTATAAATAGGGGAGGGGCCGAACCTTTTCTTTCTTTTCTTTTCTTTTTCTTTCTTTTTCTTCTTTTCTCTCTGGAGCCGACCGAAGGCATTTTGGACAATTGGCAAAGTGGGACATGCCCGGCTATCAGATCAAGGTGAGTTTCCAGTATGTTGTTCTTCTCACCTCGATCTACGTTATGTTAAGTTTGCACGCACATCCATGCATCGGTTTAGCCTAGATCCAAGTTTTCAGCTTTTAACCAGATTAAAGCTTTAAACTCAAATAAGTGGATTTCGGGCCGGTGGAATAAGGTGAGTTTTTAGAGTGTTATAATATTCACCTTATTCTACGTCCCATTCCGTTTTTAAGCATTTTTGTGCACCAGGTGTGAGTAAATCGGAGATTTAGTCAATTTGGGCTAAATCTCGGTCTACGGGAAAATTGGACCGGTGTTTCTCGTTTCTGCCTCGGCATATCCGTTGTGGATGCCATGAGGATCGCCTTTCTAAGTTTGTACGTCGAAAAGAGGAGAAACGAGTGTGAAAACCGGGGAAGAGACCGGCCGAAGAACTGGCCGATCGAGTCCCTATTTAGATATTTTCAATATATTATTATTATATTAAAAGATATTTATATATTATATTAATATATTTTAGATATTTATATATAATATTATTATGTCTTAGATATTTATATATTATATCATTATAATGTATAAATATCTCATAGGTGGGCTTTTTTAGCCCGATTTCGAGTAGAATTTGGCCCAACCCGTGTGGGGCCCAGCCTAGTTCGGGTGTGGGGCCCACGGGCCCCCGGGGGCATTTTGGTAATTTTTCATCGGGAGTCCGATTTTAGCCCCAAAACCTCCCGGACACTTTTCTAAGTGTCGGGCCCGGCCCGAGTGGCCCATCGACCCCCAGGGGTATTTTCGTAATTTTTCACCAAGTGTCCAATTTTTACCCCGGAACCTCCTGGATACTTTTCCAAGCCCCGAATCACATTGAAGCTTAGTTGTAGGTCATGTGAGAGCCTCATAGGTGCATTCATAAATTGTAATTATGAATGCTAATGTATATTTCCATGTATTAGGGCTCCGGATAATCGAATGCGGCGATGCACCGGAGGTTAAAGCTACATGGCGCGCTTGGGAGTATACAAATCTCCCAATACTGTGAGTGACTTAGACTTCTCTGTCTAGCCACTGGGGAAAAAGGTTTTCAAAAATGATTTTAAAAAACATAAATGTTTTCAAAAAGGTTTTGGGATACGGGGAAATCCACACACACACACTTGTTTGTGATATACCCACATAGTGAGTGGGATGTTTTAAAAGAAATATAAAGCTTATGTGTGTGTGATTTATATGTTTAAATATAAATGTTTTATGCGTATATATATATATTCTAAAATATTATTATTGTGACTATTGAGGGTACGATGCCCTTGGGAGGCGAGTGTTTGAGAGGGTTCCTCGGGGCTCCAATTTGCGGGAGCGTGGACCGAGTTTGAGAGCATGCATGATACTCAGCCGTGGACCGCCTATCAAGGGGCACGGTGAGTCGAGCCTGGTTGGGAGAGGCGCGTAGGGAAACTCGCCAGAGCTCCAGTTCACTGTGTTCCACCACAGTGAGGCACCACCGAGGGAAAGGGCTAGAGAAAGAGAAAGAGAATAAGAAAGAGAAAAAGAAAATATTTTTAGAAAGAGAAGAGATAGCCCTCGGTGCAGTGAGGTATAAGACGACCGACGAGTCGCGCCTCCAGTATGACAGAGATGCCAGCCCATTTGATATATGTATATATTTATTATTTAAAATGTTTTTAAAAGAGGGTTCTCAGATGGAGAACCAGGAAAGAGTTTTCAAAAAGAAAAATATTATTTTATTATTACTTTATTTTTGGATTTCCCTTGTCTGTCCTAACCCAGATGAAGATTCTTAGAACCTTTGTCACTCACCTGTACTCCATTGTGATGGATGCAGCTTCGCGTATGGAGTCAGCCATTAGAAACGAGGCTCACTAGAAAGCGTCGGTGGCTTAGGCTTAGTAGTTTCCGCTGTGTAGGTATTCTTTTAAATTAGTCCACTGGTGTTGATTTTAAATTTAATATTTTATTAAATGATTTCTAATTAAAATTTTAGTTTTGTTTTGCAGCGATGATATCCATTTCAATGCCTTGCGGTGCCTCGGATGCGTGGCTGCAGACACGTACTTCGAGGTAGCGCGGCGGTTGCCACGTGGTCGACCCGGGCGGGTCGAGGCGTGACAATTTGATTGGTATCAGAGCATTTAAAAGATTCTGACAATTTTTAAAACCTATAAAGTATTTTCAAAGTGTTTTCAAACGTTTTCAAATGTTTTTGAAGCCAGTGGATTAAATAGGGTTAGAACTCAAGAGTTCGAGTATGTAGCTACTCAAAAGCGTCATAACTGATCATACGTACTCTTATAATACCTTCTTTAGCAGCAAGCCACCAAATAGTGTTCTTGAGTGTGGTCTTAAGTGTGAAGACATTACGACCACCTTCTTTCTCGAGATTCGTGCAGGCAAGGCACGCTTTCCAAGAAACCCCCAAACTCAAATCTTCAACTTTCAATGTTCCTTCTACTCGACAGCTAAACTATGCAAGGGACTGTATTTCCCTTGAGATGACAGGATAGATGATGTCTCATCCGGTCTTTCGACGAAGCCTAGTTAGAGGCTTACCAGTGGAAACTGGTTCGATGCCCACAACCTTCGATGTTCAATCCTTGAAGTCGTGAACATCGAGACTCGCTAGTAAAGCAGCGAGTGTCAAGCGTAAACTAGATGTGTTGCCCCAATTCTTTACACTAGTGACGTGTAAAACTTGGGAGGAAATGAAGCGGCTAGAACGAGGCAAGGGGCCAAGGTGGGTATACTGTGCGTGAATGCTAACCTCACTTCTCTCGTTTTCTACCCCGTGGGTGTGTAACCTTAGAGAGAGAGTTGGGTTAAGATTCAAGAATTTGAAGGAGTCAATCACAGAGGATGTGGTTGACCCAAAACCTCAGAACGTGAGATGAATCATCTGAGTAACCAGATGAAGGTAATCGAGGAGAAGCGTCCAAGGAAATTGGAAGAGAAAGAATGAGCCCAAGATCACGAAAGGTGAGATATGGGAAGATTATTTAAGGATGTGAAAGGATTGATAAGAGAAAACCCTAAAGGATTTAAGGATGACAAAAAGGAAGAGTAAGGAAGGAGAATAAAAGAGAAGTCATTTTTGGGAAACGATGAGAAGGAACAAGATAATGATGACAAGATGGAGAATGAGGAAAGAAGGAAAGGAGATCACATCCAGGTGGTCAACGAGTAGTACATCCGTTGCTACTTGGTTGACCATTGGATACCAATGTTAAAAAGGATAATGGACAAAAGAGAAAGGGAATGAAGACGGAGGAAATGGAAATAAGAGAAAGATAAGATGTAAACCTCCATTTTTAAGGGGATTAAAAGTGATGAATCTTTATTAATTGATCGTTAAGGAAAGTAAGAAGGAGGAGACCCCCAAAGGATAACAAGAGAGAATCTTAATGAGACTAATGGGAAATAAGCGAGCGAAGAGAGAGAGTAACGTACGGCAATGATAGAAGGTTTGCATTCGTGATAATGGAAGGCACGAAGAGAATTTCCTCCAGTATCGTGAAGATATCACCAAATGGAATTGGTGAGAAAGAAGAAGAGGAAAGGAGAAGAAAACGAACCCTTAAACAAAGGATTAAGAAATGTCGTGATGTAGTGCGGAGGCTTTCTTAATGAAGAAAGAAAGCATAAAAAAACCCTAGGTAAAGGAAGATCCTAGGCTAATAAAAGAAGAACAAGGCTTAGAAGAAAGAGAGACTTAGTTCAGTTGATGAACTAAGTTTTGTTAACTAGGGGTAGAGCCTTAAAAGAAGAAAAGTATAACCCGTCAGTAGAAAACTTTAACCTTAAATAGCTATAATTTCATAATTAACCATAGGTTAATAACTCCAAATGGCTGACCAGGATTAGTAAAAGAATGAGACTAGGAAATCAGGGTTAGAGACAAAGCCTAGGTGAATAACTTAGAGATAGATTAAAGAAGAGCATAAAAAGGGGATTAAAAGAAGCATAGAAAGAGGACTAAGAAAAATCTAGTAAAAGAAAGTGAATAAAAGACTTAGAAACGGATGTTAGTTAAAGAGAGTTGAGCATAATGGACCCCGAACTCGAGTCAAGCCAAGGCACTACATCCTAGAATGAATAAATCAAGGAAAGAAATGAGTAAACAAGGATTATCGGAGGCCAGAACTAAGAAAGAGAAAAACGGGGTAAAGGATATAAATTGGTGAAAGGAAGAAGAAACCCTCGATTATTTGATTTTGGAAGAAGATGACAGAGGATTAAGAATGTGAATGGATGAAAGAGAAGAAGAGAGAAATAAAGAAGTAAGGATATGTAGGGATATGAGATGAGGGTGAAGTAAACAAAAGTGAAACGAGGATGATAATGAGGATAATGATGATGATGGAAGCTTTAAGGATAATCAAACCCAAAGAAGGAAGAAAATGGATCGACCTAGGTAAAAATCGAAGAAAGGAGTGAGGACAAAACAAGGATGAATAGATGATGATTGAAATTGGAAAAGACAAAAAGGTGAGATCATGGCAAAAGAGTGGAATAGAAGGAATTAAGAGTATAAGGTTAATGGATACGAAGGATAAGTTAAATCTTTTAGAAGGAGGGGAGTAAGCTAACTTTGAGGATGAGCTCCCCGAAGAATGATAAGTGAAGAAAAGATGTGGGAGATGAAGTCAAACCAAGCTAAGGTGGAGTCAGCTTGGCGTGGGCAAGACAGAAAGGTAATGAAGATAGAGAAAGGTGTTACCTACGATAAATAAACCATGACATCAAAAGACAAAGAAGAGATATCAATGGATTAAGAGCCGAAAATGGCTAAGAGAAAGGAAACCCATATTTGAAAAGCAAAGAGAGAGAAAGAATGGAGCCAAGGTAAAGAAAACCTTGGATACAACGTGAAGGGTCACGTAGATTAAGATAAAAAGTCTGGATAAGAGAAAAGGTATGGAGATGACCCTAAGGAAAAAGGGCATAAAGATAACAAGAGCTGTAAGTGATGCCTAGCGGTGGCAAAAGACCAAAGAGAAGGTCAAGTTAAGTGAAGAACGAGATATCTTAAGAGAGAAGAATGCGAAGATAATGAAGCTACAAAGGATACCGCAAGAGTTCAACATGTGTGATTGGCCTAGTCTCGTAGTGACGAGAAGGCAAGAGAAATGTGGACCCCACTATGGATGTGGGCGGATAGAAATGAGGAAAAAGAAAGAGACGGGGATATAGAGACCCCAGAAAATATTATTGACGAGAAGAAAGGAAAAGAGATCGACCATTAGCAAGGAAGCTAATATGAAGGAAAGAAATCGAAAGGAAGAGAAACGTGCAACACCTCCTGAAGTGAACACTCCAAGGGAGTGATAGATGAGAGAGAGAGCCTAAGAGGCTAGAGGAATGATATGGATGGGTATGAGGTCGAGGCTCAAGTGTGGTTGATTTGGGAGCCATGTGAGGCGTCCCTATGAGAGAAAGGGTCAGAGATCGAGATCTTGAGGATCTCTGTGATGACCACTCGAAAGGACCGGCCCAGTATGAGATTGGGGAGAGTGTGAGACCTCCCAGAGTTCTCCGTCCTTGTAAGGATGAGAGATGAGATGTGATGGGCCATGGGCCCTGTATATGATGTGAAGGGCTGTGGGCCCTATTTGTGATTGTGATGGGCGGTCAGAGAGTGGGTCAGATTGTGAGAGCCGAGAGGGCATGATCTCTGATTCCTCTGATATGATGTGGCCAAGTGTGGGCCAGTGTATACAAGAGCTCGACTCATACGCCATAAAGAGAAAGAATGAAGTCAGAGGCAAAATGAAGAAACAAGACCAAGGTAGGGGAAAGATATTTAACTCACCGCATCCTCGCCATTGAGGCGAGGGAGTTAAGCAAAGGTCTTTCCCGATAACTTGGTTACAAAGATGAGTACAAGACCACGAAACGACAAGATATGCGTTAGAAGATGGCCTCGAAGCGAGAGGCAATGGAAATGAGAAAGGAGAAGGAACTCCTAAGAAGAGTAAGAAGTGTGGAACCTCAAAGGTAACAAAATGATAGTCTCGTCAAGAGAGACTTTGAGGATGAGACAAGAATAAAGCGAGAAGATCGTGTAAACACGAATGGAGTGAAGAAAGCCTAACCCATAAATAGGTAAGGGTAGGCTATGTTAAGGAAAAGATGAGGTTCAAACTCAAGAGTGGAAGAGTGATGAAACCACTCTTGAGGGAGAGAATGATCAGAGTGCGCAGCGGAAGCGTGGTGAACTTCAGCGGCGAATAGTGATGCTAACACTATTCGAAAACGAAAGGAGGGCTCCGAATGGAAGCCAAACCTCCCCAAGCTACTTGTTTAATTTCGAGGACGAAATTTTAGAAGGAGGGGAGAGTTGACACACCCGGACCTAGCACGACTTTTCGTACGATCAAAATAGTGTAAGATGGCGTATCAATTAAACAATATGTCGGTCCGGATGTGTCTAATTAAGAAGAGAAGTTTAAATTAGGATAAGACGGAGTTGGAAGATAAAGTAATTAACCGTGCATGGAAATTAGTAAATGCCAAAAAGACCTCCAAATAAGTCCCTAGAAATTTATTATGGGCCCCATTGGCACAAGAAATCAAAGGATTTAGCCAACGGGTAAAAATGGAAGAAAGTTGAAAAAGGGAAAAAAGTTTGACTCGGGGCCCGAGTGGACCCGGCATCGGGCTCCCCTATAAATAGGGGAGGGGCCGAACCTTTTCTTTCTTTTCTTTTCTTTTTCTTTCTTTTTCTTCTTTTCTCTCTGGAGCCGACCGAAGGCATTTTGGACAATTGGCAAAGTGGGACATGCCCGGCTATCAGATCAAGGTGAGTTTCCAGTATGTTGTTCTTCTCACCTCGATCTACGTTATGTTAAGTTTGCACGCACATCCATGCATCGGTTTAGCCTAGATCCAAGTTTTCAGCTTTTAACCAGATTAAAGTTTTAAACTCAAATAAGTGGATTTCGGGCCGATGGAATATGGTGAGTTTTTAGTGTGTTATAGTATTCACCTTATTCTACGTCCCATTCCGTTTTTACGCATTTTTGTGCACCGGGTGTGAGTAAATCGGAGATTTAGTCAATTTGGGCTAAATCTCGGTCTACGGGAAAATTGGACCGGTGTTTCTCGTTTCTGCCTCGGCATATCCGTTGTGGATGCCATGAGGATCGCCTTTCTAAGTTTGTACGTCGAAAGGAGGAGAAACGAGTGCGAAAACCGGGGAAGAGACCGGCCGAAGAACTGGCCGATCGAGTCCCTATTTAGATATTTTTAATATATTATTATTATATTAAAAGATATTTATATATTATATTAATATATTTTAGATATTTATATATAATATTATTATATCTTAGATATTTATATATTATATCATTATAATGTATAAATATCTCATAGGTGGGCTTTTTTAGCCCGATTTCGAGTAGAATTTGGCCCAACCCGTGTGGGGCCCAGCCTAGTTCGGGTGTGGGGCCCACGGGCCCCCGGGGGCATTTTGGTAATTTTTCACCGGGAGTCCGATTTTAGCCCTGAAACCTCCCGGACACTTTTCTAAGTGTCGGGCCCGGCCCGAGTGGCCCATGGACCCCCAGGGGTATTTTCGTAATTTTTCACCAAGTGTCCAATTTTTACCCCTGAACCTCCTGGACACTTTTCCAAGCCCCGAATCACATTCAAGCCTAGTTGTAGGTCATGTGAGAGCCTCATAGGTGCATTCATAAATTGTAATTATGAATGCTAATGTATATTTCCATGTATTAGGGCTCCGGATAATCGAATGCGGCGATGCACCGGAGGTTAAAGCTACATGGAGCGCTTGGGAGGATACGAATCTCCCAATACTGTGAGTGACTTAGACTTCTCTGTCTAGCCTCTGGGGAAAAAGGTTTTCAAAAATGATTTTAAAAAACATAAATGTTTTGAAAAAGGTTTTGGGATACGGGGAAATCCACACACACACACACTTGTTTGTGATATACCGACATAGTGAGTGGGATGTTTTAAAAGAAATATAAAGCTTGTGTGTGTGATTTATATGTTTAAATATAAATGTTTTATGCGTATATATATATTCTAAAATATTATTATTGTGACTATTGAGGGTACGATGCCCTTGGGAGGCGAGTGTTTGAGAGGGTTCCTCGGGGCTCCAATTTGCGGGAGCGTGGACCGAGTTTGAGAGCATGCATGATACTCAGCCGTGGACCGCCTATCGAGGGGCACGGTGAGTCGAGCCTGGTTGGGAGAGGGGCGTAGGGAAACTCGCCAGAGCTCCAGTTCACTGTGTTCCACCACAGTGAGGCACCACCGAGGGAAAGGGCTAGAGAAAGAGAAAGAGAATAAGAAAGAGAAAAAGAAAATATTTTTAGAAAGAGAAGAGATAGCCCTCGGTGCAGTGAGGTATAAGACGACCGACGGGTCGCGCCTCCAGTATGACAGAGATGCCAGCCCATTTGATATATGTATATATTTATTATTTAAAATGTTTTTAAAAGAGGGTTCTCAGATGGAGAACCAGGAAAGAGTTTTCAAATAGAAAAATATTATTTTATTATTACTTTATTTTTGGATTTCCCTTGTCTGTCCTAACCCAGATGGAGATTCTTAGAACCTTTGTCACTCACCTGTACTCCATTGTGATGGATGCAGCTTCGCGTATGGAGTCAGCCATTAGAAACGAGGCTCACTAGAAAGCGTCGGTGGCTTAGGCTTAGTAGTTTCCGCTGTGTAGGTATTCTTTTAAATTAGTCCACTGGTGTTGATTTTAAATTTAATATTTTATTAAATGATTTCTAATTAAAATTTTAGTTTTGTTTTGCAGCGATGATATCCATTTCAATGCCTTGCGGTGCCTCGGATGCGTGGCTGCAGACACGTACTTCGAGGTAGCGCGGCGGTTGCCACGTGGTCGACCCGGGCCGGTCGGGGCGTGACACTTACTAAGCTCACTTTTCCATAAAATAAAGTTATCTTCTGCTTTGTTTTTCAATTCATATATATAGATATAAATATTTTAATGGTAATCTAAGTTCTTTTTTTATTAAATTTTTCTTGGTGGGGGCGGTGTCTGCAAAAAAAAAAAGAAAAGAAAACAACAACAACAAAACTCGTGGGAGCCATTTGAAAGATTCACATAGTGCAATAGCTTCCGGCATGCGCCATGTGCACGTGACTACTCCATCGCCAGCTGAATCTGACACACCCGGACCTAGCACGACCTTTTCGTACGAGCAGAATAGTGCAAGATGACGTAATGTTTGAACAATAAGTCGGTCCGGCTGTGTCAAGTGAGAAGAGAAGATAAGCTTAGGATAAGATGGAGTTAGAAGAAAAAGTAATTAATCGTGCATGGGAATTAGTAAATGTCAAAAACACCTCCAAATAAGTCCCTAGAAATTTATTATGGGCTCCATTAGCACAAGAAAGAAAAGGATTTAGCCAATGGGTCAAAATGAAAGAAAGTTGAAAAAAGGGAAAAGTTTGACTCGGGGCCCGAGTAGACCCGATGTCGGGCTCCTCTATAAATAGGGGTGAGCCAAAGCTTTCCTTCATTTCTCTTTTTCTTTTTCTTTCATTTTCTTTTCTTTTCCTTTTTGGAGCCAAACGGAGGCATTTTGGACAATTGGCAGATCCGGACAAACCGACCGTCAGTTCGAGGCGAGATCTTGGTGAGTTATTCCTAACTCCTCGATCTACGTTTTTCTAAGTTTGCACGTCTTTCCATGCATCAGTTTAGGAGAGATCCAAGCTCAAAGTTAGGTTCAGCTTTTAACTAGATTTTAAGTTTAGATTCGAGATCTAGGAACTTTGAGCTTGTGTTTCTTGTTTTTCTTTCGGTAAACGTGTAGTGGATGCATTAAGGTACATGCATCTCAAATTGTAGCTAAATTGGTGGTCGATTGCATCGGTTTTCGAATTAAGAGGAAAATTGAAGAATTTCAGGTTTGGAACCCAGAACAGAACCGGTGCCGGTTCTGTCCAGAAACAGCGCCGTTTCTGCTTCTCAGCGACCGACCTTCGGGTCGAAGAGAACCGGCACCGGTTCACTTTAGATCCGGCGCCGTTCTTGCCCTTTAGGGGTAAAATGATCATTTTACGTCCCGAAACCCTAATTGACCCCAAATCGATTCGGAACACTTCCGAGTCTTCCAAACCTCATCCAAGCGTCATCTTAGGTCATATTAGAGCCTCGTAGGTGCATTCATATATTTTATTATGAATGCTAACTCGTATTTCCGTGTACTAGGGCTTCGGTTGGATCAAGTGCGGCGATGCTCCGGAGGTTGAGCTGCATGGAGCGCTTGGGAGTATACGATTCTCCCATCACTGTGAGTGGCCTAGACTTCTCTGTTTAGCCACTGGGAAAGGGGGTTTTGAAAATGATTTTAAAACATAAATGTTTTCAAAATGGTTTTGGGATGTGGGGAATCCATACTCACACACTTGTTTGTGATATACCCACATAGTGAGTGGGATGTTTTAAAAAGGAATATAAGGCTTATGTGTGTGTGATTATATATTTTTAAATATAAATGTTTGAGGTATATATATATATATTTGAAATATTATTATTATTATTATTGAGGGTCCGATACCCTTGGGAGATGAGTGATTGAGAGGGTTCCTCAGATCTCCAATTTGCGGGAGCGTGGATTGAGTTTGAGAGCATGCAGATTACTCACCTGTGGACCGCCTATCGAGGGGCACGGTGAGTCGAACCTGGTTGGGAGAGGCGCGTAGGAAAACTCGCCAGAGCTCCAGTTCACTGTGTTCCACCACAATAAGGCACCACCGAGGGAACGGGCTAGAGTAAGAGATAAAGAGAAAGTGTTTTTAAAGAGGAAAGAGATAGCCCTCGGTGCAGTAAGGCATACGACCGGCCATTCGTGCCTTCAGTGTATTAGGTGCCAGCCCATGAGTATTTAATTATTCTTAAAGGTTTTAAATTTAATTCTCCTTGGGAAAATTTCAAAAGAGGTTTTGAAAACAAAATTTATTTTATTTACTTTAGTTATTTTATTTTATTATATTTTTTGATTTCTCTGTTTTCCCTAACCCCGATGGAGATTCATTGAACCTCTGTCACTCACCTGTATCCAATGTGGATGGATGCAGATCCGCGTACGGGGTCAGCCAATAGATTGGAGGCTCATTAGAAGGCGTCGGTGGCTTAGGCTTAGTAGTTTCCGCTGTATAGGTATTCTTTAATTTAATCCACTGGTGTCACTTATAAATTTAATATTTTATTAGATGATTTCTAATTAAAATTTTAGTTTTGTTTTCCAACGATGATATCTATTTCATGCCTTGCGGTGCCTCGGATGAGTGGCTGTAGACACGTACTTCGAGGTAGCATGGCGGTTGCCACGTGGCCGACCCGGGGTGGGTCGGGGCGTGACAGCATTACCGCTAAAACAATGCCCTTGCTAGGACAGCAAAAGTAAAAGCCAGCCAATGAAAGGCAAAGCAAGAAAATAACAATCATTCGAAGCATAGATAAAAAGGGCAAGAGAGGAAAATCACATATCAAAGAACATGAGCCATCAAATGAGAAGATAAAAATGAAAGAGAACAGTTGGATGAAGATGAAAAGAGGGGGTATAAAAACTGATTTTGCAACAGCAATGAGAGAGGGCAGTCAGGGAGAAGAGCGTGTTTTCCAAAAAAGGGGGCATTTTTCATTTTTGCCGAAAACCAGTTTTTCAAGGAGGAAAAAATTTTTTTTTTCCTGTTTTCAAAGAGGGGCAGTCCGAAAAACACCAAAAAAAAATCCAAAAGCTTTCCTTATCTTTTCTTAAAAAGGATTGGCTAGAGAAAATAGAGAAAAAAGGCTTCTTGATTATTAATCTTGGCCATTCTCTTCTCCACAAAGCCATTATTTTCTTTTTTTTTAATTTTGATACAAAGCTTCATCTTTTTAGGTAAAGTTCTTAGCTTTATTTTTAAGATCATTTCTTTTTTTTTTTTACTTTAAATACAATATTCTTGCTTTGTCTTGTTAAATTTGTGCATAAAGTGTTAACTTTCTCTTTTATGATGATATTTATGATTTACAAAGCCTTTGTATATTGCTAAATAATTTGCTTAGTTTAATATATGCTCTAATATATTGATGATGTCTTTTTTTTATGTTTGTTTATTTACTTTATTTCATTTTTTTTGTTAATATGTCCTTTCTCTTAGTTATTTACATGATTATGCAAAAGATCCTAACTTTCCTTGTTTTATATCTTTGTTTATTATTCTTAAAGCTTGCTTTGCATTTTTCATATGCTTGTTTAGTTGAAAGTTTTAATCTTAACTAAAAAGATTATATTTTTGAGCCTATATTCATTATTGTTTAATTAAAAAATCTAATCTTGATTATAAAAATCACCACTTTAAGTTGATAAACTTGTTTGCTTAGTTAAAAGTCAAGTCTAGGCTATAAAAATTACACCTTTTTGCTTGTGGGTATTCTTACTTGATTAAAAATGAAACCTTGGTTAATAAAAATTGCATCTTTAAGTTTATTTCCATTTATTTAAATAAAAAATAAATCTTGCTTATAAAAATTCTATTTTTAACCTTGTATAAACACATATTTAGTTTAATGTTTAATTTTGACCATAAAATCACATTTTACCCTTGCATGTATTTTTGTTTAATTTAAAAATTTAATCTTGCATGTAAAAATACCTTTTGCCCTTGTATGTATTTTTGTTTAATTAAAAATTAAATCATGTAAAATTACCTTTTTTTTTGCCCATTGTGTTTTGCTTAATTCAAAATTTAGGCTTGTATGTGAAATTACCTTTTTACTTTTATGGATATGTTAGCTTAATTAGTAATTATTTCTTGTGTTAAATTACTATTTTACCCTTTATGCATGCTTTCCTAATTAAAAATCTAATTTTGCATGTAAAATTACTCTTTTGCCCTTGCATGTATTTTTGCTTAATTAGTAATTGTATCTTGCATTAAATTACCTTTTTACCCTTGTATGCATGTTTGATTAATTAAAGGTCTAATCTTGCATGTAAAATTACTCTTTTACCCTTGCATATATTTTTGCTTAATTATTAATTGTATCTTGCACCAAATTACCTTTTTGCCCTTGCGTATATGTTTGTTAAATCATGAATTGAATTTTGTATAAAATCATATTCCTTGACCTAATATGTGTGCTTGTTTAAATTAAGTTTACTTTATACTGTGTGATTAATTATGCTTATATGTACTAACCTATGTTTTCTTGTCCCATTCATGCATAATTAAGTTAGAACATCGATTTCCAAAAAATTCATATGCATGGGGGAATCGGAGGGTGCCTCGGGAGTCCGAGGTTTTCGAAGGTTTTCTCCGATGGGAAGTTTTCTGGGTGTCTAATCGGGAGTCCGATTGGACCCGGAGAAATTTTTCATCCCTTCAAAAATGAAAAATATATTTTTCTCATTGGATTTTCATAAAAAGCATATATCATGTTTATGATTTCTTTAATTTCTTAAAATTTGCAAATGAACTCAAAAAAAATTATTACCTTCTTTTACAAAAGAAATGTTTATTCCAAAGTCTTTTATTTTTTACTCTTATGTTTTATTTTCATTTTATTTTAAGAAAATCTCTTGTTTAAGAGGCCCAATTAAATTAAAAGGAATGTTTATTCCAACATTAATTTCAAAACATATTTTAAAAGTTTTTTTTTTAGAGATCTTAATTTCCCACCTATAGTTAAGGCCTCTCAAATTAATCCAAATTTTGTTAAAAAACCACTTTCAAAATTTCTTTTCTTATTTTTATTTCTTCTTTTTCAATGGAAGGGAATATTTATTTTTCTTTTTCCTTCTCTTTAGTTTTTTTCAAAATACCTTTTTGGGAGGATTTTAGTATGTTTAATTAATTAAGACCTTTCAAGTAAACTTCATTTTTATTAAAAGGCATTTTTAGCTTCAATAAAAAGAATTTTTATTCTTTAAATCTTTAAAATTCTTTTTCAAATTTAGTTTTATTCGATATAAAAGACATTAATTTTTTTAAAAAAAAGGGGTTTTGTTTTTTGAAAGGTCTTAATTTATTAAATCTACTAAGGTTTTCCTACTAAACTAAATTTTTGTCAAATTATTCCCTTCAACAAATTAAAAGGAATATTTATTCCAACATTGTTTTAAAATTAAATCTTTCTAAGAGATTTTAATTTAAGTAATCATAATTAAAGTCTCTTAATGTAAATTTCAAAGCATGAATTTGAGGGTGTTTGTCCCAACCTTTTTTATAAAATATTTTCTAGAAGGTTTCAATTTTTATTCCCATTATTGAGCCCTTTTAAAATTAAATTAAATCTTCGTTTTCCACAAAAGGGATATTTATCCCCATTTTCAAATTAGATTTTGATTTTAGAAGAATATTTATTCCCATTTAGAAATTGAATCTTCATTCTAAGTGGGAAATTTCTCCGAATTCAAAATTGGGCTATGGATTTTCACATTAAAAGGAATGTTCATTCCGACATTAAATCTTTAAATTTTGAATTTAAATTTTCTAATGGGATGTTTATGTCACGCCCCGACCCGCCCAGGCCGGCCACGTGGCAACTGCTGCGCTACCTAGAAGTACGTGTCTGCAGCCACGCATCCGAGGCATCGCAAGGCTTGAAATAGATATCATCGCTGCAAAACAAAACTAAAATTTTAATTAGAAATCATTTAATAAAATATTTAATTTATAAGCAACACCAGTGGATTAATTTCAAGAATACCTACACAGCTGAAACTACTAAGCCTAAGCCACCGACGCCTCCTAGCGAGCCTCCATTCTATTAGCTGACCACACACGCGAATCTGCATCCATCCACATTGGATACAGGTGAGTGACAGAAGTTCTAAGAATCTCCATATGGGTTAGGGAAAATAAGGGAAATCTAAAATAAAATAATAATAAAATAAATATTTTTCTTTTAAAATCTTTTTCTAGTTCTCTAACCGAGAACTCACTTTAAAAACATTTTAAATAAATAAATATATATAAAATGGGCTGGCATCTCTTTTATACTGGAGGCTCGACCCGTCGGTCGTCTCATGCCTCACTGCACCGAGGGCTATCTCTTTCCTCATTCAGAAATATTTTCTCTTTTCTGTCTCTCTAGCCCTTTTCCCTCGGTGGTGCCTCACTGTGGTGGAACACAGCGAACTGGAGCCTGACAAGCTTCCCTACGCGCCTCTCCTAACTAGTTCTCGTCTCACCGTGCCCCTCAATAGGTGGTCCACGGCTAAGAATCTAGCATGCTCTCACTCTCGGTCCACGCTCCCGCATATATAAAATGAAGCCCGAGGAACATCCGTCTCAATCACTCATCTCGCAATGGTATCGCACCCTTAAAATCATAATAATAATATTTCTAAAATATATATATATATAGATATATCCGCATAAAATTTTTATATTTAAAACATATAATCACACACACATAAGTTCTTATATTCCTTTTTAAAACATCCCACTCACTGTGTGGGTATATCACAAACACTGTGTGTGTGTGGATTTCCCGTATCCCAAAACCTTTGAAAACATTTATGTTTTTAAAACATTTTTAAAACCTTTGTTCCCAGTGGCTAAACAGAGAAATATAGGTCACTCACAGTGTTGGGAGAATCGTATACTCCCAAGCGCTCCATGTAGCTTACCCTCCGGAGCATCGCCGCATTCGATTCACCCGGAACCCTAGCACACGGAAATATACATTAGCATTCATAACTAAATTTATGAATGCACCTACGATGCTCTAATATGACCTATGACTCGGTTTGGATGTGATTCGACGCTTAGAAAAGTGTCCGAGAGGTTTAGGGGTAAAATTTGGACACTTGGAGAAAAATTACGAAAATGCCTCTGGGGACCCGTGGGCCCCACACTCGGGCTGGGCCCTACAGGCCCGGATCTAGGCTAGGCAGGCCCCCCATGTGGTTGGGTCAGGCCTGGCCTGATTCTGGGTCGGAAGGCCCATTCCCATGTGAGTTGGGCCGAGCCCAACTCGGATTGGGCAGAACAAGGCCCAACCGCTCGGTTTGGGCCAAAAGGCCCAGTCCAACGTGGGACAGGCCCATGTCCCGCGCAGGATCTGGGCTGCGGGTCTCTCCCACGCGGGAGCCGTTCGGCACCCTCGGGATCCGAGGCTTTTCCTCGGTTCCCAAGCGCCTCGGTCCACCGTTCGACGTGAAATTCGAGATGAAGGTTCCTCTCACCTCCCATGACGTGTTTACCAGAGCAGAAACAATAATCACAAGCTCAAAGTTCTTAGATCTCGAATCTAAACTTAAAATTTAACTAAAAAGCTGTACCTAACTTTGAGCTTAGATCTCTCCTAGACCAATGCATGGAAATGCGTGTAAACTTAGAAAAACATAGATCAAGGAGTTAAGAACAACATACCAAGAACTCGCCTTAATCCTTCGGTCGGTTTGTCCGGATCGGCCAATAGTCCAAAATTGCTCCAAATGAGCAGTTGAGAGAAAAGAGAAAGGAGAGAAGAGAGGAAGAGAGAAAATGAGGGGGGAAAGGCTCGGCCTCCCCCTATTTATAGAGGAGCCCGACACCGGTCTACTCGGGCCTCGGGCCAGACTTTCTCTTCTATTTTAAACCTCTCAAAACTTTAATTCTTAGCCTAATCCACCGACCAATTCACCAATGGACTTCCAATCCATTGGCTATGGACTTAAATAAGTCCACTTTAGTGATTCCATGCATGGTCACCCATTTCATCTTCCAACTACGGCTTACCTTAAGTTTGACTTCTCTTCTGACTTGAGACAGTCGAACCGACATATTGTTTAATTATTACGCCATCTTGCACTATTCTGTTCGTACTAAAAGTCGTGCTAGGTTCGGGTGTGTCAGTTTATCCCACATTAAAAGGAATATTTATTCCGACATTTAAAATTATGTTTTTCTTAAAATGATTTTAAACACATTTTATTATCATTTTCCAAGTAAAATATTTTTAAGACTTTTGTGGTACCAATTTCTAGGCGTCTTGGGGGTGCTAATCCTTCCCCAAGCGTAACCGACTCCCGAACCTAAAATCTTTTTCGTAGACCAGTTTCTTTCCTTAACTTGACGTAATCTTTCTAGATTTATGTTGGGTTAAATAAGTAGGTGACTAACCACACCTATTAAAAATAAAAGGTTAGTGGCGACTCCATTTGTTTTTCGACTGTTTAGTCCCGAACATTTCTCACACCATATCATTATCGTCGGAGCAGTAAAATGTCTCGACAGGTTTAATAGGGAAGCTTTGTAGTACTAATTAAACTAGGACTAAGGAAAGATAGGGTTAGTGAGAAGCTTTGTAGTATTGCTGCCTACATCAATTACATGCAAAAGGTAAGGTAATTATTAGATGCCTATGACTGATTTCTCCAATCCAAGGGTGAAGATTGTTTTAAACTGAAGTTTTCTTATATTTATTATCTTTCTTCAATTTTTGTTATTTACTTAGTTTAGTTTTGATCTTCCAAATCTATTTATTTTATTTTCTTTTCGTTGCTTACCTAGATTAGAATTTGTTAGTTTCTTATCTAATCCCTGTGGGTTCGACCCTTACTACCACTATATTATAGTTTTAGTAAGGTTAATTATATTTTGGTGATTAACTACACATCATGGAGCATGCTAAGTCTTTTAGCATGCCACTTGCTAATGATTTCAAGTTGAATAAGAAATCTTATCTGGTGACTGAACAAGAGAAACATGAGATGTCAGTTATTCTTTACTCTTTCACAATCGATTCATTGATGTGTCTCATGGTTTGCACATGACTAGATATAACTAATGCAGTTGATGTAGTAAATAGATTTCTTTCCAATCCAGGAAAGGTTCATTAGGAAGTAGTGAAGTGGATCTTTAGATACTTAAGAGATACTTCAAAGATGTGAATGGATTTTGTGACTTCACAACCAGTTCTTAAAGGTTCACTGATGCAAACATGGCGGGTGATCTTGATGGTAGAAAATCTACTTCGGGATGCATATTTACTTTTGTAGGGGAAGCTGTTTCTTGGCAGTTTAAACTGGAGAAGTGCGTTGCCTTGTCTACAATAGAGGCTAAGTATATTACAATGACCAAAGCAGGCAAAAAATGCTTTGGATGAAAGAATTTCTTTACGAATTGGGGTTAAGTCATAAGGAGTATGTGGTTTTTTGTGATAACTAGAGTGCTATGAATTTAAGCAAGAAGTGACATTCCCAGACCTAGTCCGCACGTGTCAAGTTGTGAATTTGTTAAGAAATGAAATTGGACTTCCCTTAGACATTTTAAACTTTCTTTAGCTCAATTTTGGACTTAGAAACCCTAATTTATAGTTTAAAGTCGGTGGCACCCACTAGGGCACAAAAATCTAAGCAAGTGGGGTTGAGTTCACAAAAGTCAACTCATTTTCTGTTGACTCTGGTGTCGGACCCGACCAAGTCTGGCGCCGGACCCGATGAATATATGGGGAGGTCGGTTGCCCGATACTCCCTATTTGCTTCCTTTCTCTTCTTCTTCTTCTTCTTCCCTTCGAGCTCTCTCATTTTCCCACCAATTTTAACACTTGAAATCACCTTCAAACCCTTCAGTAATCATCACCAACAACTTCTTTTGTCTCCAAGAAGATCAAAAACATCAAATTCTCCAAGTTTTCTTCAAATCTCAAAATTTGCCAATTTGGAGTCATTGTGTTCTTTGCCCTATATCTTCCAATCTAACTGTAGGCTTTGGTTGAATTCTTTATGTTGTTCTAGACTCCTTAATCTTTAATTTGACTACCTATATGCTTGATTTCGTTGAGTGAGCTTAGAGAAATGTTGGATTGAAGATTGAAATTTGTTTTTACTCAAGAACACTTGCACCCTTAGAGTTTTGATCCGAAAATCTTACATGATCAGTTGTTTAATTTCATTTTTGAAGCTATAGGTTCTTAGTTTAAGTGCTTAAGATTGTCTGTGTCAAATTTCATACAAAATGGTGGAGTATTGAGCTCAAACCGAGCTTGGGAAGGTGAGTGGCCGAATCTCGGCCAAGCCAAAGGGCTATCCTGTAATACACCAATCTCACAGCGTTAGGATATGAGATTTCAATATGATATATATAGTGAGACCCAAACCCAATACTGCGAGGCGCCTTTTGAGTGGGACGAAACAGTGAGGCTTCAGGCCAAAGCGAACAATACCTCACAAGTTAGGCCGGGTGAGGGTGTGGGATTTCAATGTGATATATATAGTGAAACACACCTTCCACCTGTGAGGCGCCTTTTGTGGGACAAAACTGTGAGGCTTCGGGTCAAAGCAGACAATACCTCGCAGGTTGGGCCGGGTCTCCACAATTGGTATCAGAGCAGGCACCAAGCGGGCTGGGAGCTAAGTGCTACATCGCGTGAGCGTGGTGGGAGCCACCTCTAGAATCCCAATGCTTGGTGTGGTCCTGGATCTATGTGTGTTGGGCTTGCTAGGGACATCAAGCCTTTAAGGGGTGATTGTAATACCCCAATCCCACATCGTAAGGGTGTGGGATTTCAATGTGATATATATAGTGAAACACACCTTCCACCTCTGACGCGCCTTTTGTAGGACAAAACTGTAAGGCTTCGGGTTAAAGCGGACAATACCTCGCAGGTTAGGCTGGGTCTCCACATGTCTGGTGCTGGACTCACCAAATTTAGGGAATTTCCCCAAATTGGCCACTCCTGCATGAGAGTGAGCCTTGGCCGTGCCGGAGCTACACTGTAACAGGGGCGTTTTGGTCATTTTATAACCCTAGACCCCAATTGACTTCAATTGACTTCCGGACTTGTCAAATCTAGTTTCTAGACCCTAGAAACCCTAATTAGGTCATGCTTTGATATTGATTGTTATTCGAATGCCTTAATTAATCAAATTATATTTTAATTTGATTATTTAGGTACGTGATTGTACGAGATTAGGCAGTAGCATTCGAGCTAGGGCATTCGAGGGGTATATTAGGGAGTATATGATTCTCCCTTACTAGTAAGTGGCTTGGATTATAGTGGTTGACCACTGAGGGTCAACCGTCTTTCTAATTGTTTTATTAACTGTTTTATTAAATATTTATAACGCTTTAGGATATGGATTGTCCACCCTCACACACGAGTTTAGAAATGGATTTAAGGGTGGGTTTTCAAAAAAATATATGAGATATTATTATTATGTCTTATTGATGATATGACCCCTGGGAGTTAAGTGATTGAGAGGTCCTCGGTGCTCCGATTCGAGGGAGCGTGGACCGAGTGAGAGGCATGCATAGACGCAGCCGTGGATCACCTATTGAGGGACACAGCGAGAGGAGACCCTAGGAGAGGTGCATAGGGAATCTCGCCAGGGCTAGATGTAGTTGTGTTCCACCACAGCGTCGGCAACGTCAAAGGAACGAGCCAAAAAATAAAAGAAAAAGATTTGAGATATGAGTTAGCCCTTGACGGTCCAGCGGGGCACCTAAGTGCATAGGTGAACCTTTGGGACGATTTCAGATGCCAGCTCATTTACGAGATTTATTATTTGTTTTGGTGTGGGATTTCATATGATTTTAAACAGTTTATTAAATGAGTTTTGGATTATTTCATATCCCCAGCCTGAGGTGATTGGTCATTATAACCAGGTCCATCACTGGGTACATATATATTTGTACTCACACCATTCATTTATTGTTGTCAGGTCATCAAGCTACGAATGACAGGCGTCCTGGTGGACAGTGATCCTGGTATATCACCTGCAGACACTTTTTTGTAGGTTCCACCTAGATCCCTTGTGAATCCTAGCTCCAGAATAGTATTGCATATTATTATATTATTATATTATTATATTATTATTTCTTTTCGCTACATGTTTACACCGTAAAACATGCCACATTTATTATATAAACATTTTATGATATTTTCTATATTATTTTCTTATAGATTTTCGTGTACCCCTTATCTATGCCTTGTACCATCTTGGATAGCCCGCCTTCCGAGGCACGCATCTCGAGGTGGTACGACGGTTGTCACGTGACCGAGCCCTCGGGTCGGGGCATGACAAGAAGTATCATATTAGAACTAAGCACATTGATGTTTAATACCATTGGTTGTGTATGGTAATTGAAGATCGAAAGATGCAGTTGAAGAAGATTCACACTGATGAGAATGTTTTAGACATGTTGACTAAAATGGTTCCCAAGAAGAAGCTTGAGTTGTGCAGTAACTTGGCCGAGATGGATGCCTTGACCAAGGTCAACTTCAAGTGAGCAAGTTGTGTAGTTGATCTCCTCTTGATGGTGTTGGAAGGGGGGGGGGGGGGGTGGGTTATTAGTTGGTCCAGCCCATTGACCATTTTCTTAAGTGGTCATGTGAGGCTTATGGCCTTGGTCTTTTACCTGTTTTAATTGGATGGTTAGGACCTCATCATAAGGCTTGATCCAAAGGCCATTAATTGACAAGAAAAGAAAAGGGTTTCATGTCTTTATGAAAGCAAAAACGAGCCGAGACATTAACTTGGACTCTTGGTGTTGAACAACGCACAAAAACAAATTGGGAGCCAACGTTTTCTTTGGGTTTTTTTGCAATAGTGGAAGCCAAGAATTTGCAAGGGTGATTTGTGCGATGTTGGTGAAAAGCTTGTGGTTTTCTTGTTCCATAGAGTAAGGGAGAGAGATAAGCACGCAACAAATTGGGTTTTTTCTTTAGGTTGATTTGTTGGTTCTCAAAGAGGTATATTTATGTATTAAATTCAATTTTTGTTGATTCTTGAGCTTTGGGCAAAAAGCTTAAGTGATAAGCTCTTATAATTTGCTTATTTCTCATAGTGAATTTTTATCTGATTTTGTCTTGTAGCTTTTCTCTTCACATCGGAAGATTTTTTATGTAAATCTTAGGTGCTGTTTGATAAACTGAAAAAATTAAGTGCTGGAAAATAAGTATTGAAAATAAAGTACTGAATTTGATAAGTGCTGAATTTGGATATAAAAATTGTTTGATAAATAAATGTTGAATATAAATGTATTGTTTAAAAACCATAAATGTTGAAGATTTTTAAAACTCATTAATGTCTAAAATAAAGGTAATTTAGTATAAAAGGAAACTTTTTCAAATTAAAATCATTTAATTTTTTCACCATTTAATGATAAGTAAGTCTCCATCTACATTTTAAATTCAACACTTTTTTTTTTGAAGAATTAAATTCAACACTTTTTTGTTGAAAAGAATCTTTTAAGTAATAGCTAACAAAAGTTATCAAATATATTAAAAATCCAAAAGTGTTGAAAATTTTTATTTTCAACATTTAAAAAATTTTCAATAATTTATCAAATAACCCCGTGTTCTTTATTATTTTTATATTATTACTTGTGGTTATTGCCCACGATTTCTGTCTGGTTACTTGACTTGTATAGTTAGTTATTTTGATTTGAGTTTTAGTATTGGTTGGTTGTTTATGGTATTTTCAGTTTCTGCTTGAGTTAGTGTTTTTGCTATAGGCCCCAACTATATATATAGCAAAAGTCTTGCTTTTTGCGAAGGTAATCGAGGTCCCCTGAATTGCTTTTGCAGAGGCAAAAGTCGTCCTTGCGTCAGTGACTAATTGTTTGCAAATGAAATGAGCGTCTTTATTCGAGTCAAATCTGAAATGATTCCCTCCTCAAATGTTTGGGTCCTTGTGATATTATAATGGAGCGGTCGATTCTTTTAGGAGCAAGCAAAGGAAAACGTAATAGCTAGTTTGTCACATCTGTTAATGATATGCACTAATGAAATTAGGACATTATTTTTCCACCTCAAAAGACACATAATACCAAAATTTCTATAGTTTAATTGGATGGCTATAATGACACTTCACATATATATCAAACTCATAGATGCACATCCCACACATACATATGATGACAATTATTTGTTTTTAGTGCTGAATTCAATTTTTTTTTCTTTTGCGTAAAACACAGATATTTCGTATTCATTTACCGGTTTACGATTAATCCTTATTAAATCGGATCGACCAATTATGGAGGTTAAAACTCTCACAACAATGAATTTTTCTATTAATAAGACTCAAACTCGAAACCTTATTTAAGGATAATAAGTGTCGAATTTTTCTATTAATAAGACTCAACCAACCAATCGTTGGCGTTCAAAATCATTTGATATATTACAAAAAATAATGACAATTATCCTTTGATGTTATAGGAGTTGCGACACGGACGCCAGTGACCTTAGATTTTGTACCTCACATATATACCTAGCCTATGTCCACTCCAAACAAAATTATAAGGATAAATTAATTTAATTTATTTTCTTTTTCTTTTTCTTTTTCTTATAAGGGATAAGTATGTGAAGGATGCAAATTTTTTTTTCCTGGGCAAGATTAATGAATGTGGGAATATAGTGGACGAACAAGTAGAAGATGGAAAGGGGGGATGTTCTGCAGTCTCTGCTCCTTTTAGTTGAAAAAATCTAGAAATGTTAATTACAATGTTGGGTGTGGGGTAAATCAGTTAAGATTGCTTCCAAACTTTTCTCAGTAGTCAGCAGCAAAATGGGAGAAGGAGATGGGAGAGCACTTAGCGACGTGCATGAACATGGACCAGATAAAGTCATAATTTTCACTGTTTTGCTTTTGTTGGCAGAGCGGATGTTTTCAAATTGGTAAGGATTTGATAAGTTGGGTAATGTCCACAAAATCCAGTGAAAATGACTTCCTCATCCTGCCTGTTCTTCTTTAACCCAAGCAATTGTCAGAATTTGGACTGCACCTAGTCACTGTCCCAAAAATGCATATCCTTTATGCTGGTATTTGTCACATGTCAAAACTGCTGCCAAGTTGAGTTGAGTGACACTAGTACTTTGGATAAGTGAAAGGTATTTGTACATTCGCCGTATTTGATCTCTAGGGCACGCTAGCTTCAAATGGTGATTATCTTATTACTTATTAAACTGTTGAAGTAATATACGTAGTCAATTGGCATTTTTTAAACTTTAATAAATTTGGTCTCTAAAATTATTGATAAGGCTGTAAGTTTAGAGATTTTAGAGATTACATTCGACTCCATGTAGCTGCATCCTTGTATGACTCTTGTAGTCCTGTATCCTTGCATGTCTCTATCTTTTATCTTAGCCATGTATATATTTTAACATTGATAATATTCATCAGTGCCAATTATTGTCAACCGTTATATGGTTTCAGAATTTGAAGCGGCCTAACAACCCATATCATTTTTTTTTCTTTTTCCTTTCATCGGTAACAATAGATAACCAAGCCCTCGCCACGACGTCTCAAATGCTTTGAGATATAAAGCATCTCAATTCATGCATGCTCCTACTTTTAGCATGTTGGACTGCTGTTAAGCCCTTATTGCGCTATCTTCGTTCCATACTGATCAGGGTTATTTCATTCGCAAATACTCATTGGGCTGGTTGTGTTGATGATTGGAAATCTACAACTAGCTATTTAATCTTTGTTGGTGATAATTTAGGCTATGTTTGGTATGCGAAAATATTTTCTGTTTTTATTTTTTATTTTTATTTTCTAAAAACAATTTTCATTTTCTATTCTCTACATTTTGTTTTCATTTTCTAAATTCTAGGAAACATGTTTGGTATATGAAATGAAAATAGTGAAAATATGTTTGGTTTCTATATTTTCTGAAAATGTGTTTGATATCTATATTTTTAAAACATATGTAAAATATGTAAAAATAAAATCTGAATTATTGAGATAAAAATACTAATATAAAAGATAAATGGTCTTTAATAATAATAAAATGAAATTAAAATAAATAAGATTGCTCCAATCAAAAGGTAAAGAAAGGACATAATGTTCTCCGACGAGAGCTCAAGGAGCCACAAGCCACTTGGAAACGGGAAAAGGTTATTGTAATACAGATTTTTATTTGAAACCAAATCTCTTAACTAGAAGGAGAAAAAGGCAGCTCACGGATCTTCGGAGAAAAGGTTAAAAGAAGAAAAAAAAGATCTAATGGTTCAAACTCTACCAACAATTCAAAAGCAAAAAAAAAAAAAAGCTAAATTTCATATTGTGAGGAGTGAGAATCGATCCTGGTTCTTAGGAGGTAAGTTGAAATTTTTTTACAAAATGCGTGACTTCACCTTTTGTAATTTTTGAAAACGTTTTGAGGGAAAACAATGAAACCAACTTTTTTTCATTCTCAAATTTTGGGTATTCTCATTTTCATTTTCTATAAAACATTTTCTAATTTTTTAACCAAACATGTTTTCACTGTCATTTTTCATTTTCTCTGAAAATGAAAACAGAAAACACCTCTGTTTTCTCCAACCAAACAGAGCCTTAATTTCTTGGAGTTCTCACTAATGCATAGTGTCTCATTCGTCTAGGGAAGCAGAATACCATGCTTGAGCTACTACTGTAGTTGAAATTCATTGGTTGCAATCTCGAGTGTGTAAAATTGGATATGCTTCATCTATTGTTTCTAAATTATGGCATGAAAACTTGAGTGCCACTTATCTGACTACCACACCTATTTTTCGATCCTGATTACAAAGTGACAAAGGGTGAAATTTTGGTATGTTATCGGTCTAGAGGATCAAATTGCTGATATTTTATTTAGTTAAGGCACTACCCAAGGCCAAGTTTCAATTTAACAAGTGGCAAGTTTAGTATTGGTTCCCCACTCTCAACTGGAAGGAGGGGGGGTGATAAGGTTACATTTAGAGATTTTAGAGATTATGTTGGAGTCCTGGTAGTTGTATATATCCTTATAAGACTTGTATGGTCTTGTATCCTTCAATGTCTCTATCTTGTCTTACCCATGTATATATTTTAGAGCAATCAATATTTTAGAGTGATCAATAACATTCATCAATGACAATTATTGTCAACCTTTACAATTATAAGGGAGGAGGAAAGATATAAATCATTAAATGACACCTAAATTTTAGGGACAATAAATTTAATTTTGAGAAAAAGGAAAAATAAAGTTATCCAAATAAGTAGGCTTCTAAAGAATTGAATATATGCCTTTACCTCGATACCAGGATGGATGATGCTACCACCTTGACCAATATTTATTGGTACCTTAATATTTTTCTTACCCTCTATTTACTTTACCTACAAATTAATGATATTTATAGATAGAAACATAATACTCCCTCTCTCACCAAAAGTTTGTCCACTTACTATTTGCATAAATTTTAAGGGTGTTATTATTTTATTATATTTCTACCAAATCAAACATCTGAATCTCGTTTTGACCATCTTTTTTGTTTTTGAGAGTTGTCAAATATTTGCAGTACAATTTGGTGCCAAATGGTTTTAGTTGCAATTTCCAAATTTTTTTTTTTTTATGTTTAGCCGTTCTCTTACCATCTAAAAAATTGCTTTCTTATTATTCTTTTGCCTGTTTTTTTTTTGGAACTCTATGCAATGACAATAAGTTATACAAGTAAAAAGGTAAAGGTAAATTTGGGAACTCAAATTTGGTTAGATATTTTACTTTAGGTAAGGGACAAATAAATTGGGACTTCTCAAAAAAGAAATATGGACAAACAAAAGGGGACGAACGGAGTAATAAAAAAAGTCTGTACAAAGTTACAAAAAGAATTGTCTGCACAGATATGAATACATAATGGATAAACTTTTGTATTTGAATTGTATAAATAATGAAATAGCTTTTACTAAGTAAGTATTATTGTCACGCCCCGACCCGCCCCGGGTCAGCCACGTGGCAACTGCCGTACTGCCTCGAAGTACGTGCCGGCCGGTCACGCACCAAAAGCACCGCAAGGCGTTGAAATGGATATCATCGCTGCAAAACAACTAAAACTTTAATTAAAAATCTTTTAATAAAATAATAAACTTTAAAGTAGTACCAATGGATTAATTTAAAGGAATACCTACGCAACGGAACTACTAAGCCTAAGCCACCGACTCCTCCTAGTGAGCCTCCACTCTATTAGCTGACCCCGCACACGGATCTACATCCATCCACATTGGATACAGGTGAGTGACAGAGGTTCAATGAATCTCCATCAGGGTTAGGGATAACAAGGTAATCAAAAATATAATAAAATAAAATAAATAAAGAAAATAAGATAAATTTTATTTTCAAAACCTCTTTTGAAATTCTCCCAAGGAGAATTAAATTTAAAACCTTTAAAATAATTATATACTCATGGGCTGGCACCTAATACACTGAAGGCACGATTGGCCGATCGTATGCCTTACTGCACCGAGGACTATCTCTTTCTTCTTTAAAATAAAATTTCAAAATCTTCTCTTTCTCTAGCCCGTTCCCTCGGTGGTGTCTCACTGTGGTGGAACACAGTGATCTGGAGCTCTGGCAAGTTTCCCTACGCGCCTCTCCCAACCAGGCTCGACTCACCGTCCCCCTCGATAGACGGTCCACGGCTGAGTATCATGCATGCTCTCAAACTCGGTCCACGCTCCCGCAAATTGGAGCCCCGAGGAATCCCACTCAATCACTCCTCTTCTAGGGGCATCGTACCCCAATAATCATGATAATAATAATAATAATATTTCTTATATAAATATTAAAAACATGTAAACACACACAAGCTTTATATTTTTAAAAATCACCCCACCCTCTAAGTGGGCGTATCACAAAATAAAAAGTGTGTGTCGTGGATTACCCTTATCCCAAACGGTTCTGGGCCAGGCAGGCCTGCCCCTGTAGCTGGGTCGGGCCTGGCCTGAAATTTGGGCCGGAAGGCCCATCCAATGCAAGTTGGGCCGAGCCCAACTCGGCTTGGGCCTAACAAGGCCCAAGCGCACGGATTGGGCCAAAAGGCCCAGTCCGGAACCAGACAGCCTAGGTTCCGCGCAGGACCTAGCTTGCTGGTCTCTCCCGCGCAGGAGCCGTCCAGCCACCTCAGGATCCAAGGCATTTCCTCGGTTCCCGAGCCCCTCGATCCACCGTTTCGTGTAAAATTCGAGATGGAGGTTCCTCTCACCTCCCACGACGCGTTTACCGGAGCAGAAATGAGAATTACAAGCTCAAAGTTCCTAAATCTCAAATCTAAAATTAAAATCTAACTAAAAGCTGAAACTAACTTTGAGCTTGGATTTTTCCTAGACCAATGCATGGATAAGCGTGAAAACTTAATGAAACGTAGTTCAAGGAGTTAAGAACAACTCACCAAGATCTCACCTTGAACTTGCGGTCGGTTTGTCCAAATCGGCCAAAAGTCCAAAATTGCTCCAAAGGAGCAGTTGAGAGAAAATAGAAAAGAGAGAAGAGAGAAAAGAGAGAAAATGAAGGGGAGAGCTCATTGATGTGTGTCGCAAAGCACCAAAAATAACCTCACTACTCTAGCATGTAGTTAGGGAAGCAAGGATCGATCCCACAAGGAACTATCCAATTTATCATTACTTTCACAAAGCATAAATCAAACTAAACAATAAATTAAAGGGGAGTTTTATGTTGGTGTTGAAAATAATATGTGAGGTATTATCAAGAATGACAATAGGAATGCGATATATGAAAAGATAAAGCCTCCAATCTATTATATGATCAATCTTTTAACCTAACATTTGATCATAGATTCACTAATCAAATATTCTTATCATCAATTGGTTAACCTCATGGAATTGAAACCAGCTTCAAGTCCAAAGACCTTTCTCAATGTTGATTAACCTTGACTCTAGGTTCACTTTTAATCCTTCTTCTTATGACTAACTTGAATCCTAGCAATCCAAATTCAAATCTAGAAGAGCAATAAGCAATGGAAAGGTAAAAGCTAACAACAATCAATAACAAACCCAGCATTCATTATTCCAATTGCATCTTCAAATCTCTTTGGATGTAAAAACATCCTCTTGCTACTCAAGTTCTAAGAAATCCCCAACTCTAGCATTGGAGTTCAAAGATTAGCATGCTAATGAACTACTCAATCAATTATTTGCAACTAATTAACTCAGCAATTCAAAAGACAAGATAATAACATGATAATCATCTTCAAAGCTCAAGGGATAGAAGAACAATCAATGAACAAGAAAGCATTAAGAACAAGAATCTCACAAATGCAGAAAATAGAGATTGAATCCTATAATAGATTGGAGTTATAGAGTATTTTTGCTTAAACGAAAATTACAAGATGATAAGTCCTCTGAAACCCAGCAAAAGATGCAAACTTAAAGACTGCCTCCTCTCCACTTTCCAGCTGCTTCTTCTCATTTTCGGATCTCTGTCTCCAGCTGCCAGCCCACAATCCACTGCTCCTCCATAATTCTTCCCATCTGAGGTGGGGAATCTTAAGAATAAAATAAGCTAAAGTAGAAGCCATTAAGAAAAAGAGGGAGACAACTCTAAGATTTAGTTATGGCTCCTCTCCACTGAATCTCCGAAATGTGTTTTTAAAGGGTTTGATAGTGGAATGACAGCATTTAAATGGGTCTGTCGACGTTTTGACTTTGTTAGCCGTCGACGTCTAAGTGTTTGCCCGTCGACGTCTCTGCTTGTTTTCTTCATATTTTTCCCAGCTCGATCGATCCATCGACGTCTAGATACCTGCCTGTCGACGTCTAAGTATTCAATCTTTAAGTGTTCGAAGTCAAAAACTTCTACCTGTCGACGTCTAATGAGTTAGCCGTCGACGTCTAGCATGATGAACTCCCTGGAAATGTTGGCTGTGGACGTCTAGCTTCAGATCCGTGGACGGTTGCTTTGGATTCTGGAATTGTGGTCCTCAAGTAGCTTGTCCGTCGAAGTCTAATGAGTTAGCCGTCGACGTCTGTGCAGGTACAAGTGATCCCGTTGTTCATTTCTCGAGCAGCCGTCGACGTCTAAGTGTCTGCCCGTCGACGGCTCTGCATGTTGGTTCAATTAATCATGGAAATTGTCCCTTTTTAGTTCAAATTTCATTTTTTCCTTTTAAGTACACCTACAAAGCAGAATTGAGCTAACTTAGGCTTCCCAGTATAAAAGTAGGAGAAAGAGGAGTGATTTTAAATCCTAATTTAAGTAATAAAAAGGGGTTTAACAAATTCCCCCACACTTGAATCTTACTCGTCCTCGAGTAAGCCTAGAGAAATAACAAAATAACCCTTAAAATAGAATGCCACACAAAAAATTTAAACTAGTTAACTCATCAAATCCAATTTCAGAGGAAATTCATGTGGTATATAGAAGCATATTGTAAAGTAGAAGAGAGCATATCAATTCAAGAATCAAGATAATTAAGTAACAATGGAAGCAATTTCCCTTCAATCAAACATGTTTGAATGGAATAATTCATCATTGGAAATCTCTCATTCACTCAAGTGTGTTTCATGGTGCGCTCAATCTTTGCATGAAAATAGACCTACCATAAGCTTGCTAGTCTACCTCATCTCCATTACTCCAGTATGCACATCATGGATGAAAAGATGAAAAAGATGAAATAGGGTTGTAATGAGGTCTTGGTTGAGTAAGCTATGAAGAAAAGGGTAAAGGAGTTCAATAAAAAGTTTCTTCAAAACTTAGTGAAATATCAAGGTATCGGGGAGAAAATGAAAATGGTCTTAGATATTTTAATAGCCCGACTCTTTTGATCTACCCATTCCAACTTTTTCCTTTCATTTTTCTTTACAATGAACCGAAAAGCTGTTGCTTTCTTCTGTTGTGCCATTCTTTATACATTAGGATTCTTTTGGGCACATTTTTGAAAATGAATGTCTTTTGAACTTCTCATTTCTAAAGCTTTTTCTTAATTGACCAATTCTTGAAGCGAAAATTTCTCCCACACTTAGACTTGTTACTCTTCTGCCCATAACATAAAAATCATACAAGTCACAAATCTCACTAAGCTGAAGAAACAGGGTGAGAGAACTTGTTTTTCTTTTGAGGCTTGAGGTTCTTTTAGGAAATTTAGGTTCATCAACAAAAAATAAAGCTAGAGTCTTTTAGGCTCAAGGGGTTCTCTACATTGGTTTTTCGCAAGGGTTGGTCGATTTGGCTCAAGCTTAGGTTTAATCTTGACCATCTTCTCAAACATGCATGCATTATATGTAACTTTAACAAGGTATAAAGCAAGTTCTAGAGGAATATAATCATGCAAGATCAAATTTACTCTCAAGAATAAAAGAGATTGTAGTGCAATCTTAAGGCTCAAATCTCTCACAAGGTTGAAGAATCCTTATTCTATTCAAACATATTCGGCTTAAGAGAGTTACTACAAGTTGCTTAAAAATCAAGAAGCAAGAAGTCTTAAAACTCTTTTCCAATTTAAACTATGCTTATATTTACTTCATGAACAACTTTGCATTTTCTAATTTGCAAATTAAGATTCTACCAAAAAGCTATAACCCCTAATTAGCAAATGTTTTAGTTACTAAAGTTCCCCCACACTTAAAATAAGCATTGTCCGCAATGCTATCTCGACAATAAATCTTAAAAGAGAGGTATCACAGAACAGTACCTTGATGTTGTCGAGGAAGTAAATGAAGACAATTCCAGCAAATGCAATCAACAATAATGGGGTGAAAGTAACAAAAGAAAGATTAAATTGCCATAAATCAAAATTAGGATTTATAAGGTCGAGAATAAACTAAAATCCAAAAGTTAAAGAGCTAAAATGTACGACAACTAGAAGTTAAAGTCGGTCACAATTAAAAGAGGTAATAAAGGTAAAATGCATGCATGAAAATGCTAGAATGAGCTAAATTTCACTGAGGCGGTGGTGGAGGCTGATTATAGAAAGCCAGAATCTGATCAAGCTTGGTGTGGAGTGAGTGAACATCATCAGTCAATCGTGTCACATTCCCTTGTAGTGCATTGAAATTTTGATCCATGTTCTGGCACCAACCGAGCATCTGAGACTGAAATTGGTACTGAGGGAGTGGCCTATTGCCAACCGGTAGCTCAAATGGAGGAGGAGCTTGCTGATCTTGCGGTTGTTCTTGCTCTCCTCCTTCTTCTTCACCTTCAGCTGGCTGGTCTTGCATATTTGGAGGCTTTGTCCAAATTCCTCCTGCTTGGACATAACCAAAGATCTTCATTTTGGTGGCATCGACACAATCTATTTTGGTGGTGATCTTCTTCCGCTCATTTTCAAAGGAGATGCCACAGTGTTGGAGAATTTTGGTGATGAGCACTGGGAATGGAATACAGCGGTGCTGAGTAGTAGGAGAGACAACCTCGCGCATGGCACTGATGATGGTTGACGCCAGCGGAATACCCGGGGCTTCTTACAGACCGTGGACAATTTTGTCCATCATGTAGACATCTTTGCCGCGGACAATGTGGGTGTCACTGATTTTGGGATCCACATTATGGTGGATCAGATATGCCACCAGGCGACTTTGAATACTGAAATCGCGGCAGAAAAGAGCAGCCTTTTTACCGGGCACTGGTCTATACCCCACATCAAATCTAGCCAAGGCATCTTGTCTAGACCAAGGACGGTCTGGATCTTCTTCCTCTTCATCATTTTCTTCATACATAGATCCTTCATTTGGGATATTAAAATGTTCCTGGAGGAATGCCGCATTGATGGTGATCTTTTTCTTGAGCACCATAGTCTGAATTTTAGGCAGGTCAGCCCCCCTTGTTCTTGATATTGGCGTAAAAGAGGACTGCCAGATCAGGATAATACTCGCCCTTGATGTCGAGGACAGCATCCCAACCTACCTCGTGAAACAAGTGCACAAGATCAAATTCGCGTGCAATAAGAGGATGCACTGTCTTCTCCACAATTTGACGGGAGGTCTGGTGATCTTTAAACCATTGTTCACAGTCGGGAGAGAAAAATTCATTGGCTATTGTAGGCGCTGAGGCTGAAGCCGGGGCCTTGCCCTTGGCAGCCCTTGATGCTCGAGGTCTGGGGGGTGGTGAAGGTTCAGCAGAAGCTTGGGACTTGGATTGGCGAGGTCTCTTAGACATTTTGTCGAACAGTTGGTATGATGAACAAAAATCCTGAAGCAATCTCAAGAAAAGCCCACAATGAACACTTGTATGATGAACAATATATACTTAGCAATGAATTCCACTTGATTATTTCAGCAATAGCATCAAAGAAACCCAATTATTCAAACAATTGTAGCCCAACTCGGATTCCAGCAGTTATCTCAAGCAAAAGTGCCAAATTTTGAAGATTTTAAACATGTAATCCATCCAATAGCTCAATATTTCGATGCTAAATCAATCAAGAGAAGTAGAAGAGCATATAACTGACCAACTGGAGTGTTAAACGCAACCAAATTTGCTTCAAGAACACCAATTCGAAATTTTGCCCAAATTTTCTCCAAGAACATCAATCTCTGAATTTGTTGAAATTAAAGGGAAAGGTGGAAGAAATAGTGAATGGGGTTGATGTTTTCAGTGAAAAGGAAGTGGGTTTGGTGTAATTGGGTTGGAAGATTGGTGGATATGGAAGAGTGTTGAAGTTGGTTGGTTTTGGAGGGAGGGTTTCGGTTTTGAATAAGGGAATAGTGTTGTGATGAAAGTGATGGCTGATGTGGGTTAAAAACTGCGAAATTCGACTGATCCGTCGACGTCTAGTGTCTAGCCGTCGACGTCTAAACATTTCTGACTTTGGCCAAATTCGGTTCTCCATAGCATCCGTCGACGTCTAACCCTTGGACGTCGACGTCTAGATATTTCTGACTTCAACAATTTTCTGTGCCAAAACCTATCCGTCGACGTCTATCCTTATGCCCGTCGACGTCTAAATATTTCTGACTTCCCAAATATTATCGTGACTGAGCCATCCGTCGACGTCTACTTACATGCCCGTCGACGTCTAGATATTTCTGACTTGTCTATTGAAAATCCCATCCGTCGAGGTCTAATCACCTGCCCGTCGACGTCTTTTCAAGATCAGGGGAGAAAGATTCCATCTCCCCTTCCAGTATTTCCTCATTTACTTTGTGTTCTCGTTTCTCCTGCCTATTCGGAAGAATTTGACCACTCCGCAGATGTATTGCATTGACATTTACCTTCGGATTGATGATGGATTGAGAAGGTAACTTTCCTGAAGATTGGGATGTAAGATCATTGACAGATGTGGCAAGTAGCCCAACTTGTCTTTGAAGATCTTCCAAGGAGGTGTTCACTTGTAGAAACTGTGACTTGGTAGCTTCTTGGAAAGATAACTGAGATGATGCAAGTTGAGTCACTAAATCCTCGAGTTTGGATGTAGAGGATAGTGTGGATGAGGATCCTTGATTAGGTGGAGCATTATGAGAGGAAGCTTGAAGTTGGTTGGATTGTGAGGATGCTGTTGGTCTGTGTTGGAAAGCACTAGGCCCTTGTTGAAATTGGGGTCTGGGTTGAAAATGAGGGGCTACATTGTTTCCATACCTAAGGTTAGGATGAGTTCTCCAACCGGGATTGTAGTTAGGTGCAAATGGGTCAAAATTCCTCCTTGGAGGTCCAGGAAATCCAACAGAATTAACATCCTCAACACTAGATTCTTGTCATGTAGGACATTCGTCTGTCTCATGAGTATGTAATGAACATATACCACAAGGACGAGAGGTTAAAGACGCACCCATTTGAGACATCATAAGAGAAGTTAACTTAGATAGTTGATGATTTGTTGAAGCAAGTTGCTGCTCTAATTGAGAACGGCTAACTTCATTTACTTGATGACCGGAAGCATCATCATATGCTTGAAATTTTTGAGAGCTTGATGCCATAGTGGTGATGATTTTTCGAGCTTGCTCTGTAGGTTGATCAAGAAGTGCTCCACTAGCAGCAGCATCCATGAGTCCTTTGTTCACAGGTAAGAGGCCATTATAAAAATGATTCAGCAAGCATTGCTCAGGAATTTGGTGCTGAGGACAGCTAGCTACCAAATGTTTAAACCTCTCCCAATAGTCATAGATAGACTCTGTATTTTTCTGGCGGATGGTGCTAATCTGATTTCTGAGATTAAGAATCTTGGCAGCTGGAAAGTACTTGGTAAGAAATTGCTTCTTGAGTTGCTCCCAAGTAGTTATGGAACTAGGCTCCAATCGATACAACAAAGCCTTGGCAGTGTCTGCCAAAGTGAATGGAAAAGCACGTAATCCGACTTGTTCCTCTGTCAAGTTACTCGGTTTCATAGTTGAACAAACCATCAAAAATTCCCTCAAGTGCTGGTGAGGATCTTCACTAGGGAGACCATGGAATGTTGGAAGGTAGTGTACAAAGTTGGACTTTAACTCAAAAGCTCTTTCAACTTCCGGAAAAACTATACACAGGGGTTGAAGATTTGGCTCACGCTCCAATAATTGTCGGATGGTGGGCTGAATTTCGTTCTGAACTGGTGGAATCACTGGAGGCAGTGGATTAATTGGTGGTTCGTTCCGTGGTGGCTCCATGATTGGTGAGGGTGAAGAACTTTCAATTTGCAAAGATGACTTTTTAGTTTGTTCAACAAACTTCCTGATTTCCTTCAAGCTGATTATGGAGGAATCAAAACTCATACGATGTCTACAACAAAAAGATAAAACCAAGAATGAGAGCAGAGAAAATACACAAGAAAGTAAACCAAACAAAATCAGGGAAGGTAATGGCTAGATAAATAAGCATACTAACATAATAGAAACAAACTTCATTACTACTTTACAATAACAACGAGATAAACACACACAGAATTATATAAACTAAAATGCTATGAAAGTGAAATGATAAAGCCGTAGTTCCCCGGCAACGGCGCCAAAATTTGATGTGTGTCGCAAAGCACCAAAAATAACCTCACTACTCTAGCATGTAGTTAGGGAAGCAAGGATCGATCCCACAAGGAACTATCCAATTTATCATTACTTTCACAAAGCATAAATCAAACTAAACAATAAATTAAAGGGGAGTTTTATGTTGGTGTTGAAAATAATATGTGAGGTATTATCAAGAATGACAATAGTAATGCGATATATGAAAAGATAAAGCCTCCAATCTATTATATGATCAATCTTTTAACCTAACATTTGATCATAGATTTACTAATCAAATATTCTTATCATCAATTGGTTAACCTCATGGAATTGAAACCAGCTTCAAGTCCAAAGACCTTTCTCAATGTTGATTAACCTTGACTCTAGGTTCACTTTTAATCCTTCTTCTTATGACTAACTTGAATCCTAGCAATCCAAATTCAAATCTAGAAGAGCAATAAGCAATGGAAAGGTAAAAGCTAACAACAATCAATAACAAACCCAGCATTCATTATTCCAATTGCATCTTCAAATCTCTTTGGATGTAAAAACATCCTCTTGCTACTCAAGTTCTAAGAAATCCCCAACTCTAGCATTGGAGTTCAAAGATTAGCATGCTAATGAACTACTCAATCAATTATTTGCAACTAATTAACTCAGCAATTCAAAAGACAAGATAATAACATGATAATCATCTTCAAAGCTCAAGGGATAGAAGAACAATCAATGAACAAGAAAGCATTAAGAACAAGAATCTCACAAATGCAGAAAATAGAGATTGAATCCTATAATAGATTGGAGTTATAGAGTATTTTTGCTTAAACGAAAATTACAAGATGATAAGTCCTCTGAAACCCAGCAAAAGATGCAAACTTAAAGACTGCCTCCTCTCCACTTTCCAGCTGCTTCTTCTCATTTTCGGATCTCTGTCTCCAGCTGCCAGCCCACAATCCACTGCTCCTCCATAATTCTTCCCATCTGAGGTGAGGAATCTTAAGAATAAAATAAGCTAAAGTAGAAGCCATTAAGGAAAAGAGGGAGACAACTCTGAGATTTAGTTATGGCTCCTCTCCACTGAATCTCCGGAATGTGTTTTTAAAGGGTTTGATTGTGGAATGACAGCATTTAAATGGGTCTGTCGACGTTTTGACTTTGTTAGCCGTCGACGTCTAAGTGTTTGCCCGTCGACGTCTCTGCTTGTTTTCTTCATATTTTTCCCAGCTCGATCGATCCGTCGACGTCTAGATACCTGCCCGTCGACGTCTAAGTATTCAATCTTTAAGTGTTCGAAGTCAGAAACTTCTACCCGTCGACGTCTAATGAGTTAGCCGTCGACGTCTAGCATGATGAACTCCCTGGAAATGTTGGCCGTGGACGTCTAGCTTCAGATCTGTGGACGGTTGCTTTGGATTCTGGAATTGTGGTCCTCAAGTAGCTTGTCCGTCGATGTCTAATGAGTTAGCCGTCGACGTCTGTGCAGGTACAAGTGATCCCGTTGTTCATTTCTTGAGCAGCCGTCGACGTCTAAGTGTCTGCCCGTCGACGGCTCTGCATGTTGGTTCAATTAATCATGGAAATTGTCCCTTTTTAGTTCAAATTTCATTTTTTCCTTTTAAGTACACCTACAAAGCAGAATTGAGCTAACTTAGGCTTCCAAGTATAAAAGTAGGAGAAAGAGGAGTGATTTTAAATCCTAATTTAAGTAATAAAAAGGGGTTTAACACTCATCTCCCCCCTATTTATAGGGGAGCCCAGCAACGGGTCTACTCTGGCCCGGGCCAGACTTTCTCTTCTCATTTAAACCTCTCATAATTTCGATTCTTGGCCCGATCCACCGACCAGTTCACCAATGGACTTCCAATCCATTGGCTATGGACTTAAAGAAGTCCACTTAGAGATTCCATGCATGGTCACCAATCTCATCTTCCAACTATGTCTTGTCTTAAGCTTCTCTTCTCTTTTGACTTGACACAGCTGGACCGACATATTGTTTAATTATTACATCATCTTGCACTATTCCATTCTTACGAAAAGGTCGTGCTAGGTCCGGGTGTGTCAATTATGAACCCAATACTTGACCTTGTTGCCATTCCTCTTAGGCCCATGAAGGCTCCAATGTGTAATTGTATTAGCCTAAAAGACCTTTTAAATGATGTAACTAGTGCCCTATCAACTTTGTCGTTGTTTGCAGTACATTGAATTTCAGAGAGATATATCTCACACGAACGAAATGAGAAAAACAAAGAATATATATTTATAGGTCAGACTGGTGCCATATCAAGACTGTCACTTTGAGTGTTTCGGACAGCCACACAATAGCGCTAGTGTGGGCTAGAGTCCAGTCCGGAGTCCCAATTTGGTCCGAATTTGGGGAGAAATATGTTGCCTTCCGATGCCCCAAATCGAACCATTTCACTCTCGAATCCCTTTCCAAATTCTTTGCTCATTCTAAAACCCTAAAACTAACCTTATAAACCTTCAAATTCTTTGGATTAACATCTTAAATAATGTTTGGATAGTTTTTTATCAATTTGGAGCTAAGAACACTCAGGAAGCTTAGAGAGCTAGTGGTGCACCTAGTGCACACACTCTCAATCAGGTAGCGTGTGTGCATTGTAAATGTATAGGGTTGCATAGTGTTGATGACTTTTTAGTCAAGGAGAGAGAACGAGAGCTCCTCAGTCCAAAGGCATGGTGGAATGGTTGGTTTGGCCCCTTTAAGCGATCCGTGTCCAGCCTCCGTAAATAGAGAGGATAATCTGTCCCTGTGAGGAAGAAAGGGAGACATCGGTTTGTGCCCAGTGGGACCCCCTCCGGTGTGATAATCAATCAAGGGTTCAAAACAATCTTGTAAGGAGGTTTATTAGGAAGAGAGATGTTTAGAGAAGAGAATGAATAGTGTTAGTAGAAGTGGAAGTGTGTGAATAGTGTGTAGGGTTTACCTTATATATGAGTGGAGTGGGGGTAGGTAGCAATAGTGAGAAGTATGGTGATTGGACTGCCTAGGTCTGTCTGTGTTAGACTTTTCAGCTGAGTCGTGTCAGTGTTCCTATCTCCTGTCAGTCTTCTAGTGCTGGCTTCTCTTGGAAGCTAAGCATTTGGTGATCTGTGCCCGGCGTACGTCTCGAGGGATCTGCGTCTATAGGATCATTTCTCATGGGTTCATCTTACAGCCTCCTTTTTAGGGGCCCCTTATGGGCCTGATCCTTTGGGCTTACTAAGTTGGTTTGGACCTGTTGAGTTATACTCAACACATAGTATTTGCATTTTTCTTATTGTTTTGAGTTCGTTAATGTCTTAACATGTGTCTTCTGTGTCTTGACAACTGGTCCAAGGGAGGTGACACTTTGGACAAGAGCAAGATGCATTAAGGTGAACTTAAGGAAGTGCATACCCTCCCTAAATTATGATTGGATGGTATTCTTTGCGTAGTTGATGAGGATAATGTTTTGTGGTTTATGACTTATTAATAAAATACTTTAAAAGTTATTTTTAGTGGTGGATTTGTCTCCATTGTTTTAAATAAAGCATGTTTCGATTAATTTGACCTATCACACCCCCATCCACTTAGCAACTGTCATGCCACCTCGAAGTACATGCAAATCAACAAGCATCGAGACAACGCAAGGCACCGTTAGGAGCATAGTTATCAAAATCAAACTGGAGAGTAACCTAAAAAGGTATTGAGTCAATAGTATAGTTGGCTTTGACCTTTTTTTTACAAATGTTAGGTCAATGGTTTAGTTGTATATTTTAATGCTTTGTACAAATTATATATATGTGTATGTGTGTATATATAAAATAAATAATTATGTGTTTAAATAATACTATTGTTTGCTGGTTTTATGTATGGTGTACCACTGCACAAATGATCACAAGGTTCTCATCCCTATTTCTATTCCAGCAAAGGTAGGGAATAAGAACTTCTAAAATTAAGGTAAAAAATGAAGCTTTTAAAAACTAAGAAACTCACAGTAAATTAAGGAATGACTTGCATTAAAAAGTAATAACAAGGAAATGCAAGCAACAAGAAGGGTAAAGAACTGAAAAAACTAAAGAACTAAATAATTGGAAATCAAAGTAAAAATTATAATTTGTGTCATTAGTCAACTCCCTTTGCATCTTGTTGGTTTTCCTATTTATCCTTTTCTCTCCAATCCTAGCGCCATTTCCATAGATCTCGCATTTTACTACACTTAATCAGATACTTTGCTTGGGCTAAGCACGTTCCTATAAACTTCTTTGCAGTTTGTGGCAGTTATTTCACATCTTGCCTTTCGGTTTCAGGTTGAGTTCGGCTTGACCCTTGGGCTTTAGCATTTCCTAGGCTATACTCCTTCCTGCTGAAGTCTGTTTACTCAATGCCCTCTTCTACCAATAGGCTAATAATGCTAACTTGACACCCCTCCGACCTAGCATGTGGCTGCTGGTTTAGCCATGGTTTGTTCATATGTCAGGCTTATGCCAAGCTTTGTCCAATATCTCGGGCTATACCCAACAAGTTCGGTATTGAACGAATTCGGTCCAAATTATAGTGCAACAACTGTGCATTATATAAATATATAAATATATATATATATATATAGATATAGATATAACGTAGTTCTTATCCTAATGATTGGAGAGCCTTATTTTTCCCTTAAGAGCTTGATTCAAATCCTATAGAAATCAGAAATTTGACCAAATTTGATGGTTGGTTGTAGATCCCATATGATCGCATAATTAGCCCAATTTAGTTGTTCGTTTTATCAATTTTGTGAGCCATGAACTTAATCCATACATGGTTATTTTCTAAACCTTATCTTGTAATCTAGGTCTAATTGAATATAATTTGAACCACATTTGATTCTAGAGGGCCTATTTACATAAGGACTTGGAAACTCTAGCCAAATTTAGAAATAAGTTTAAATTGGGGGAAAAGGGGGAGGTCCTCTAACATCGGACTCAGCCTTATAAAAGGTTCGGCTTTCCCTGACACCCCCATTTCTTCCCTCTCTTCATCTTTTTCTCCTATCCTTCGACTCTCCACATTTTTCTGGCACTTCCTCCACCAAAGAATGCCTTTAGTGACTTCCTGAATTGCCTTTAAACACTTCAAACACTTTATCAAAGCAAGAATATCAATATTAAAATCAATAAATTTTAAAAATTAAGCTACGGAGGCAAAAAAATGGCATTTTAATTTTCAAATCAGTTTGAATAATCCAATACTTGGATTGAGGTGAGTTTTCAACATGTTAATATACTCATCTCAAGCTTCAAAATGCCTATTTACTTGCATCAATCTATGTATTTGATCAAAAGATAACTTAGCTCAAAATTTTTTTTGAAAGGTAGTAATATTATTAGATCAGTAAGGTTCCCATTAGAAAAACTCCAGATCATGAACAAGAGAAACAAAAGAAAGCCATACAGGAACAAACATTTAGGACCAACACCAAACAATAAACCATGGCTCAGCAAATTAAAAAAAAAAGAAAAAGCAGCTAGCAGTAACATATAAGCTGATAGTACATTGCATCGCATCAAAACCGATCTAAAAGCAAAACACGCACCATGAGCCACATATCCAAATGCAAAAAAAAGAAGAAAAAATAGCAAAATTACCTCTTTGAAGACAATAGAAACACTAAAAGACCAATGACAAATCACATTCTCTGTTGACACCCTCTTTTGCTAGAGAATCAACCATATCATTCATTATATTCTTTAGGCACGCTCTTAATACTCCAACTTGGTATCTTCTTTTTTCAAGGCCTCAATCTTCAAAACATAATTTCTCAGCTTCTAAGGAGCACTTTTAGATTAGGAATCTAATTATATGCATTTAAAGAGTCAGTTTCAATCATAAAAGCCTTGGTATTAACATAATTAGAGTCCCTAAAATAACAAAAGCTTCCTTTATAGAGTAGAGTTAACCTTCACTCAACTCAGCCACACCAACACTTTTAGAAAATAGAGCCTTAATTATGATGCCTCGAACCTTTTTCGTACCTTCTATATAATAACTAGAACAGTAAGAATTCATGCTTGGTACAGATAATATTAAAGGCATGATTAGATGGAGTTAGAAGTGACAACTAAAACTTTTTCTATAATTTTCATACTACCAGGATAGTGAATGATGGTGCATCGATACAAAGGATATTAAATTTTGAAGAGGATTTAAACCTTGGTTGATGATAAAGCAAATAAGTAAATTCGAAAGTTAAATCGATGTCTATCAGAATAAGATTAAGGAATAGGGTAAGGACGATTAAAGCTTAATAGAAGATGGAGAAGTAAATCTAAATGATACTGAGGTCTAAGGTTCAATGCATACTTAAGGAATTGATCTTATATATATATTTGAGTATTGTAAAAGCCATGTCTCAAGCACTCTCTAGGCAATCCTGGGCCTCGCCCATGGACTTGCCAACTTGTGGGCCTCGCCAACTAGGCTTACAAATGGTGGTGGGCCTAGCACACCCACCGAAGGTATTATTCCTTGGCCCTCGTAAATTTGAACAACAACATGCCTACAGCACTCCTCGAACCCAGGCCACCAAGGGTTTTGTTACTTTAACTCAAAAGGTTAAGAGGCATGCCTTAAGTATTTACTTAAAGCAACAAAGCCTTTGGTGGCCTGGGTTCGAGGAGTGTTGCAGGCATGTTGCTATTCGAATTTACAAGGGCCAAGGGACAATACCTTTGGTGGGCAAGGCTCACAAGTTGGCAAGTCCATGGGCGAGGCCCAGGATTGCCTGGAAAGTGCTTAGGGCACGGCTCTTGCAAAAAATGTGCCTTTTTTGTAAGAGCCATGCCCTAAGCACTTTCCAGGCAATCCTGGGCCTCGCCCATGGACTTGAGAACCTGTGGACCTCGCCTACCAGGCTTACAACAATGGTGGGCCTAGCCCACCCACCAAAGGTATTGTGCCTTAGCCATCGTAAATTTGAGTACCAACGTGCTTGTAGCACTCCTCGAACCCAAACCACCAAGGGTTTTGTTGCTTTAAGTAAATACTTAAGGCATGCCTCTTGGGCCTCGTCCATGGACTTGCCAACCAGTGGGCCTCACCCACTAAGCTTACAAACAATGGTAGGCCTAACCCAACCACCAAAGGTATTGTCCCTTGGCCCTCGTAAATTCGAGTACCAACGTGCTTGTAGCACTCGAACCCAAACCACCAAGGGTTTTGTTATTTTAAGTAAATACTTAAGGCATGCCTCTTAACCACTTGAGGCATGCCTTAAGTATTTACTTAAAGCAACAAAACCCTTGGTGGTTTGGGTTCGAGGAGTGGTACAGGCACGTTGGTACTCAAATTTGTGATGGCTAAGGTACAATACCTTTGGTGGGTGGGCTAGGCCCACCATTGTTGTAAGCCTGGTGGGCGAGGTCCACATGTTCTCAAGTCCATGAGTGAGGCCCAAAATTGGTTGGAGAGTGCTTGGGGCACGGCTCTTACAAGTATTAACTAAGATTAATATCTAAGTAAATTCGAGAGTCTTGGTATAACAATTATTATTATAATTATGAAATAAAGGATATTGTGGGTTAATGATGAAGTTAAGTAATGTCAGTGCATGGAACGTTGCAAGTTGGGCCAATGAATGAACTAAATGGAAATGGAGGAAAGAAATGAGAGGTCTAAAGCTAAGCGTGCACAAGTCCAATGCCAGACTTCCTATTATAAAGGGGGCCAGTACGCCACCCCCTCATTTTTCTCTATTTTCCTTCTTTTATTCTTTTATTCTTTTTCCTCTCTTCTCCTATGCTTCAACCACCTAAACCACCACCACAAAACACCTCTAAACTTACCCCTAAACACTTCTAAACAATCTTCCAGCCTCCTTAAGCAAAAATTTGAAGAGAAAATCAAGAAACTCAAATTGTTGGAGTAAAGGAGCAAAAGTAGGCATTTTAGGGTTTTGTCTGTTCCAGACTATCCGACTATTAGATCAAGATAAGTTTCTAATATGTTGTTCTATTCACCTCAAGCTTTAATTTGCCTACTTACTTGCATTAATCCATGCATTTTTTAGGAGAAATCATAACTCAAATAAAGTTGGGGTGTTGGGGTTAAATTGAGATTTGATTTGATTTTTGTGAAATTTGACCCATTGGTTTGGGATTTGTTGCTATAATCTTCGTGTGGATGTTCTGAGGATGTTTTGTGTCAATTAGTAGCTTGATCTAGTGAGAATCAACGGAGAAACATGCTTGAAAAGGGGTGTAGATTTTTGGGTTTCTAGCTCACCTCTTATACGGGATAAAGCAAGACTTATATGGGAGTCGATTTCAGGGCCAATATGGCACCTTTGATCGGGTCTGGCATAGGACATGGTTAGTCTTGTACGAGACTTGTCCTGGTCCATAAGGGTATTTTTATAATTTTTCTCAAAGAAACTAATTTTGACTTGACATTTCTCTGAACCCTTTCCTAACCCCCTACATCACTTCCAAACCTAATTTTGAAAACCTTAAAGCCTTCTTATCTTTTAAGTGAATTCGAATTTGCATTCTAATGCGTTTATTGTATAATTAGGGTTTTTAGGCGATCAAGTGTGACGATGTTTCGGCAGCCAATTCATGTGGAGTTATTGGGAATATATAAACCTCCTAATTTTATGAGTGGCCTAGATTTCAATGTTTAATTAGCCATTAGGGTTAAACTATTTTTAAATCGTTTTAAATATGAAATGTTTTATAAATTGTTTTATCGTTTTAGGATTTAGACAATACTTTGCACACACATTATTTTTATGTTAAACTGATTTAGTGAGTGGGATATTTTAATGATTATATTTTATGTATGTATGTGTGTGTGTGTGTATTTTTGCATATTTATCTTTCACGAAGCCATTGTCGCCTAAAGAGGGGTACGGTGGGGGAAACCATTACCTAAAGAGAGGCATGTTAGAAGAGACCATGGTCTCGGTATTCTTCCTAACAGCAATTGGACTTTGATAGACGCGTGCCATCTCCTTTTGTAGACCACATGAGAGAGAGGCATGGCAGGCATTGGGAGTTAGATCTAGAATGAGAGAAATGAATGGTAACTTATCAAGGTCTTCATAGCTGTGTCTACCCACAGTGACGACACCGTCGAGGGAACGAACTTAGTAGAGGAGACACACATAGGCGGTCCACGAAATCCCTTATCTTGGGCTAGCATGCTCCCTCTCAATTCTATACACTTCGATAGAGCATATGCTTTTATAAAGCACCAAACACAATCCTCGAAAGGAGAATCCTTCGTCAGGGAACATTCGTCTCTTAATATATATATATATAACATGTATACATATATACATACATACATATTTCAATCAATTAATTTATTTAAATCATCATGCCCATGGGGCATGCAATTAAAGTGTGTGTGCTTATAAAGGGAATACCCAAATCCCAAAAGATATAGTTAAAACATTTATAAAATAATAAAAGTGTTCAACCCTAAATGACTAAATACTAAAACAAAGCCACTCACAGAATTGAAAGATTCGTATATTCCCAAGAACTTCACCACGTTCAATCTCCAAAGCATCGTTGCACTTAGGTGTTGAAAAACCCTAGTGCATGGAAATATGTGTTAGCATTCATAATCTAAATCATGAATGCACCTATGAATCTCTACTCCGCTCTAAGATAGGTCTCGAAAGTGGTTTGGGGTCTCGAAAAGTGTTCCGATTCGAATTAGGGTCAATTATTGTTTCGAGGTATAAAATAACCATTTTACCCCTAAGCCATAACCAGCCCATGACTGTGGGTGGCTTGGTGCTGATTTCTTTTGAAAAAGTTGGCCATTCAGCCAATAAGCATATCTATAGCCTGTAGACACCAATCCGATTTAACTTGAGAACATATCATTTCACTTCTCTCTCCTGATTCTCTTCAATGGAACCATGGATCAAGTTATAATTAGAGACACACCAAATGTCACAACACCTAAAACAGACTTATGAAACTGAAAATCTACTTTAATAACTTAAACTAACCTAATTTCTAACTTATCTCCATTTAACACCTAAAAGTTAACACCTAAATTTGAGCTAGCATAAATTTTGATCTAGTGCATGGATTGATGCAAGGTTAAAGGCATTGAAAGCTTAAAAATCTAGAAAAACATAGCCAAAAATAACAAGAATCCACTTTTAGGATTCGGAGATACGGTCAGATCTTTCTAACTGCGCCAAAAACTCATCTTTGTACCTTTTTCCAATAAGAGAGAAATGAGGGGTTTCGACCCACTCAGACCTTATAAAAGATGTTTTCGATGTCATTTATGACATGGTCTAGCGTCATAAGAGAAAAGAAACTTTTCTCTCTCCTTTTAAGCTAATTCTCAAACCATCACCTACTTCACAATAAGGTTCGGTGCCGGCTCATTTCAATTTCACTGCTAGAGGTCTCCTTTGCCTCAGTTTGATTCGTTTCACCTCTGATTCAATCCAACCTATTTCATAAACTTCAATACACTTCTCCAACTCCTTCCTAACCTTCATTACTCCTCTAATTGAAGTTTGGTTAGGTCACATACGAGTCTCTTGATCGTACGAACCAAATTAGGGATTAGGTTTTCCTTAACCTATCTTAGGTCAATCCATGCACTACTAATACCTCATCTGCCAACTTTGTCTTATTCTATGCTCGACATCTCTTCTTTGTTATCCACACTAAGGTTTATTTATCGCCAGAAAAATACATTTCTAGTACTTGTTATTATCTTTTACTATTATGATCATGCAGGAAAAGTACAAAAAGGGTTCAAGTGTATCAATAAATTGTAGCAAAGTGATCCCAAGACATTTAAGGGGAGATCAAAGAAGGATGTTAGAAATTACCTAATAGGAAGTTGGGAAATGAAGACACCCCGTGTTTGCATGTTTGATGAGTAATGGACTCCTTACTACTTGTACAACCATTAGTTACAACTTATGAGGCAAGCTTCGGAGAGTGTGGAGATAGAATGGAATTGGAAAAGAACAGCCTTTTGCAGACACTTAGACAAAAGAAGTCAAGGAAACATCAAAATGGCATAGCCAAAGCATAATGAGCGTTAACCCACAAGTTATAGAAAGACTTTGATAAGGAAAAGATGAAGTTCAAACTCAAAGAGAGGAGAAAAGTTAAACCTTCATACGAAAAAGTGATGAAATTTTTGAAGGAAGGGAGAGTTATGATGTCATGCCCCGACCTGGAGGTCGTTTACGTGGCAACCACCTGCTACCTTGAAGTATGTGTCTACTATCTACGCACCCAAAAGCAATGCAAGACATGGATTGAGTATCATTGCTACAAAACATTTAAAACTAAACTTTAACTAGAAAATATTTATAATTATTGGAAATAATTTAATAAAACTATTTAATTAAAATTGAGTACTAGTGGATTAGCTCGAAGAATACCTAACCAACGAAACCTATAACTACTAAACCACCAACTTCTCCTAGTAAGCCTCCAGACATCTAACTTGCAAAACATAAAAAAGGGCGTGGGATGAGTACAATTATGTACTCAATGAGTGACTTCGATTCAATGCCAAGTCGCCTAGGGTTTGGGGAGTCAGGTATATCCAAAATAAGTTTCAAAATATTTTATAATTTATTTGAAATCCTTTTTAAAACATTTTCCCCTGAAGCCTTTTTATAAAATTAACAAATAAATAATATAATAAATAAAGTAAATTTCAAACGGGTTGGCCATAAAACACTAAATGCTTGACCTTGTGATGGTTGTAAGCCTTACTGCATCGAGGGCTATCTTCTTAATTCTCAATTAAAACCTTCTTATTCTTTTCTCTCTCTCTAGCCCATTCCCTTAATGTTGCTATTCACTGTGGGTAGAGCACAACTATGTTTTTACCTTGGCGAGTGTCCCTCCGTGCCTTTCTACTCTAGGGTCTTCATGATCACTGTGCCCATCAAATGGTGGTCCAAGGCTAAACTGTGTGCACATGTAAGGGAATACCTGAATCCCAAAATATTTTATAAAATAAGAAAAACGTTTAGCTCTAAGTGGCTAAATACTTAATAAAGCACGACAATGATGGAATGTTCGTATACTCTCAAAAGATACACAATGATTAATGTTTGAAGTGTTGTCACACTTGATCGCCTGAAAACTAAATTTTACGGAATCACGCATTAGCATTCATAATCAAATCCATGAATGCTCCTACTAAACTAGTTTTCAAACAATCAAATGCAGCGATACTCTCAAGTATACAAACCTCCAAAAACTATGAGTGGCTTAGTTTTAGTGTTTAGCCATTTAGGACTAAACATTTTTAGTATTTTATAAAACGTTTTCTATGTTTTGGGAATCGGGTATTCCCTTACACATTCACACACTTTAATGCATGCCACGTTGGGTGGGTCACTTAAATGAGTTTAATTAAAATTTAAATGTATGTATGCATACATGCATGCATGCATGCATGTATGTATGTTTGTATGTATGCACGTATGTACGTATGTAAGTACGTACGTACGTATGTATGTATGTATGTATGTATGTATGCACGTATGTATGTACGTAAGTACGTATGTATGTATGTATGTATGTATGTATGTATGTATGTATGTATGTACGTATGTGTGTATGTGCGTATGTATGTATGTGCGTATATATGTATGTGCGTATGTATGTATGTATGTATGTAAGTACGTACGTACGTATGTATGTATGTATGTGCGTACGTATGTATGTATGTATGTGCGTACGTATGTATGTATGTATGTGCGTACGTATGTACGTATGTATAGGTATGTACGTATGTACGTACGTACGTACGTA